>CM062807.1:483456025-483851888 GCA_031772625.1 Pinus tabuliformis
GCTTGTTGTCAATCAATGTGATGTAACGTGGAAGTCCAAGAGACCCACTTGTTGAAAAAAGAGTCATGTAAGTCAAAAAGTCATGGAAGTCAAACAGTCATGAGGGTAGTCGAACAGCCACAAGGGTCAGTTTCACCCTTGGCTATAAATACTCCCTCATTTGTACATGCAAAGGAATTTTTCACCTCAGCTCCTCCCACATAGCCAAGAGACTCTATAATATTTTGTTTGAGGAGTAAGTAGTGCCTCCAATGCCCCGCTAACGCGGTTAGTGATGTATGGTGTAACGATGTGTCTTGGAACTTTCGCTTAATTCAGAAGCTTGTTAACAGGCCAACAAGTTTTCACACATGCATTGTATCTGTTGTAAGATTGATCTTTAACACTTGTAATGCATGTTTCTTTAACGTGTGTTCTACATCTGAACTGTTTCATTTTTTATAATGAATAATACATTAATGGAAATATGTTGTATATGTTGTTAATGTTGTCCCATCCATATTGACTTCTCTGTCGGACATGAGACAAACCTTTCACCTGAACCTTGTTGTAACAACCATTACACTTGTTCAAACTGTTTTGTGAGTTCTGTACGTGTTATCTTACCTTTTATGTTGTGACTACCGCATCCGAGTGGATTGCTCCATTGGAAGCTATGTATGTCCTTTTGTGTTTTGTGTTCCTAGTCGAGTTGGGACTGGTCCCTTTCAACCTGGAACTTAGCCTCACCTTCTTCCCCTCATAGTCAAAGAACCATTGACACAAGTACACTTACACTCACCGGGCACGCGAACCTCACTTCTCGAAGACAAAGTGAACCACTCTCCTGTGCTGAAAGGCAAGAGTAGAGGCAAATCCTTAAGACAATGGCAACCAGGCCATCATACTGGATGGGGCTCCCATACCAAACGGTGTGAGGTCTAGTTGGGACTTCATACCGGGGTGATCCCCTAAATGTTGGCGAGTCTAGAACCATCAACAAGATGTTTGTAAGAGTATTCTTTCATCATTTGTAATGCATGCTTGTTTCACCTGTACTAAGATACTTTAACTACTTTAGTTGTTTTAGTACTTAAATTGTTGGGAATGTGATGTATTGGTTATCACCACTGTCTCATCCTTGTGGACGACTTCGCGGGATATTAGACATACCACCTTTGTGTATTGGTTATTACCGCTGTCACATCCTTGTTGACTACTCCGTGAGATACTCGACAGAACATCATTTTTTTATGGCTATAGAAACCTTCACACCTGTGTGGACTACTATTACATGTTGTCCCTTGTTGTCACCTTCTGCAAAAAGAGTTTCAGTTGTACAAAGAGGGAAAAAAGAAACACTTAGAAACCATAAATATTAACTACATCTTATTTTTGAGACTGTATGACTTCAAGATTTGCATCTCTTAGAATATTAATGAAATGGTGGTGATTCCTACCTTCGAGTACTATAGTATGTTACCTCTCCGTTCAAATTCCATTATTTTCATGTTTCCTCTCCAATTTCATGTAACTGTAACTACTAGAAATGTTTCATATGCTCTTACAGATTCATTTGTGTTGACTCATTAATGCACATGCTTGTATGGATCTTTGAGATTATATCTTTAAAATTGCGCTCCATGAATCATTGCACCCAATCCTCTTTCATCTGCTATGTCTATCTTTAACTTGGAAAAGTGTAGAATTCTTGATGTTTCAAGCTCTATATGATGAGTTATTCTATCTCCTTCTCCTCTCTCATTACTGTACCAAAGCTGATTAAATTGTAGGTCCTTGAACTACTCAGCCTCCACTAGTTTATGCACATATTTCTGTGAGATGTATATGTGAAAGAGTACCATAAATACATGGCTTATGTCCTTGGATGAATGATTCAACCCATGTTATTTATTGTATATGTATATATATATATCTATATGTATATATGTATATATATATATATATATATATATATATATATATATATAGATATATATATATAGGTTCAAAATATATTTGATGTGTTCAGTCTCCTGAGAATCATATGAGACACATGAAAATCTAGATGTTCCAAGCACTGGTCTTGTAAGAAATCTGAGGTTGTCTCTGGAAGAGACAACATCTTTTTACATCGTTTCCGGGGAACGTATCGAAGGATTTTTCCCTGGGATATGAAAAGTTAAGCACTCTTTGTGTAGGTGAGAAAATGCGTTCTTATTGCATCCTCATCACCTTGTCGAATCCACAAATCTCATTATCATTTATCATCCTGGGTTTTAGAAAGCCTCATACTCGCTAAGATACCTCTCAGTAGAAAACCCCATCTGTATCTAACCCAGAGAAATTAATTTTCAAGACGTCTAGAAGGAGAAAACTCCTACTACCCATGCTACTGTCTTATCATTCTTTGAATCTTCCTCATCCAACTCCCAGCACAGTGTCATTCATTGCTCAGATCTTACTCCTAAGGTCCTTAGATACCCTGCAGAAGATGATCTCAAGCATCGTGCCCCCAAATGAGAGATCAAAGAGGAATAAATATTAGTTACAACTCCTTTTTTTTCATTTCCTCCAACTCCTGAGATTGAAAAAGGTAAAGCCATCCTCAATAATAGCAATATCCACTATACACTCAGTCACACTTCTCTCAGTCTAGTTACTCTAACCATTATGGTTTTGGCCCAAGTTTCTCTGGAAAATCTCAATCCCCCTCCATTAATCTAGATGGATGTTCCAGGCTTCTTACTGAATAAATATGCCCCTCTTGATTTACCTCAACCCCTAAGTGTTATGCCTCAGGACTACCTAAAGCTTTTTCCTAGGTTCAATGGGGAAGACGAAAACACTGCATAGAGACACATTGAAACCTTTTGTGCTTTTGTTGAGAATCTAAATGTAGAACAAATGGATGTGGTCCTGAGACTCTTTGTGCAATCCCTTGATGGAGAAGCCAGAAAATGGTTTAAATCCCTACCCAATGCATCCATCACCACCTGGGAAGAACTAAAAAACTCTTTCACACAAAAGTGGGGTGAAAAGAGAGATCATGAGTATGTCCTCACAAAGTTCAATGCTATAAGGAAGAAGCTAGAAGAGGATATTTCAGAATTCATAAAAGGGTTCAATAAGCAATACAATAAGTTGCATGTTGAGATAAAACCTCCTCAAGCTATTGCTTGTGTAGTATTTGTGGGAGCCTTTGAGTCTGAATTTGTCTCTACCCTAAGGGAGAGGAAGTCTCGTACTTTGGATCAACTCCAAGTTGATGCTATTGAGGTGGAAGCAAATTTCACCTCGGCAGGGAAGTCAAGAGGAAAGAATGAACTTACTGAGAAGAAAAAGGGGAAAGAAGAAACTTCCTCCTCTGGCTAAGCTAAAGAATTACCAGACCTGAAGTGGGAGGAAATGGATAAACTCATTAAGATTTTATCTCATAAGGTGGTGAAACTTGAGCTTGAGAACAAGAGTCTCCCGAAACAAAATGCTCAAGGTAACAACTGAGGTTATAAACCACAATATAGAAGACCACCGTTGCAGATACTTCAAAGGGAAAGAAAAGATCAACTCGATCAAATCCCTCCTCCTCTATATATAGAAGATGATACAAATGAGAAACTACCGGATACACACGAGATGTAGGGAAACTTGTATTCCTCCTTCTCTGAAGAGGCACAAGAAAAAATGGCTCACCATGAGATGTTCCATGATAGAGAAGAAATAGCAAATGAGGAAGAAAAAGGGGATTATTTTAAGAAATTTGTGGATTTCATGCAAGCACAGCTACATTGAAGGTATGATCTCAGATCTTAAAAAAAGAGATATAGGGAACCTGAACAACAAGAGGAAACCGCTCCCCAAGATATTCCCCCAACGTTGAATAAAGGGAAAGGGAAGTTGTACCCTGACTCATCCAAAGTAAAAATCTCCTTAAATAAGGAATGAAATAGCTCAGAGGAACACATAGAAGAGAAGGAACCTGTTCTGATAAAAACTACTGGTGATAAAGAGAGGTAGAGATGGGAAGCGTAGAAAAGGGCCAGTTTGCATTCAATATTTAGAAGGAACTCGAGAAGGTAAATATCCATGTTCCCCTCATTGAACTTCTAAAACAACCCACTTATAAATCTCAAGTATCCTAGTTCATGGTTCCATCCACCTCAGTACAGAACCATGGTTGTTTAAACCTTCAAGAAGAAAGACCAATGGTTGTTTTTGGGACTCATGTTGAAGAACTTGATTCTTCCACTGCACCCTTCTATGTGACCCTGGTAATTCATGACCTCTTATTGCATAACTGTATGTTGGACTCTAGAGCCTTGCATAACCTCATGCCCTTAGCCATGATGGAACAACTTGGCTTGCAGATCACCAAAACCTACAAGTACCTATACTCCTTTAACTCTAAGAGGGTCAAATGCTTGGGAATGATAAAAAATCTAGTGGTCAACCTAGCTCAGATCCATTTGAAGAGCGTAGTGATGGACATAATAGTGGCAGATATTCCCCTCGATTCGACATGGTCCTATCTAGGTCTTGGGGTTCCAAGGTGGGGGCCTCTATCAAACTAGATCTAACTTATGCCACTATTCCCACTTTTGGAGGCAAAGAAAGGAGGTTGTATAGAGAATCTAGATTTGTAAAAATTGTGACCCCAGCTGAAGGTTCTAAGAATTCTCCTATGTATGGAAAATAAAGTGACCTCTCCTTCTTGTTGCTAGAAGAAGATGAGACCATCTTAGAAGAAACACAAGTAAATCCAATGATGTAATTATATGACCAACACACACATAAAAAAAAAGTATGGAAATTATACTTTGGTGGAGCAAATTCCAAAGAGGGAAATGGAGAAGGAGTATTGTTGGTATCTCTTGAGGGCAACTTGATACCCATCTCATTCAAGCTGGAGTTTGAGGCAACCAACAATGTGGTAGAGTATGAAGCATTTCTCCTTGGGCTACAAACAACAAGGAATATGAATATTGGATTCTTAACTGTGTATGGAGACTCTGAGCTGATTGTAAAGCATATATGAAATCATTGGCAAGCTAAACACCCCAAATTGAGGACTTATTGGAATGAAGTATGGGATTTAATTGATAACTTCTTCCTAGCCTTTGATATCTAGTTTATGCCCACAGAAGGAAACATAATGGTTTATTCCCTTGCTGTAGCAGCAAGAAATTTCAAATCTCCTCAAAATCCGCTTCTTAGGTACGAGGTGGAGGTTAGACACAGACCCTCTATACCTCATAATGTCAAGCACTGACAGGTATTCGAGGATGATGAGCAGATTAAATGATTTATAGAAGTGGTTTAGGAGTTCACTAGCTAAATTATTGATAAAGGAGAGGAAAAAGACGTAGATCAAGAACCAACTTCATGGGAAGACACAATGGCTAGACATAAAATTCTACAACTAGAAGGGAATACTATTCCTCGTGGGCTAGTCCCACTAGAAAGATTATTTAATAAGAATGATATAGCCTCCAAACCAATGGCTCTAGAGATGGATGAACACGTAGAAGATTGTAATATCGGATCAGAAGATGGACCCCAAATGGTTAAAGTATCAAAAGGAAACCCCTCATAACATAAACAAAGGTATTTAAATCTCTTCAAAATCTACAAGGATTTAATATCATTTGATACTAACATCATATAGCATAACATTCCTTTAAAGAGTGGAATGAAACCATGCAAGCAGAAGCTTAGGTAGATTAATCCACTCTTACTCCCCTCTATTGAAAAATAAGTGAGGAAACTTCTACAGGCTAAAATCATAGTGCCCTTAAGGTACTCGGAGTGGGTGGCCAACCCAGTCCCAGTCTGAAAAAAAGAATGGAGAAATAATGTTATTTGTATATTTTCATAACTTTAACAAGGCATCTTTGAAAGACAATTACCCACTGCCCAAGATGGATTACATATTACAGAATGTGGTTGGATCAGTTAGAATGTCCATGATGGGTGGGTTCTCTGGTTACAGCCAAGTGGCAGTCCACCCTGATGACCAGAAGAATACTGCTTTCACCACCCCTTGGGGAACTTTCATGTATGCTCGCATGCCTTTCAATATTATTAATGCAGGGGCCACCTTTCATAGAGCTATGGATATAGCTTTTATAGGAGATTAAGACAAGTTCGAAGTGGTATATTTGGACGATATCACAGTCTTCTCTAGGACCGATGAAGAACATATCCTCCACTTGAAGCTCACCTTTGAGAAATGTAGGAGGTATGGGCTATATTTAAATCCAAAGAAGTCTCAGTTTGCCTTGAGTGAGGGGAAGCTACTAGGACATATAGTAGCGCAAGAAGGAGTGAAAATTTATCCTAAGAGAGTCAAAGCTATCAGTCACATTCCTCTACCCAGAAATAAGAAAGAGGTCCAAGTATTTTTGGGGAGAATCAATTTCTTGAGAAGGTTCATACCCAACTATGCAGAAATAGTGAAGGGTATTATAGATATGCTAAAAAAGGAAAATGAATTCAAATGGAGCCCCACCTCTCGAGATTATTTCACTAGAATTAAAGAAGCTTTTGTTGAAGCACCCATACTAGTTGGCCCTGACTACTCAACACCTTTCTATATATTTTCTTTTGCTTCTCCGCATAATATTTCCACGGTCCTACTACAGAAGAATAAAGATGGTTATGAACATCCCATCGCCTTCTTCAGCCAAGTCTTGAGGGATGTTGAGCTGAAATATAACATCTTGGAGAAACAAGACTATTCTCTAGTCAAAGATTTTAAGGCATTTCGAGTGTATGTGCTACAATAAAAAATCACAACATTTGTCCCAATGACAGTGTTCAAGGACATCCTTGTGCAAGGAGGCAGTGAAGGAAAAATGGGTAGGTGAATAGATTTTATTAGAATCTAACTACCAAGCTTTGGGAATAAACCTGATAACAAAGGAAGACAGAAAAAAAGTTCAATACAATGGGATTAAAATATCAGAGAAAAAGATTTGTGCTAAATATGAGGGATCACCCTGGTATAAGAATATCATCCATTATCTCTTATTCTTGAGGTGCCCAATAGGGCTGGATAAATCCAAATACAGGACGTTGAGACTGCAAGCTCAAAAATATATCATATCCAATGATCAAATCTACTGGAAAGACCCGGTGGGAGTTTTTATGTTATGTTTGGTAGAAGGTGAAACTCATAAATTGATTGAGGAATTTCATGGAGGAGTTTGTGGAGGTCATTACAACTGGAAGACAAAAACTCACAAAATACTCAAAGCAGAGTTCTATTGGCCTACGATGTTTGGAAATGTGCATTTACAAGTTAGGTCATGTCAGAAGTGCAAAGTCTTCGCTGAGAGACAAAAGCTTTCTCCTCTTCCCTAATCCCAGTGCATGTGGAAGAACCCTTCAGAAAGTTGGGACTAGACTTCATAGGAGATATAAACCTACCTTCCAGTGGCCAACATAAGTGGATATTAATGACCACAAATTATTTCACCAAGTGGGTAGAGGCCATCCCAGCCAGAAATGCTACAGAGTCAGTAGTAATTAAGTTTATGGAGGAAAACATATTATCACGTTTTGGTTGCCCTACCAAAATCATCACTGACAATGATCAAGTCTTCAAGTCTGAAAAATTCATCAGCTTCTGTCAGAAATTCAATATCATCATCAAGCACTCCACTGCCTACTATCCTTAAGGAAACAGTTTAGTTGAGTCCTCAAACAAAAATGTGGTGAGAGTGCTGAAGAAGACCTGTTGGGTGTGGAGCCTGATTATCTTCTGTATTCAAAGGTTTCAGCTAGATGTATACCCCAGGAAGATTATATACCCCAGGTAGTGCCCCTGAATCTAAAAACAGATGTAAAATTGCCTTGTAAAAGTATAGTAATTTCTAGTCAATCCGGGTCGTTCATTAGGTGAATGATCTGACGGTAGAAGTTATGTTTAGTTTAGCCCTAGAAGGCAACCCCTCGCTATATATGAGGGAATTGTATTGCCTCTATGGATATCTGTATTCTGAGTGAGGAAAAGAGAGGATATTGAGAGCAAAGAGGGAGTTACAACGGATCTGCTATAGGTTGTATCTCTTAAGTTTGCTGGATAAAATAATAAAAGAAGGACTGGATGTTTCTCCATGGACGTAGCCCAAACTGGGTGAACCATGTATATCTGTGTCTCTCTTGTTTTATGCGTTTTCTATGTTTATATTTCTGCAATATTTTATGTGTTCCATTGCTCTATAATATATAATTTTCTAACAAGACCATCACCAAAAATTAGAGGAATTGGGACACCCAATTGAAGTTTTCACTCTGGGCTAACCGAGTGACTCCTAGACATTCCACTGGAAAATTTCCTTTCGAGATAGTGTATGGTAAGGTTGTAGTCTTCCCAATCCAATTAGTAATTCCAGTGGTGAAGTTACTATAAGCAGCTCGAGAGGAGCCAAGTGCTTTGACACAAAGAAAAAACTAACTGGTTGAGCTTCATGAAAATAGGGAACAAGTGGGGGCTAGATTGACAAATTACCAACAGAAGATGAAATCCATGTTTGAAAAAAAGGCCAAGGATCGACCTCTTCAACCAGGAGAAATATCTCTCCGATGGGACGTCCAACAGGAAGAAAAAGGTAAACATGGAAAATTTGATTAACTTCGGTTCATCCCTTTCAAAATTTCAGAGGAAAAAGGAAATAATATGTACCTACTCGAAAATATGGAAGGTGAATTATTGGAGCTGCTAGTAAATGGTCGGATCCTCAAACTCTATTTCCAGAGTTAAAGGTAGCTATCTTGCACTCACTTTAAATACCAGTGTGTACATTGTAATTATCATAAGAAATTTCCCTTTTTTTGTTTAAAATTTCACTTTCACAAAATTTTCACTTGTTTAAGAAGACTTTATGGTCGAAAAAGATAATTTCACAGAATTCAGGTTCTCAATGCATTGCAATCCAATGCCCCTTCCCTAGGTGGAGCCAATGTTTTCACCTTCTGCAAAAAGAGTTCTAGTTGTACAAAGAGGGAAAAATAGAAGAGACGCTTGGAGCTAGCCTCCAATTCCACAAAAGCACTCAAAACTAAATCAGACCCTCTCCTTTGGAAAGTGCTCTGAAGAAAATTTCCAACAATATATAGAACTCCCCATATGGACTCCAGAATCAAAAGTTAGAGCAGATTGAAGGTTACCTTTGAAAATCAAAAAACAAGGAGAAAATGCCTAAGTGTAAAACCCTAGGTCTCGGCATATCGGCCATCCCGCAAATCGGAAGTCTCGACATATCAGAGGTCCCACACATTGGAGGTCTAGAGTGATATTGGCATATCGGAAATCAGGGGTCCATGGTGCATAGTATATTGGCATATTGGCGATCGCACTCAGAGCAGCATGGCATATCAGCCCATCGCATGTTAGATGCCTGATATATCGGAGGTCCTGTATGAGAGGACTCACATATCAATGAGGTCAGAGTAAACTTGTGATCAACAATCATTGATCACATATCAGAAGCCCAAGGTACAGTGAAATTGGTGATCGGCAATCGCAACAGTGCCGGGGATGTTGCAAATCTATAATCGGCAAGATCCTGTACACAGTGCAATTGATAGTCGATGACCAGGTCATATCGCATATCGGTGATAAAAATTTTCAAAAGTGTCAATCCTAATTGATTTGTAACGTGTGATATATAATAACGTTTTTAGTGTTAAAATTTTGGGAAAGTCTGAAAACAATTTACAAAGGATTTCAACGGAAAACCAAGGGTAGGCGGGCCTTTTAGCTCTCCTCTAGAAGGCCACAAGTAAAAATAATATTGATCCTGATAAATCTATGTGGCATCTAACGTCATTATGACGTGGCAGTATAGAGGACACATGTCATGCAGATCTGGAATTTTCAAGGGTCCAAAGGGGGCATATCCGGGTGACACGTGTCACCACTCAGAAAGCGACACATGGCAGAGTGATGACATCACTAATTAGAGATCATAGTTCGTAGGATGAGGTATGTTGTTACATAAAAGTTGAAACCCCGATTGTGATCCACCAATAAAGGGTCTTTGATAGAGGGGCTAGCCCGTAGTCACATAAAGAGCCGAGGAACCAAGGGCTCAACACAAAGGATGATCGGTGATCACAAGTTTCAAGAGGATGCACCAAGGACATTGATAGGAAATCACCAATTTTAAGACCTCTGATATTTGGCCAAGCACCCGGTCATAGCCTCCAGTCATATGATGAAGAAATAACAAAAGGGATCAAAGAAAAATGGGCTCAAATAGATCGACATTCGAAGTTTTACAAAGTCTATTTAGTTTAAAGTTCCCAAACATCTTGAGCTCCGATACAACTGTATAACTATTTCGCACGACATGTATGGCTCCGATATTGTTCCATGGGAAGTCAAGAGAGACAAATGAGTTGGCAGCAGTGTTCAGGATATGTCATGGCCACTACGTAGAACCACTTTCAGGTTCCTATAAGTGCAGAAGTGAAATTGTTGAGACTGAAAGTGACAGGGAACTGGATGAGAGAGTATGAGGCATAATGTAGCAGCAGTGTGGTTAGACTAGAGGCTAGCAAAGAGAGTGGTGTGGAGATATTTTTATAGGACCATCATTTCAATTCAATTGTTAATTATGTTTTGTTGATTTTGATTGCTATTGTTATTCTATTTTATTTCAAAGAAAAGTACCTTTTTGTTGTAATAATTGGAGGCAACAAAGACTACACGTCGAGACAGCTACTCATGCCGACCCCTAGAAGCTCTGGCTTGAGATGTTTTGTAACTAATTTCCATGTTCTCCCTCTCCTTATAGCAGGGAGGAAGAAACACTTAGAAATGGTTTTGAATCCTAAAGATTAACTACATGTTATTTTTGAGAACGTATGACTCCAATATTTGCATCTTTTAGAATACTAATGAAATGGTGGTGATTCCTACCTTCGAGTATTATAGTATGTTACCTCTCTGTTCAAATTCCATTATGTGTAGGTTTCCTCTCTGATTTCATGTAATTGAAGCTGCTAGAAATGTTTCATATGTTCTTACAGATTCATTTGTGTTGAATCGTTAATGCACATGCCTATATGGATCTTTGAGATTATATCTTTAAAATTGTGCTCCATGAATCATCACACCCAATCCTCTTTCATCCACTATGTCTATCTTTAACTAAGATAAGTGTAGAATTATTGATGTTTCATGCTCTATATGATGTGTTATTCTATCTCCTTCTCTTCTTTCATTTCTCTTCCAAAGCTGATTAAAATGTAGGTCCTAGAACCACTCGTTCTCCACTAGTTTATACATATATTCTTTTGTGAGTTGTATATGTGAAAGAGTACCATAAATACATGGATTTTGTCCTTGGATGAATGAACCAACCCATGCTATTTATTATATATATATATATATATATATATATATATATATATATATATATATATATATATATATATATATATATATAGATATAGATATATATATATATATATATATATATATATATATATATATATGTTCAAAATATAAGTGATGTCTCCAGTCTCCTAAGAATTGTATGAGACATGAAAATCTAGATGTTCCAGGCACTAATCTTGTAAGCAATCAGAGGCTATCTCTAGAAGTGACAACATCCCCTTCACTCCAGTTTTAACGGCCGCCGCATCCTTTGTGGACTATTCCACTTGGTGTTGGGCAGACCCTTTCTATTTCACGTGTGTCTCTAGAAGGAGGGTTGCCAACAATCTATGGTTAATTGTCCCACCAACCCAACTCATTCATCAACTGGTCAAGGTAGTAACACTTACTCCCTCTCCCCTACAAGGAACTCTGAACTTGGTAATTTCTCACCTCCCAAACCCGAACATGAAATCCCATATCAACATATTCGAGTTGTCTATTCCAACACCCATTAGTTTATTAAAGTTTTTGGACTAATCCCAGGAATGTACGCTCTTCCATACTCTCAAAAGAAGGAAAAGACTACTTCCACATTAGTGGTAGTCTCGTCTATGGAAGAAGCAATATTAATCACTCTTGAAGAACTAGTAGAAGCTATGGAAAAAGAAGATGAACCTCCAATATTTCAAAAGGAATAAGAAGACAATCTATTACTCTTGGGCTCAAGTTCTGGTGTAGGAGGCAGAGGGAAAGGCAACAGAGGAGGTGGAGGCAAAGATGAACCAACAGATTTAGAGGACGAACCATCAAAATCAGAAGAAGAGGAGGAGGAAGATGAAGAGGATGGCATGGCTAACCATAATATGGAATGGATTTCTTAAGGCCCATTAGAACTTCCCAGTGTCTTGCATAGGATTTCGAGACACACAGAGAAGCTTTTAATGAAGTATGACCCTGAAAAAATAGTGAAGGCATAATATCGCTTAGACATGTTTTACCTACACTGCAGACACTAGAGGTACGTTATAATGATGTTGCATGTAGAGTGTTTCCATGTACCTTGGATGGAAAAGAAACTATATGGTACCACAACCTTCCACTAAATTCCATCCAGAACTAGGGGGGTTCAAGAGAATTTTCCTTGAAAATTTTTCTGAAGACAAGACCCCCGCCATATTGCTGAAGGAGTTGGGTAATCTTAATATGGAGCAAAAAGAGAAATTCAAATATTTCATTCATAGTTCTAACCGCATTCTGAACAAGTTCTCAATAGACACCAAACCTCATGACTCCATCACTATCGACCAGTATTGCATAGTTCATCAAGCGAGTTGCGAAACCAACACTAACCAAAAATTGTGAAGAGGTGATTGTTGTGGAGAAAGACCTGCACGCTATTGGAGTCATTGCATATGACAAATCTTCTAAGGAATCCAAGGACACAGGAAATAGATCTCAAGCCTCTTTGAGTAAGGCTAAGGGAAAGGAAGCAAGTGACATTGAGAGCCTTACTCGTCTCCTCAAGTCTGTCACTACTGAAGTTTCCAAACTCAAACAACATACGATCGAGACAATCATGAGCAACATGCCTCCCAAGTACCCTCTGAAGAAGAATGCGGCTTCAAGTAGCAGTAGCAGCCAGATAGACAAATCTACCCATATCTCCAACCTAGTGTTGAACCTTGACAAGATCATGATATACTGGTACTTCTCATTCCACGGTGAACACCATTTGGAAAGAATGTGCCCATATTCGAACCATATGATGAGCCGCATGGCCACATGATTTTCCGAAGACATCGTGGTCAATGAACAGGCTGATCCCAACATTGAAGATGAAGAAGATGCTACATTTGATGAAG
Source organism: Pinus tabuliformis (assembly GCA_031772625.1). Classification (NCBI taxonomy): domain Eukaryota; kingdom Viridiplantae; phylum Streptophyta; class Pinopsida; order Pinales; family Pinaceae; genus Pinus; species Pinus tabuliformis. The sequence continues at coordinate 483,469,256 of CM062807.1, forward strand.
CCCTAAGAACTGGGCAAGCAGTAAACATGTATTAGTGTTCGCACACATCCGAAAAGATCACCACCAATAAGGAGCCTCCAAGTGACGGTCCAACCCCGAAGCAAAACAATCGGTATAGCTTGAGAATTCAAGGGGTACCCACTATGATTGAGATACCGAGACACAAAATAAGATAATACATGCTAAGGAAAATAGATCCATTGGTTATCTCAACACAAAAAACTCAAATATCTAGGAAGTCATCTATAACAAAGAGTGTTTCCAAGGGCAACAAAGACAAAAGCAGTCTGTTGGAAACCACGAACACAAATCTACCCTTGGACACATCAGTGAGTCTCCCTGCTTTAGATTACAACATTGTAGAAGACATGATGAAGACTCGTGCAAAAATATCTCTGTATGAGTTAAGCAAAATCATGAGTCACCAGGATATTCTTCTACACACACTTGGGAAAACCTCTATAGGTGATGCTACCTCTTCCAGCAAGGGAACAAGTAAATACTCATGCAAACATATCTTTGTATGAGTTAAGAAAAATCACGAGTCAGCGGGATATTCTTCTGCACACACTTAGGAAAGCCTCTATAGGTGATGCTACCTCTTCTAGCAAGGGAACAAGTCTCTTGACACACTCGCATTCGTGTTCAATGCACTCCACATAGAGGAGGCGAATTTACTCTACCCACCGTTCCTGTTATCATTTGAAATATTAAATTTCAATTTCCACAATTGTTTGGTTGATTCTAATGCATCAGTCAATGTCATGCCACTCTCCATTACTAAGAAGATCAATGCCCAATGGAGCAAGACAACTGCCTAGATCATCCAAATTGACAGAACATGTGTTCCGACAATTGATGAACTTTGGGATGTGATCATCTAGTTATCATCTAATGGAAAAGTTCATCAATGCATCAATATTGTGATTGTGGACATCCCAGAAGCATACGGTGTATTGCTCAGCAAAGACTGGTCAAGCAAGCTACAACGATACTTTTCCACTGATTGGTCATACTTATGGCTTCCATACATTGGCAGAAACAACCATATTTGGGTGTTGTCAGAGAGATACATGAGACACAATGTGACTGCCTTGAATGGAGAAAATGAACCGTTGGGTTTCGCAAAATTGATGTTCACCAATTGCTTTCTCGAGACACAGTTGGGGTGTTGTCTTGCACAACCATCCTCGACCCCACCAGAGACATAGTTGGGTCTCCTTCCATGCCAAACTGGTGAAAATGAAACTTGTACAATAAATTGTAATAGTAGTAGTAGTAATAAAATTAGTACTAGTGTGGCGAGTGGTCCTTGTACAGACGATATCTGAACCTTTTACTTTGATGGTTCCAAGACGCAGGAGGACTCTAGGGCTAGTTGTGTCTTAATAGACCCGCTGTAGAGAAAACACTTAATCTCTAGCCACTTGGACTTTGAGTGCATGAACAACACTGCCGAGTATGAAGCACTCATTTTGGGCTTATAGAAATCCATCAGCCTCAACGTTGTTGTGCTCAAAGTGGTAGGTGCCTCAGAGATTGTGGTACGTCATGTATGTAACACCACACACTGTATGTCACCCCATATTAAAATTTATCAACAAGAGGTATTGCGACTCATATCTCAATTCCAAGCTTTTAATATTATTTTTGTATCAAAAATGTGTAATGCAGTTGTAGATGCCTTAGAAAAATTAGCTTCTAGGATGACACTGTTAAGGGATAGATTTTCTGTTGAAATTTTATATAAGCCATTTGTCTTCGACAACATCACTAATTTACGCATTTTTGATGATGATCAACTGATACTACATTTCATGGCCAACGTTGGCGTCTTCAAGAATGCAGCAATAGACGAGGACGAGCACAAGAAGTCTCTATAGGACGCAACTAATGTAAGTAAAGACAACCTCATCCCCAAGGGTGTGGTATTACTCGAGAAGCTGTATGAATTGCAGAACCGCTTACAGGGACCTGTCAATGCCAAAACCCACAAATCTACATTGCTGCACAAATAAACTAATCTGGCGACGAACAAGGATTTGAAGTTTGCAAATCTCGGTACATGCTGCACACCTTAAGAGCGGAAAGCTTTCATCTGCCTCTTCAAGTAGTATAGAGATGTATTCGTGTGGAGGTACGATGACCTCAAGACATATGATACGCGAATAATACAACATGTCATACCAATCAAAGAAGGGGCCAAGCCTTTTCAAAAAAAGCTAAGGAAAGTTCATCCTTCACTTAAGCCCCTCATACAGAAAGAATTGACCAAGTTTTTGGATGCTCGGATCATTTACAAAGTTTGACACTCCACATGGGTTTCCAATTTAGTCCCTATTATAAAGAAGTCCAAGGAGATCCGCCTTTCCGTAGATTTCTGCAACTTCAACCACATATTGGACATTAAAACTACCCAGTGCCATCTATGGAGCATATACTGTAGGCAGTATCTGGAGTAGAGATGATTTCTTTGCTTGAGGGATTTTCACGATGCAACCAGGTTTTGGTAGCAGAGCTTGACAGACTTAAAACTACCTTCCGTACCAAGTGGGGTACGTTTGCTTTCCAAAGGATGTCGTTTGGGCTGGTGAACATAGGTGCAACTTTATAGTGCATAATGGACATCACCTTATGTTGGATCATCAGACATAGCATAATGGTCTACCTCAATGATATGAAAGTCTTCTCAAGACAATGGTCAAACTACCTATGCCATCTTAACAAAATATTTGAGCGATGTCGAAAATACAGGATATCCTTGAATCCCAAGAAGATAATCTTCACAGTGTCTGAGCACAACCTTATTGGACACATCATTGCCAAGACTAGGATCAAGGTAGATCTAGACAAAGTTCGGACCATCACGTAGATTCCAAACCCCTTGAACAAGAAAGTTATGCAGTCTTTCCTAGGGATGATCAAATTCCTTAGAAAGCTCATCTGTGATTATGCACAGATTGTCAAACCCATCCAAGAGATGATCAAGAAGGACATAGTCTACAGTTGGGGAAAGAAGGAAAAGGACACATTCACCCATATTAAGCAAGCTATAGCAGAAGCACCCACACTGTACAACCCAAACTTCAACAAATATTTCTTGCTCTATACCTTTTCTTCCATCGCTTCACTCTTTGTTGTGCTCACTCAGAAGGACTAGATGAACAATGATCAACCCATCTCCTTCAGAGTACGAGCTTGCAAGGACCTAAAATCAAGTATTCTGCCGCGGAAAAACAAGCACATGCAGTGTACAAGGCGGTAAATAATTTTAGACCCTACCTTTTGGAAAACCATTGCATTATCTTTGTGCCACACCCAACAGTCTGGTCACTTCTTGTTCAGCAAGAGCTGGGTGAAAGAAGGGTGAACTGGATGAAAGGACTGCAAGAGTATGATCTTGACATCAAACTAGTTCACACCATAAAGGGTCATGGTCTGTATAGACTAGCAGCAGAATCAGTACATGCGCAAGAGGAAGAAGAAGAGCTCGTAGGCTGGGACCAAGAAATTGAAATGTACAATGTTGAGCAAGCCTCACCCACTTCACACGAAGACTCTTGGTATGCAGAAGTGTGCTAGTACCTTGAGAATGGCATCGTGCCCTCTCACTTTTCCATGCGACAAAATAGGGCACTCTGACTCAAAGCTTTACCTTACCAGCTGGCACATGGGGTGCTTTACAGAAAGCACTCAATGGTGTCTTTCTCAGGTGATTGGAGGCACAGGATTTAGAAAAGGTGCTACATGACCTCCATGACAGACAAGCTAGGGGACACTTCGCGGGTAACACAAAAGTGCACAAGGTCATGCAGGTTGGTTTCTACTAGCCTACATTATTCAAGGACGCACACGCTTACGACCGCAAGAATTCAGACTATCAGAAATGTGCTGACTAAAACCGAAGGTCAACAGACCTACTGTAGCTTGTTGCAGTGGTAGAACCATTCCAACAGTGGGTCTTGGATGTCACTGGGGATATTTTACCACATTAATCAAAGAAGGATCGCTACAGATTACTTCACACGGTGGATAGACATAGTTATTCTGAAACAAGTGAACGACCAGGAAGTCATCAGCTTCCTACAAAAAAACATAATTTCTAGGCTCAGCGTTCTTGTATTACTTTTTTTTACAATGAAACGTATTTTTATTTGTTAAAGTTTTATGAATTTGCATTAGAAAATGGTATTGTTTTGAAGCATTATCCTAATTACTACCCATTAGAAAATGGTCTTGCTGAGTCTACAAATAAGAACCTCATCCACATTATCAAAAAGAACATTTACTCTGAACAGTGAAACTGGAATTCTACTTTGGTAAATTCTCTCTAGGCTAACTGAGTCACACCTAAACCTTATCTGAATACCTCCCCCTACTTCCTGGTATATGGAAAGGAATCCATCCTCTCGCTGAACATCTACTTGCCTTCTCTCCATATGTCCCAAGAATCGCAAGGCAAGTCATGTATTATAGTTCAGCGTAGGATGGATGCACTGCACAAGCTATAGGAAGAAAGGATGAAAGCAAAATAAAAATTCACTGCACTAGAACCATATCAAGAGATGGTTCGATAGGAAGTTTGCAGGGAGCACCAGCTTCAGTGTGCGTGACTTAGTCTTAAAGTGTGACAAATCCCATGAGGACAAAGGCAAACACACGAAGTTTCAATCCCTTTGGATTGGTCCATTCACAGTCCACAAGAAGCTTGGTCAACACACATACCATCTTCAATCACTTGACGGGAGGATTGACACTCTCCCTGTCAATGTCCAAGACTTAAATTGTTATTGTCAATGATCTGGAGCTAGACCACATGATATCTACATAGTATTTTGATTGCTTGTTTTCTTGTTTATTTTTTGTTTTGTGTCCTTACTTTTTTTTGTTTTTCTTTTGTAAATAAAGTGTTGTGTCGTGCTGCGTTCTGTTTTCTTAATGTGTATGTGGTTGATTCAAGTTCAAAGATTCTTGTGGCACTGCAGTGCTTGGCCAGTCCCGTGTCCACCTTCTTTGTGTTTGGTTGTCATTTTTGGTCGATGAAGTCTTGATGGAAAATATGATATGTCTGTAAGGAGAATTTTTGTTAAACCATGAACTTGTGTCCAATCTGGGAAACCTCATGCTTGTACTCAATCTTCTGCTTTGGTGTGTTCAAGCTTATCCAACTAGTAGAAACAGAGAAGGGGAAAATCTAAATGAGAAAACCTGAATCAGAGGTCTTTACATGCTTCTCTGAAGGAACAACCTCTCCTACTCTTAATAAGTCAGGATCCCTCTTCTGCCCCAAAAATAAATAAGTGCCTATGCACAGTTCTCTTTAAAAAATAATAAAGGCGAAAGAAGAGAAAGGATTCCTACACAAAAGTTGAAGCATGAAACTCCATTGGGGTATTGTCCAGACTCATTGGCAATGGAGAAATTCTTTTGTTCCTACGTGACTCCATCGGGGTAATGTCCAGGCCTACAGGTAGCGGAGCAACACAAAATATGAAATCTTATACTCTGAAAATCTTAAGCTCGCAAGCCAAACTACCCTTCGCGATTTGAAACACTGTGATCTAAATGAATCTTAAGTTGTGTGTTGGTACAAGGTAAACCATGTTTGTCCATGGGGCAAGTGGAGAAGCCAAAGTAATTTGCACAATGAATCAATACTCCCTGAATGACCAAGGTCATGTACTGTAAGTGAACCAAAACAGACAAGCTGGTATTCAGCGAGTGTGTCACCAAGTGTTGTAGCAGTTGCAACACCCTCCAAAATTTTGGCTTTCATTCAAATTTTAGAGCCTTCCTTGTTTTTCCTTTGATGGTTGCAAACACTCAAGCTCATTCCTTGAGCTCTATTAGATTACTTTTCACCCTTTTCCTTGCCCAACCAATTGTTGTCTTTGGCATGTTGATTTCTTTGTCATGCTTGCAATATTGTTTTGGTGATTTTGAAGGTTTTTCTTTGTGTGTTTGGATTGTCTTAGCTATGTGAACACTTGTCGCACTCACACACAAAGTTGTAAGGAATTTCACGCAAGTTTTGTCACGGTTGTCCAAAGGTTTATCCCAAGTGTCCCACTTATTGCTTTTAGCTTTAGACAATCCCAAAAAGGGTCATGCTTTTCTATGTTTTCCTAGTGGCTAGTGTCGTCATGTTGTCAAAGTATAGTAAGTGTGTGATCACAATGTCAAGTCCTCACGAGTTCACTTGCTTCTCACACTTAGCCATTTTCCTGAAAATATCTCGACGAACCAACTCTACTTCACCGGACCCCAACTGAGTTGCACAGTGTAGTCTCAACCCTTAGTGGTGTTGCTTTGTCTCCTAGAACTGTGCAATGCTTGAGGCTCTCCTTTGGGTCAGTTGCATTGCACAATCCCATAAGTGAACAGCCTATCTCCCTTCCCAAAACTACACAGAAAATACCTCATAGCCTATCTGAACTACGCACTTCACGATCATAGTCATAAAGACTCCTTCCTTCCTACTAGAACCCCACATTCCATAGAGACCTTGGCCTGCACTACTCCCATAAATTGCACAGATGTGTACTTCCAATGACCTCCCTCGGTTGGGACTCATTGCTCTCCAAAACTACGCAGATTTGTCCTCTGGTCCCTCTACTGTCCTGCTCTATCTTCCTCCTGGAAACTATGCAGAGGTGTCCCTCAAGGCCCCACCTTGTAGTTGTCACTGGTGCCTCCAACTACGTAATTCTACCTCTTAGTGGCCTCTGCACAGTTTTCCCAGAAAGTGAAGACTGCGCGTCAGAATTCCTTGTCCAAACCTTAACTGTGCTCTGCACAGTCTCAGTGACCATTCCTCCCTCCTTGTCACCTGGAGATGTGCATTATGTAGTTGTTGGGCCCTATTCCTAGTATGTCATATGTCCCAAGCCCGAAACATGGAAAACAATGCATCATGCTAGACTAAGAGTTTTTGGATTTGATGCCGTCTGTTATGAGTGAATTATAGGAACAGGTACATTTGCAGATCATGGAGAGACAAAGAATCGGATGAAGAAGGAGTGCACATGCTAGAAGACTTACTTGCAGCTGGAAAGATGAACAAAGCACATAAAGCAGTTGTTGTCCCCCACAACATCCCAGGCTGAGAGGAATCGATGGAGGTAACCACAGAAAAAGATTTCAGTTTGGTAGCTAGCCCTACCAAACCAGAGAGGGATCTCTCTGTGAGATCACAACCAAAGAATTGACTGGAATATAAAAGGATTTTAGGCTAGATATGCTAGGCTCAGATAGGTTTGAAAATTTAGGGTTTTGATGTTGAACAAGGGATGAAAACTAGGTAACTAGGTCAAAATATCAAAGGGTAATAGCAACAAAAATATAAAGGAGCAAGGTAGTAGTAGTTTTGTGATGGCTTAGGGTTTGTCAGTGTAGTGTAGTGTTTAGAAGAAATAAGAGGACTTAATGAGCATATATGTCATGAATGTATTAAGCAAGAAAGAAAATAACATATAATGATAATTCCATCGAAACATAGCTTTGAGAAAATAATTCTACTTATAAAATTAGGAAAAATCACTGAAGAAATTGGTGAATAGAAACAAGAGATGAATATCTATCATATGAAACTATAATGGAGAAAAAACAATATCAAAAACTCCTAGCACATGAATTCCTAGATAATAGCTGCAACTGTTCTTTGATTTCTTGGAAATGCTGAAGCACAAGTTACAAGAGTTCTTTCCTCAAATGTCCAACCCTTCTTTATGATTGAGAAAACGATACATATAGACTAAGATAAATAGTTTCCCCACCTTCAAGGGTCGAATCCATGAGTGGTGGAATAGTTTCCAAGAATATCTCAACCAACAAGTGAGAGTGAGAAGGTTGAAAACAAACTCCTCTTAGACTTTGGTTTGAGTTTCTATTCATTAATGAGGCCTAATTTAACATCAAAACAACCTATTATGCTAATTTATTCATGATTACATCATCAAGACATCGAACTAATGAAATTACATCATCAAGTAAAGTTTTGTTGGAGAAATATTGAGAAAAAACTATCACAGTGATATGCGCAGCGCCATCAGTTATATGCGTAGTGACAGCTTACAGGAAGATTTTGGAGGCCTTCCCATGCTCCAAATTCATAACCTGATAGCTCATTTGAAAGATGCGAATGTCTAGTTCTCATTTAAATATTCAAGAAGGTGATTTGGACACTCCATAAGGGAGAAAAAGTGATTTTCCAAAGACTACTTCGATATGCACAGCGCATGCTTCAAAACAGTTGCAGAATGTGACATTTTGACCCCTTTTTTGACAATTTCTCCCAATCTGTCTACTAACAAGCTTTCAAAAGTGGATATCTGACATGTAGAAGTGATTATCTATCCAACCATGTAAATTTTTTAGCATTTGGATGGCTGAGGAAAAAGTGTAGCGCCTAGGCACTGCACATATAGCTGCCTCTGTGTTTTAAAACAGGCTAAAAACCATCAAAAATTTCAAAATGGAAAAAAATTCTCAAAATTTCCTCAAAATTGTCAAGTGAAGTCATCATATGATATGTCATGCCATGAGAGAGGCCTCAACAAGTAGATCAAGCTTTTCTTTGTCCTTTTGGCTTGTTAGGGTTTCCTTGAGCTTTTTCTTCAAATGTTTAATTCTAACTTGGGATACCCTGTTTCTTGTGTAGTAATGCATGGCCATATGTCTTTGCAAGTTATTGTCCCTACTTTCCTTCTTGAGGAGATTATCTAGGTGGCCATTAACCTTGTCAAGCCAATATACTCTGTATGCATTGATCTCTCTAGTAATTAAGTCATCTACAGTGATCTGACCTCTGGGTGGAGAAACTTCTTTTTATAGCTCAAGGGAGCTCTTGAAGGCTCTTGTTATTGGTCTCCATGGTGTGATTTTCTCTCCTTTCCTTCTGAAACATCTAACTAAACCATTGATTTCCCCTTTACTTCCTCTTTCTTAAAATAGGTTGTGTGTTTGTTTTGGATCATTTGGTTTACTTTCAATTGCATGTTTTCTTGTTGTAAGCATGCTTTTAAAGAATTTGCCTCTGTAAACTTGTCTTCCAACCTTTTGATCTCAACCCCCTTATCCCTTATGATTTAGTTTGCAACTTTTTCCTCTTTGCCTTTCTCCATATCTGTCACATTAGTACCTAGATGAGTGAATTCCTCATGATGTGGGGATGCTCTCTGTTCACCTGATGTAGGCTTGGCCCTTTCAACAAAAATTGGAGCAAACAAAAGCCTTTCACCTCTGGAGTAAGTCTTAATGACTTCTGCCCTATAATTTCTCTTGGTAGGTCTGCTTGAAGAAGCAACCTCTTGTTGTACTAGTGAGTTTGGAGGTGTTGATTCATCACTAGATATAACTGGAGAAAATGGAGGAAAAGCTGAATTTGAAAAGCCATCCCAAGACAAATTTACTTGTGCTAATTAATGACAAACTAGAAATTTCACCAAGCCATGATAAAATAGACTAGTATGATGATTTTCTCCCATATTTTGTACCTTCTCTGTCATTTTTGTTAGGATTTTGTACAGATAGTAAGACAAGTTGAGTTGCTGAACACCGGTGAAATGCATGAAAAGCCTCATGTGGTATTGATACAACCTTGAATACCTTCCCTCACATGTAAAATACTTCATGATCAATTTCATGAGAGGGGAATATCTGTCCAACAAATGTCTGAATGGAAAAACATGTTTTGGAGCTGTCTTATATGGTGCTTTTAGGTACATCTTATAATTCTGAAGGCCAATGTCTCTTTTATTGAACTAAATGTTTGGAATCCCTGCGGTTGTGGAGATAATTTTCCTTGAAAAATTGAACTCAGCTCCTGCTATAGTCACTTTATCCCTTCTTAATTTGGTGCCAAAAGCATTGGTTAGTTGATCATGAAACTTCAGTTGCTCAATTCTTTGGCAAAAGGCAAGACAACCCGCATCTTCAAATGATTTTCTGATGAAAGGAGATGACAAGATCTCTTGAGTTGAGGTAGGTTCATATTTGATGAACTTCCCTCCTCTATGTCTCTTTTTTTCAGTTTTTTCAGATTCCATGATAACACCTAGCTCTATAGGAGAGAAACTAGGATTTTACTTGTAGGAAAATAGGGGATTTTGATAGCTGTGAGGAAATTAGGGAAATGAAAGGGACAGGGAACTAGTAAAATTATGGGAAAATTTCAAAGGATAGTAAGGGATGTTAGGGAGCTAAGGAATGTGAAATTTTCGAATTTGGGTGATGGGAAGGGTTTCAAAGAAGAGAAACATGGTCCAAGGTTTGAAAAGTGTGCTCTAGCTAGGGTTTATGTGAAAATGATGAAATTTGAGGATGGGTTTGATGGAGGGTGTTTGGGAAGGTGTGATTAGGATAGGAGAAGGTGTATGAACATCAAGATATATGATTTAATAACATTTAATCATGGAAATCATGAAAACCTAAAAACTGTTTTTAAAACCCTAGGGAAATGAAGAATAACAACACAAATAAAAGAACTAAGAGATTACTTGAGTTTCATGAGAAGCCACTAGCTTGTATTTACTGCAAAACAACTTGAATGTGATGGAATAAATCACTGCAAAGAAGTTTGCAGCCTTCATATGAAAAACAAAACAGTGTCAGGATTTGCGTAGCACAGCCTGAGGATTTGTGTAGCACAAAAAGGAAACTTGTATTTGGCATGAAAAAACTGATCTATATTTGCCAAATTCGACCTGTTTGGTTGGAGTGATGTCTTGGAAAATGGAATGAGCAAATGGAGAGTGAGTGGGACTCTTTTATAGCCTATGAAAATCGATTTTTTCACTTACATGTGGTAGTAGACCCACCATCACTTTTCATAACTTGACTTTGACATTTTGCAGCTTCATGACTTTATGAAAGCATTTCATTAAAATGAAATACAAACATGATTTGAAACTTTAATTTCCAACTTAATCTTTAGTACTCCTTTATAGAATGGATTTCAATGGTGAAATGACCAGTTTTCATAAATTAACCTTATGACCTAGTGGTGACCTAGAATGGGCTTATTAGATGAATTATGACCATAATGACTATGGGACTCTTCTAACAGTGATTTGACTTGACCAAGATGGTATTATTTGACCATGGAACTGAAAGGTGTAGTAAAGATTGAACCTTCCTAACCGGTGACAAAATTTTTATTGAAAAGTTATTTGAAGCTATAAAAATTTGACCTGAAATCCTAATAAAATACTTTGTAAGAGCACATTTGATCATTGGTGATTGACATTACTGACAGGAACTAACATTGGCTCCACTTGGGGATGGCGGCTCCTTGGAGGTGTTAAGAACACCGTAGACCAGCTATCCTTATTCATTGGGCAATGGAGTCAAAATGCAAAAGACCAAACTCAAACTAAGAACTGACTCTAAAAAAGAAAAATAAAACCAATAGTTGATCAAAGAAGCCTTATGGCCTTCTCCTTGAGCTTCAAACTCCTATGATAGCCACTTCACACTTGGACATGAAAAGTAAACTGGTATATACAATGTTAATGAAAATTTGTAGAAACGTTATCAAATATAGTAGTGCTTGAGAAGCCTACCATTGATCGCTCCTCCCGAATAATCTTTCCCATTCATTTCCTCCAACAGATAAGCATTATTTCCTCTGAAATCCGAGATTCTGTACAGTCCTTTCCATAAATTTTCAAATTTGTCGTGTTTTCCCTTTTCTTCATTTCTTGCATCCCAACGAAGAACCACATCACCTAAGTTGAAATTATCTTCTTTAGTCTTGCGATCATAAATTTTTTTTATTCTTTCCTAAAGTTTATAAGTATTTTGAAAAAATTCTTCCCTAGTTTGCTGCAAGTGGATCATTTGACTTATTCTTCGTTGCATATTATTTTTTTCGTTGTCCAATTCCTGCGAAATTTTCATTACTTGGACAACAAGGGATGAAGGAAAAATAATATCAATCCCATACACCAACTGAAAAGGAGACATGCCTATGGATTTCTTGTTACTGACTCTATCTGCCCATAAAGCATTAATGAGCTTTTTATGCCAGTTTTTCTTATTGACCTCCAAAACTTTCTTGATGATGTTGATCAGAGATTTATTGGAAGATTCAACCAGACCATTCCCTTGTGGGTGATAAGCAGTAGAATGCCCCAATGTAATATGGTACTTCTCACAAAACTCCACCATCTTCCTAGACTTAAAAGTAGCAGCATTATCGGTGATTATCTTCTGCGGGCAGCCAAATCTAGACAAGATATTAGATTCAATAAACTGAATGATAACAGAATCAGTAGCTTTCCTGGTTGGGATTGCTTCAATCCATTTTGTAAAATAATCCGTGGTTGTTAGGATCCATTTGTGTTGTGCAGACGATGAAGGATGGATTTCCCCAATAAAATCAAGACCCCATTGCTGGAAAGGAGCCGTGACTGAAACGGGTTGCAATGGTAATGGTAAGAGTTTTCTTTTTCCCTGAAAAATCTGACATTCATGACAACTCATCACTGTTTTATATACATAAAAAAAAGAGTAGGCCAATAAAAACCAGCTCTCAAAATTTTGTTTGTTATAGTTTTCCAGAAAAGGTGACCACCACAATCTCCTTTGTGGAAATCACTCATTGCATCGTTCTCTTCATTTTAGACAAGACAGTTTAGAAACACACCACCCAAGTCTTTCCAAAACAAAACACCATCAATAATACAATATTTCAAAGCTTTCAACTTTAAGGATCTACTTTTACCTTTGGGTACTTCCGGTGGAGGGTTTAAATACTACAATACATAAACTATGTCGGAGTACCATGGAGATGAAGTGAACATGTCAGACACCTGTACATCTAAATCTTCTACTTCTTCTTCAGAAAGAGCAACAATCAGGTTGATATCTAATGCATACAAATTAGATCCATCCATGAGCTTGGCCAAACCTTGTCCCTTGATAAGTTTTGTTGGCTTTATCTCCAAATCATATTCTAACATGTTGAGATCCATTTTCCCTGCCTACCCTCTGGATCTGTCTACATAAGAACTTCTTTTACTGCTTCTGTTGGAACATAAGCTATGGTGTGAGAATGCAGAATGTATACTTGGAAATCTTTGAGAACTTTCACCAAAGCCAAAGCTTGCTTCTCAATAATATTGTATTTCAGTGCTGCATCCCTTATTGTTCGACTGAAAAATGCTATAGGTTGTTCATTTTTCTGATCCTTCTTTTGCATTAGGACAACTGCTAAGGTATGCTCAGAGGAAAATGAAAATATGATGAAATATGAAGTATAATCAGGATTGATTAAAGTAGGAGCAGTAGATAATGAAAATTTGATTGCATTGAAAGACTTCTTGGCATCTACAAACCATCTTACCTCGCTGTCGTTTTTCAGCATCTCTGTCATTTCTCTCAAATGTTTAGCAAGGTTGGGGATGAATTCTCAAAAAGTTGATTTTCCCATTAAATGACTATTTTTTTTTTGTTACTTGGGAAATCTAATTGTTGAATGGCTTCAACTCTTGTAGGGTCAATGCGAATTCAATCCTTGGAAATAATATGCCCCAGAAACTTACCTTCTTCCATGGAAAATAAGATTTTTCTTGGATTTAGTGAAATATTGAATTTTCTACATTTTTGAAAGACAATTCTTAATGATGTAAGTGGTCTTCATCAGATTTAGAAAAAACTACAAGATCATCTGAATAGATAACCAAAAATACATCCTTTTCATTGGTGAAAGCTATGTCCATAGCTCGTTGAAATGTTGCCCCTGCATTCTTTAATCCAAATGGTATCTTGGCATACATGAATGTACCCCATGGTGTTGTGAAGGTTTTTTTCAATTGATCATCCTTATTCACCAAAATTTGATTGTAACCCGAATATCCATCAGGAAATGACATCCTAGAATACCCAACTACCCTCTGGAGAATATGATCCATATTCGACAAGGGATAATTGTCCTTCAAGGATACTTCATTTAAATTTATGAAATCAATACAAAGAAGAATCTACCCTGGTCTTTATTCTCACTGGCACAAGATTTTACATCAAATTTGTAGATTCTATTTACTTCTTTCTCAATGGATGGCAACAATTTAGGATTAATCCTCCTCAGCTTCTGGCGGAATGGATTTTGATCAGGCTTAACCGGTATAGTGTGTTGGATGATGTTCTTATCATTTACCTTTAAATATGAATAGTCCTAAGCAAATACATCAGAAAATTCTGCCATCAAAGCAATGTACTTACTTTTCATCTCAGGAGATAGACTTTGACAATTTGAGCATCTTAGGCTTGTCTATTTTACCAATGTTTACATCTTCAACACCTTTTTTTGTGGGAACCATGGTGGGATTTTTAGTAACATCATCACGATCAAATAACTCTTCCAAAGGTACAAGACCTTGTGGAATGTTATTGTCTTTCAACTGCAATATTTCAATATCTCAAAACACCTGCCAATATCTCAAATTGTTAGGGATATATGGGCGGTGTTTAACATCAATTGAATACTTCTTATTGGAGTGGATGGGAATCTTAACCATACTAGCTGCAGTAGCAAGGAAATCAACCATAATATATTTTCAGTTCCAGGAATCAAAGACAAAGTATATTCTGAAAATGTTTCAAGAATGTCAAGGACAACATTTTGATAATCTCGCATTCTCGGATGCTTGACCTGGTATTCCCCTTTTACTTGTTTAATACCAACTTGGAGTCATGATAAAATAAAATTTTCTTTGCTCCTAGTTTTTTTTTCAGAAATTTAAGGCCAACAATCAATGCTTTGTACTCCGCCTCATTATTTGAGCGATCAAAGGCCAAATTATAAGAACTCAATCTTACATTGCGTGGAATTTTACATGAATGATGCAATGGACCATGAATCCACATGCCAATCCCAGCTCCTTCTTTCCCCAACGCACCATCAAACTCCATGGTCCAAAGACCATCTTCTTCATCTGGAAATAGAACTTTGGAAGGTTGAACTATTTGATTTTTTGGAGGATGACTCACTGTCTCAATAATCTTTGTTTTCTGCACTGACTCAACAATCTTTTCAAGTGAATTTTCTGGCTGCAAACACTCTACATTATTTTCCTTTTCTTCAGCAATCAAAACTTCTTATACACTACTTATAACATCCAAAACTTCTGAAATTTCTACAAGCTGACTATCATCATCTACTGGATTCATATCACTATACAAAATTAAAGACTCTAGGTTAGTATGTACAACATGGATGGGGTGATTATTTGGTTTTTCTTTGCTACTAATCATGAATTTCATCTTTTTCTCCCGGTACAGTTTTCTAAGCTGCCCAAATACTGGTATAGTAGCATATGAAAAATCAAGTTGCAAGGTTCCTTTCATCTTTTCCCCCCAAGACCATGAGAGAAACATGCCAAATTGTGGAGGAATATTAGCAACCACTACGTCCATCAACACATTCTTGGCTAGAATTTGGTCCAGGGACACTACTAAGTCTTTGATAAGGCCAAGGAATTTCACTCTTCCTGAATCAAATGAATAGAGGTCATGATAAGGTCGAGTGATACTTAATCCTAGTTTTAATAACTTTTGGCATAAGGTTATGCAAGGCACCAGAATCTAGCATGGAATTATGGAGGATAAAATCATGGAGTTTCAAACTAAGATAGAAAGGTGGAACTTCACTATCTTTAGGGCTTCCCTCTAGAGCTGGACCAAACAGAATTGTAGGCTCATCATCGACAACATTAACTGTATCTAACATCTCGTCTACCTTCAAAATTTTATCAATTTGAGACTTGTACTTATCATTCTTTACTAGTTCAATTAGAGGAATTGAAACTTTCAATTTAGAACTTTCATTCTCTAAAATAAATAGATTGGATTGTTTGTCTACCTCTTTTGCAATGATGTCCTTCTTTTCAATCTACCATTTAGCTTGAGACTCCTTCTTATGACTTTCGCTTTGACCTCTTATCCTTCCTCACGTTTCCGGTAGAAGCTTCATTGGTTTTATCCCGATTTAATATGACAATCTCCTCGTCTTTATTTTGATCTACAGGGGTTGTTTCTTTGTTTTGCGCATCTTTCTGTGCATTCTGCCTTTTCTAATTCAATGTGACAGGCGCAATTATACTGTTTATGTTAATGGATGAGATCATTCTGTTATCCTCTTTGGTATTCTTCAGTTTGCACTGCCCATAAATCATCGTTTGCAAGGAAAAGTTGTTGATCACTTGGTATAAAAGACTCCTAAGAAAACTGATCTTCATCAGTCAGAAAAGTAGGTAGTTTATCTTTCTCAAAGAAATGATTTTCTTCAACAATTTCTTCTTCATCTTCTTCCCATCCTTTAGTGTAATTTTTTTGAAATGGAGTTCTAATTTGTCCCTGAGGATCCTAATTTCTCTGCTCTTTCTACTTATTTCAGAACTATTTTTGTTGTTGTCCCTGATAATTTGGATTCCTTATTGAAGGCTCCGCTTGTCGATCTACTATAGACATTCTGTCCATCGTTATTTCCATAGTTTTTATCATAGTGTAAAGTTTTACATCAAAATATGAAGAGGACTCTTCTTTAAAGGTAACTTTCTTCACAGGTTTCTCAGGTTTTGCTTTAGATTTCTTGATGAGCATATTAGCTTCCACACTTACTGCATTTCACTACATCTCTTCCAAAGTTGCAAGGTGTCTCTCCCTAAGATGATATTCCATGTCTGGGTTGAAGGCATCAGGATAGTGGAGAAGTGCTAAACCAGGGGGAGATTTCATATCATTAGGAATGGAATTATACACCATATTGAACCTTGTTGTGAATTCCTGCACTACCTCGTTCAGGTTTTTTTTCATGGAATTATACTCAACCAATATCTGTAATGGATTTTTCTTTTCTTGCCATCGTGCTAAGAACAACTCTATCAACCGCTGAGATCTATTGATAGAATTGGTTTCCAAATTGCGAAACCATTTCTTGACATCTCTAGAAAAGCTCTGGGCTATAATTCTCATTTTAGCATCCTCTTCATCAACCTCTTCAAGATCAATAAAATCCACCAATTTATCAACATGTTGTTGGGCTGTGATTTCTGAACTTCCATCAAACAGAGGGAGTCTTTGGCCATAGTTTTGAGGTAGAGCAGCAAGTTGAGCAGGTAACATTAGAGGGGAAAATCGTGCCATGACTACTGGAAGATGTAGTAGAGGTACTACAATGGGTTGTGTAGATATGATAATGGGTTGTGTTGATAAATATGATGACACTAATGGAGGTGGTGTTAAAATATATGAAGTATGATATATTTGGAGTTGCAGTAGAGGATGAAACAACAACTAGGTTTTCAAGATGATATTGAATGTAAGCTTTTTCAGTGGTGATTTGAAGTTGGTTAGCTAGACTCTGGAGTTTATAAAAGTTTAACCAAATATCATGATCAGCTTTAGAAAAGAGTGATTTAGAAGAAAGGAGGTGAGAATCAAATTGAATAAGATCAAGTACCACTTTAGAAAGGAAAGACTCAGATTTTGATCTGAAAAGATATATATCAAACTAAATATCAAAAGAAAGATTGTCAATAGTGAATAAATTTTCAAGCAAAGTAGTTCTTTCTAATTTTCGAGTTGTACTTTCAGGAATGAGTGACTTGAGTTTCCTATGTAGTTTTCTGGGTCATCAATAATAGGAGGTGGATTTGGCTCAAGATTTGACCTTGTATGTCTTTTAGGAGCTAGAATTTTTTTTTACACCTTAAATTTGATATGATTTCTTAAATCAACCTTTCTTTAGATACTGGAAGCTATCACCCATAGAACCAGTCTTGAATGAACTTATAGAATGAATCATGGGAATAATATATTAGTCGTTTCCCCGAAAACAACATCAAAATGTTATCTCCCACAATGTCCCAGGATGAGCGGAATCGATGGAGGTAACCATAGACCAAGATTTCATTTGGTAGCTAGCCCTACCAAACCAGAGAGGGCTCTCTTTGTGAGATCGCAGCCAAAGAATTGACTGGAATATAAAAGGATTTTAGGCTAAATATGCTAGGCTCGGATAGGTTTGAAAATTTAGGGTTTTGATGCTAAACAAGGACAAAAATGTAAAGGATCAAGGTAGCAATAGTTTTGTGATGGCTTAGCATTTTCCGGTGTAGTGTAGTGTTCAAAATAAATAATAGGACTTAATGAGCATATATGTCATGAATTCATTAAGCAAGAAATAAAATAACATATAATGATAATTCCATCAAAATAGAGCTCTAAGAAAATAATTTTGCTAATAAACTTAGGAAAAATCACTGAAGAAACTGATGAATAGAAAGAAGAGATGAATATCTATCATATGAAACTATAACAGAGAAAAAACAAGATCACAAACTCACTGCACATGAATTCCTAGATAATAGTTGCAATTGTTCTTTGATTTCCTGAAAATGTTGAAGCACAAGTTACAAGAGTTCTCTCCTCAAATGTCCAACCCTTCTCTCTAACTGAGAAAATGATACATATAGACTAAGATAAACAGTTTCCCCACCTTCAGGGGTCGAATCCATGAGTGGTGGAATAGTTTCCAAGAATATCTCAACCAACAAGTGAGAGTGAGAAGGTTGAAAACAAACTCTTCTCTTAGACTTTGATTTGAATTTCTCTTCATTAATGAGGCCTAATTTAACATAAAAACAACCTATTATGCTAATTTATTCATGATTACATCATCAAGACATCGAACTAATGAAATTACATCATCAAGTAAAGATCTGTTGAAGAAATGCTGAGAAAGAATTGTCATAGTGATATGCACAGTGCCATCAGGCATATGCATAGCGCCAACTTACAGGAGGATTTTGGAGGCCTTCCCATGCTCCAAATTCAGAACTTGATAGCTCATTCCAAATTTGTGAATGTCTAATTGTCATTTTAATATTCAAGAAGGTGATTTGGACAATCTAATAGGTATAAAAACGTATTTTCCCAATACTACTCCGATATATGCAATGCGTGCTTCTAAATAGTGGCAAAATGTGACTTTTTGACCCCTTTTTGACAATTTCTCCCAATTTTTCTACTGAAAAGCTTGAAAAAGTGGATAGCTGACATGTAGAAGTGATTATCTATCCAACCATGTAAATTCTTTAGTATTTGGATGGCTAAGGAAAAATCGTAATGCCTTGGCACTGCACATATTACTGCCTTTGTGTTTTAAAACCAGCTAAAAACCATCAAAATTTTCAAAATCGAAAAAAGTTCTCAAATTTCCTCTAAATTGTTAAGGGAATTCATCATATGATATGTCATGCCATGAGAGAGGCCTTAGCAAGTAGATCAAGATTTTCTTTGTCCTTTTGGCTTGTTAGGGTTTCCTTGAGCTTTTTCTTCAAATGTTTAATTATGACTTGGGATACCCTGTTTCTTGTGTAGTAATGCATGGCCATATGTATTTGCAAGTTATTGTCCCTACTTGCCTTCTTGAGGAGCTTCTCTAGGTGGCCATTGACCTTTTCAAGCCAATATACTTTGTCTGCATTGATCTCTCTAGTAATTAAGTCATCTACAATGATTTGACCTCTAGGTGGAGAAACTTCTTTTTGTATGTTAAGGGCTCTCTTGAAGGCTCTTTTTCTTGGTCTCCCTGGTGTGATTTTCTCTCCTTTGCCTTCTGAAACATCCAACTGAACCACTGATTTCCCCTTTACATCCTCTTTCTTCAAATAGGTTGTGTGTTTGTTTTGGATCATTTGGTTTACTTTCAATTGCATGTTTTCTTGTTGTAAGCATTTGCCTCTATCAACTTATCTTCCAACCTCTTGATCTCAACCTCCTTATCTATTATGATTTGGTTTGCAACTTTGTCCTCAAGGCCTTTCTCCATGTCTGTCACATTAGTACCTGGATGAGTGAATTCCTCATGTTGTGGGGATGCTCTCTGTTCATCTGTTGTAGGCTTGGCCCTTTCAACAATCATTGGAGAAAACAAAAGCCTTTCACCTCTGGAGTAAGTCTTAGTCACTTCTACCTTATAATTTCTATTTGTAGGTTTGCTTGAAGAAGCAACCTCTTGTTTTACCAGTGAGTTTGGAGGTGTTGATTCATCACTAGATATAGCTAGAGAAAATGGAGGAAAGATGGATTTGATGAAAAACCTATGCTAATTGATGAAAAACTAGAACTTCCACCGAGCCATGATGAAATAGACTAGTATGATGATTTTCTCCCATCTTTTGTACCTTCTCTGCCATTTTTGTTAGGCTTTTGTATAGATAGTAAGACAAGTTGAGTTGTTGAACAACGGTGAAATGCACCAAAAGCCTCATGTGGTATTGATACAACCTTGAATACCTTCACTCACATATAAAATACTTCATGATCAATTTCATGAGAGGGCATATCTATCCAACAAATTTTTGAATGGAAAAACATGTTTTGGAGTTGTATTATATGGTGCTTTTAGGTACATCTTGTAATTCTGAAGGTCAATGTCTCTTTTCTTGAACCAAATTTCTCCAGTGTTTGGAATCCCTGTGGCTATGGAGATAATTTTCCTTGAAACATTGAACTTTACTCCTTCTATATACACTTTATTCCTTCTTAATTTGGTGGCAAAAGCATTGGTCAATTGATCATAAAACTTTAGTTGCTCAATTCTCTAGCAAAAGGCAAGACAACCTGCATCTTCAAATGATTTTCTAATGAAAGGAGATGACAATATCTCTTGAGTTGAGGTAGGTTCTTATCTAATGACTTTCCCTCTATGTCTTTATTGTTCAGAGGTTTCAGATTCCATGATAACACCTAGCTCTAAAGGAGAGAAACTAGGGTTTTACTTGTAGGAAAATAGGGGATTTTGATAGTTGTGAGGAAATTAGGGAAATGAAAAGAATAGGGAACTGGTAAAATTCTGGGAAAATTTGGGAGGATAGTGAGGGATGTTAGGGAGCTAATGAAGGTGAAATTTTCGAATTTGGGTGAAGGGAATGGTTTCAAAGAAGAGAAACACATTCCAAGGTTAGGAAAGTGTGCTCTGTCTAGGGTTTATTAAAAATGATAGAATTTGAGGATGGGTTTGCTAGAGGGTGTTTGGGAAGGTGTGATTACGATAGGAGAAGGTGTATGAACATCAGTATACAATATTTAGTAACAATTTAATCATGGAAATCATGAAAACCTGAAAATTGTTTTCAAAACCCTAGGAGAGGGAAATGAAGCATAACAACACAATTAAGAGATTACTTGAGTTTCATGAGAGGCCACCAACCTGTATTTACTGCAACACAACTTTCATGTGATGGAAGAAACCACTGCAAATAAGTTTTCATCCTTTGGATGAAAGACACAGCAGTGCCAGGATTTACATAGCGTAGCCTGAGGATTTGCACAACACAGAAAGGAAACTTGGCTTTGGCATGCAAAAACTTATCTCTATCTGACAAATTTGACTAGTTTTGTTGGAGTGATGTCTTGGAAAATGGAATGAGAAAATGGAGAGTGAGTGGGACTCTTTTATAGCTTATGAAAATTGATTTTTTCACTTACATGTGGTAGTGGACCCACCATCACTTTTCATAACTTGACTTTGACATTTTGCAGCTTCATGACTTTATGAAAGTATTTCATTAAAATGAAATACAAACATGATTTGAAACTTTAATTTCCAACTTAATCTTTAGTACTCCTTTATAGAATGGATTTCAATGGTGAAATGACCAGTTTTCATAAATTAACCTTATGACCTAGTGGTGACCTAGCATGGGCTTAATAGATGAATTATGACCATAATGACTATGGGACTCTTCTAGCAGTGATTTCACTTGACCAAGATGATATTATTTTACCATGGAACTGAAAGGTGTAGTAAAGATTGAACCTTCCTAACCGGTGACAAAATTTTTATTGAAAAGTTATTTGAAGCTATAAAAATTTGACCTGAAATCCTAATAAAATACTTTGTAAGAGCACATTTGATCACCAGTGACTGACATAACTGATAGGAACTAACAGTAGCAAGCGAAAGTAACACATGCACAGAACCATCTTGCAAGGCCAAGACCATCAAAGACCTCGCAACACTAAGCCATGTGAAGGAGAATATAAAGCACACTAGAGAGTACATTCATCACTTAGAAGCTCAACAACTTGACATGGACACCACAATTAGCTAATACATGTCAGCAGTTCCATGTCAAGTTGTGTCATGAGTTGTCATGGCCACATCGCCAGTACGAGAAATATCTTTTGTAATTGAATGTGATGTAAAGTGAAAGTCCAATGGATGCACACAAGAATTTGAAGAGTCATGTTAGTTGAAAAGTCATAGGAAATTGAATGGTTAGCAAGGTAGTCCAAGAGTCACAAGGGTCAAGCATCACCCTTGGCTATATATACCCCTCCCATTTCACGAGAAAGGACTTTTCACCTTGGCTCTTCCCACATAGCCTTGAGAGTATACAGTCAGTTCTTTGAGGAGCGAGGAGTGGCTACAATGTACCACTACTATGACTAGTGATGTATGGTGTACAAATATGTCTCGGGGATTTTGCTTAATTGAATAACATGTTAATTCCAACACGTTTTCATGCATGTTTTGTAGATGTTTGTAAGACTAATCTTTCAGAATTTTTAATGCATGTTTGTTTCACCTGTACTAAGATAGTTGAACTACTTTGATTGTTTTAGTACTTACACTGTTGGGAAGGTGCTATGTTGGTTATCAACACTATCTCCTCCCTATGGACTACTCCACGGGATATTAGACAGACCAAATTTGTGTATTGTTTATCACTGCTATCAAATCCTTTTGCACTACTCCACGTGATACTCGACAGACCATCTTTGTTTTCTGGCTATAGCAACCTTCACACCTGTGTGGACTACTCTGTTGGGTGGTGTATGTGTTGTCCCCTTCACTTTGGGTTTAACGACTTCCACATCCGTTGTGGACTACTCCGATGGATGTTGGACAGACCCTTTTTGGCTCCTGTGTGTCTCTCCCTGGGTGGTACTACTACCTCTCATCTAGAGTCTCACTTTACTCTCTCCCTTTACGGTAAGAGAACTTGGACACAAGTTACATTACGCAATCACCAGACATGCTCACCTCTCTTTTTTAATACACCAGCATAATGCTCGCATGTGTTGAACAACAAGAGCTAAGGAAAATCTCTATGTAAATGGAAATTGGTCCATCATACCGGATGGGACTCCTACACCAAATAGTGTGACGTCTAATTAGGACTTCATACCTAGGAGATCCCTTGGATGTTGGTGGGTCTAGCACTGTCAACATAATCTTAGCCCTTCTAGGCCTTCCCAAGATTCAGCATAGCTAGCAAGGTTTAGTGAACGGGAGGGAGAAACTATCAAATTTGGAATGCTTATGGTCTGAATTGGTACATGAGAAAATAAGGCAGAATACCAGAGATGGGACTTCATACAAGGGTGAGGATGAAGATAATTTTGCATTGGTTGGAAAGTGAAAGAAGGGAAAAAGGAAGAAATATCAAACCAAACCAGAATCTAGCCAAGGGGGCAAGAAGAAAGATTTGTCCAAAATTAAATGCTTCAATTGTCATTAATTTAGGCACTATGCCATGAAGCGTCCACATAGTTTAGCAAGAAGAACTCAGGAGGAGCAATAGGTGACGAATTGGCTTTAAAGTTCGAGCTTGAATTCACCCTTATCGCATGCATGGCCAACACAATCATGGGGATCATGTGGCACATGGACTCAGGTGCATCGTTCCACGTGTTAGGGTGTAGAGAATTTTTTTAGTGACCTGGAGGAGAAATATCTCTAGTTGCAAATCGATCTAGGGGATGGTGGAAGGTACAATGCGATCAAGATTGGTACAATAACCTTTCAAAGGGAGTTGGGCTCCCCTCTAAGACTCAAGCATGTCATTGTCATTCCAGGCATAAAGAAAAATATCATCTTTGTTGCATTTTTGGAAGACTGTGGTTATGATGTGACATTCACTAAAGGGAAAGCATTCATGAAACACATAGCCATGGGACAAGTGAAGTAGATTTGGGTTCATGTGAAGAACCTATATAACCTAGATGTGGAAGATTGTGTTGCATTAAGCAGTAAGGTAGAGAAAGTGTAGAGTTGCGATGTCAGTGAACTTTGGCACACAAGACTTAGACATTTGCATCATGGTGCCTTGAATATTATGAAAAAAATAACCATTGGCCAACCCAAAGGAGCACTTGAGCAACATGATGTATGCAAAGGATATACATTAGGGAAGTATGCAAAATCCACATTCCATGATCGGGACAACAAAACACATGTAGTCTTGGAAAGGATCCACTATGACATCGGTGGACCTTTCTTGATAGCCTCTAGTACTAGACACAAATATTTTTTCATTTTTATTGATGTCTCTTAAGGAAGCGATGGATCTTCTTTATGCGAAAGAAAGATGAGACATTCTCCAAATTCAAGGTACAAGTTGAGAAAGAAATTGACAAGAAGTTGAAGGCCCTCAGGAGTGATAATGGAGATGAGTATGTTTTGAATGAATTCAAAAATTTCTATGTGAAAGAAGGCATTTGAAGAGAGCTGAAAACACCCCATAACCCATAGCAGAATGGGTGGCTAAGAGAAAGAATTGTAGAATTGTGGGAGCTGCAAGGGATATGTTACATGACCCAGGACTACCTCTGCATTTGTGGGATGAGGCATGCAACACAACCATCTATTTACAGAATCATAATCCTCTTCATATTCTTGGTACGATTACACCGAAATAGGCCTTCTCGGGGAGAAATCTAGATGTGTCACACTTTAGGAATTTTGGAGCCTATGTTTACTGCCATGTCTCCAAAGAATCAAGGAAGAAGCTTGAGTCGACAGTAGAGTTGGGGGTATTTGTGGGTTACACAGAAACTCCTCACAACTACCATGTGTACTTACCTTCCCTCAAAATGGTAGTTGTGTGAAAGGATGTAAAATTTGATGAGGAGAAAGAGATGTGGTGCTCTCATGAGAGGGAGCTTCAAATCCCACTAGAATATGAGCTTTTAGCTCCAAAGAAGGAGTCATAGGAAGTTGTGGAGTAGCCACAAGTAGAGGAGTAGAGACATCCACTCAAGCATAAACATCCATAGAAGGCATAAAAAGAACTAGGGAAGTTGATATACTTGTGTAGGATGTGAGGGATAATGTGGGAACTCCTTCAAATTTGCACAGGTAGAGGAGGTCACCTGATCGATACACTGGCTTAATGACTGAGCTTGTAGATACCAAGACATCCTATTTTGAGCAAGTAATAGAGAAATATGTATGGGTTGATGAAATGGTGGAGGAATATGAATCCATTGTAAAGAATAGTGTTTGGGAAGTGGTCCCAAGAACAAAAAAAAATCAGTTGTGGGTTCAAGATGGATCTTCAAGGTTAAGCATGTAGCATATGGGAGCATAGAGAAGTATAAGGCAAAATTTATTTCCAAGGGGTACTCTCAAGTTGAGGGAACTGAATACGAGGAGACCTTTGCTCTTGTAGAAAGGTACTCATCCATTAGATCAATTCTTGCACTGACTGCGCAGATGGGGTGGAAGATACACCAGATGGATGTAAAAATAATATTTCTCCATGGAGTTATTGAGGAGGAGATGTACATAGAGAAACCAAAAGGATTTGAGGCATTTTATTGAAAGTCTCAAGTGTGCATAGTCAAGCGAGTGTTGTATGGTCTCAAAAAAGCACCTCATGTTTAGTACACCATGATCGAAAAATATCTCACTGGTTTGGGCTTCACCAAAAGTGAAGTGGACGCAAACATTTATCACATCTTGGTAGAAGTTAAATTTCTTATTACTGTCCTATACATTGATGATTTGATTTTAACTGGTGATGAGAAACTGATCAAATATTGCAAGAAGGAACTTGGAAGGGAATTTGAAATGAAGGACATGGGTCTCATGCACTACTTACTCATGTTGGAAGTATGGAAAGGTGATGGGGAATTATTTGTGTCTCAAGGAAAGTATGCAAATGAGATACTACAGAGATTCCTCATGGAGATTTGTAAACCCATGGAGACACTTCAAGTGACCAACTAGAGGAAGGAGGATGCCACTTCAGGTGAGGAAGTGGATGCTACCATTTATCGATAGCTAGTGGGTTCACTGATGTATCTTGTGAACACACGACCATATATGTGTTATGCAGTCAACCAGTTGAGCCAAGCTATGGTTACGTCGACCAAATTATTTTGGGAGGCAACTAAGCATGTTTTACTGTACCTCATAGGCACTACCTAGTTTGGACTATGGTACAGATAAACAGAGGGAGTGAAGTTGTGTTTCTTTATAGATGCAGATTAAGCAGGGAGTCCATCAGATCGAAAGAGTACATCAGGTGGAATTTTTAGTGTTGGATCTGTAGCAGTTTCCTAGTACAGTACGAAGAAAATATATGTGGAGCTTAGCTTAGTAGAAGGAGAATACATGGATACAAGTCAAGCAAAATGTGAGGCGATGTGGATGATAAAGATACTTTTGGGGCTGTTTGGTTAGATGATGGATCCAACTATGATCTATTGTGATAATCAGAGTTGCAATGAGCTCTCTGAGAATTCTATATCTCACAATTTATTCAAGAATATATATATTCAATATCATCATTTATGAGACTATGTGTAGACATAGATAATGTTGCTACAACATATTTTGACAGAGGAACAAGATGCTGACATTTTGACAAAGGCTTTTTCAAGAGGGAATTTTGAGTTCCACAGGTGTAAGACAGGGGTGGTTGATAATCCATTTCTTGTTGAAAGGGTGTGTTGAAAAATGCAGCAAGAAAGTCTCAATTTCATTTTGCCTTGGTCAAATTGAGAAAATTCGAATTTCCACATTAGCAGACAACTTGGATGTAGTTAACTTTTGTGACATGGATTGTGTCACTCAGTTTACTCAGTAAATTTGAGTTAGAGGAGTTGGAGTTCAATTAAGCATGTGTGATTTCTAATTTGTAGAAATCAAGGTTAGATATTTCAAGTATCCATCAGGATGATGCATAGCACATCCTGTTGGCACCTTGGGTCCATGGTTATAGTTTTCTACAGCTTCACAGGTGGTATATTAGCTTCAGTCCCCTTTCCAAGACCTCATGCTCCCAATATGTATGGGTCAAGCTTCCAGGGCTTCCGATTGAGTTCTTGACACAAAAGGTTTTCGAAGAGATTGGGAACTCTATTAGGTGTTTCGTATATATGGATGCTAATATTTTGGGGGTCAGGGACAAACGGATTGCATGGATATTACATGAGATTAATTTTTTGGGAGGACTTCCTGAAAATATTAAGTTGGAGTGGGGTCCCATGAAAATTATGTAGAGAGTGAATTTTTGGGGTATCCCCTTTCATTGTCTCCTTTGTCATCATATGGGCCATCTCATTGATTTTTGCCCCTGTAAGTCTCAGTTCTGGTGGGGTGGTTTGCTTTGGAAGCTAGTACGTTATCGTCGTTTGAAGAAATTTCCTACTCCATCATCACTTCACAAACATCCAAGTATTTCTCATCCTCTAGATTTTGCATTGGATGTGGGTTTTTTGGACAATATCCCTTTTGTTGGGCGCTCGAAAATCCCCCATCCTTCTGAATTTTATCACATAACTAAAGTCAATCAACTATATATATATATATATATATATATATATATATATATAAATTAAAATTATCGAATGTGTAAAAATGAATAGCATATTTCTCCCAGCGGAACATCGATGGTTATGATGTGCCTTTTGCATTCAATCATGCCATGACTTTAATGTGTTTCCAAAAGTCAAATGAGTTTAACCATAGTTCAATTTACATAAAATTAGTCGTCTGATCCTGGATCTGACGGTTGAGCAGTCAGCGTCACACCTAAACCAGCATGTGGGTTAACTATGGTCTTCTCTCCCAATGGATCTCCACCATCAGCTTTGAATCAATCCGACAGTCATTAGGATTCATTGTATCATAACTTGCACGACCGTTATAGCCCTTCTTCCAGCCCGATGTAATCTCGGTCATTGATCCATCATAGATCTATAGAAGTTGCATCATAAATTTCACGTGATATAATCATTCACCTTCGTGCGATGAGCAGGTCCCCCTCTCCTCGGTTGCTGAGTTATTCAATGGTCGAATGACATATGTCCGTGACATTTAATTATCTACATAATTCCCATTTAAACTTAATTTCCGCCAACCTTTTTTCCATTCATTTGTTCAACCTCATTCCTGTGTATTCTCTGGAGGAGCCTATACATGGTCGAGAGCAGCTGCGAAGCAAGTTTTATCCTGGAAACTACGCTTCTTCTGCATGGTAAGTCACCCTATCTCATTTTCTTCTCATTAATCGGTGATTTGATTACAGAATAATACAATGTATGAATCATTTGGGAAAGAGGCTCTGGTTAACGCATAGTCAGGGGTTCAAGGCATGAGATTGTGTCTCACAGACATAGTCACCCTTAAAAGAACCCTGACCTTCTCCTCTGTCGAATCTAACGACGATATGTTTTTACTGAAATCTAGGGTTTTACATGAAAATCTACCTCCTGTTCACTTCAACCCCAATTTAATTTAGTTGTTAGCTGAGCAGCATGACCACGACCACCAATCATTCTTTTGTAAGTCCAACCATAATCTGTTCCTAAATCTAGACGAGGAAATATTCATGAAGATGATAGGGATCCCTGCTCAAGTAATTGATATAACTAACAAGGGGCTAGACCGCTAGTTCATTACTTGTGTAGAGAGTGACAAGCTTGAATTCTTCACTACCTTATTCGAAAAACCAACCCCTGAATTGAAGTTCATTTTTCCTGTGCTGACATAGTCTCTAAAGCCCTTCTATTAGACTCTAACCTCTCTCCTCTCGGTCATATTTGGTTTGGACGATGATACCAAAATGGATGAGTCGATTTTCTTAGCTATATGACTCGTTACGATTTAGCTCATCTTCAAGCCATAAATTTTCCTAAATACTTGACCCGGGCCCTTACAGTTGATTTATACATAGACATTCCTTTCAGCTCTTTCCGCCATTGTTCATATCTCATTCACCTCATTTTTTTTAATTATCCTTCTTATTTTTTATCCTCTAAGCTTCTTCTCAATACTACGAATGTTGACCATGAGGAGAAATAAATTTTCCATTGGTCTGATGTAATCTATCCCCAGCATGTTCCCCATCCATTCACTGACTGCTTTGCATACCCTCTGAGGGTTAAGTTAATAGAGGCTAACGTAAACAGGTTCTTAGAATAAAAAATTAAAACATTGAGATTAACATAACAGTAGAGTAGCGGTGATCTGATAATCACCCTATGAGTGATCTCAGTTAAGAATTATTAAATAGAGGTATTACATATTGATGTGCTGGTGTGTGTCTAGGTTATTTAAGCAATGGATCGATCAGATTGTGTATACATAGACACTTGAAAAGGAAGACAGTAGAGAAATACAATAAACAAATATAAGAACACAAGAAATTAATAAGGAGTTCACCCTATCCACCAGGGCTACATCTCTGGTCCAGCTTTCAGTGGTGGCCTTCTTTTGTTGTGTCTTAAAGCAGAGGATTAAAAAGAAGGAGCTCAATATGAGTCTCCTGTCACAAGATAGCTTGGCTGGGTGGTTCTTGGATTCCCCAAGCCTCTGGAGTGCACAGACTCTCGGCCTTACCAGCTTTCTGAACTCTCAGGTCTACAATGGAAGGAGCCCAATGTGGTGTTCGGTCTTGACAGATCCCCTTCGGGGATGGCTCGAATTTCTCAAGCCCTCTAGTGCTCGATGTTGCCTCTAGTCAGCTCGGCCCTCTGTCCTCTTTCTGCTTTTTGATTTATCTGTTCTTCCGTGTGTGCGGGTGTGGGTGTCCCGTCTTTTCCCGGTTGTTTCTTCTGCTGGTTTGTGCATGGCTTTAAAGCCACTCGAGCTCATGGTTGTTTTATTCCTCTTCCAACTCCATCGATTCGCCTGCTACAGCTTCACTTGGAGTTCCCTGTCTCGGCGTCATCATCAAACTCATAAGGAGCGGCCACTTGTGCTCCTGTGAACTGCGCCAGCTTGCTTCGTCGGTTTGTTTCTTCAGTTAGATTATGGAATGAGTCATCTGCCACCTTGGCGGTCAATTCGAACTTCAATTCTTTCATATCGCGGCTTAATCCCCCATCAATTCCATCTTCTCCATCGAGCGCGATCTCAGCCGTTAGATTTGGAGCCCCCAGATCCGATGCCATTCGCTCGTTTCGCGTGGTTGACTTGTTCGACCGTTAGCGCGCGATGAGCAGTAGTTTTCTCTCTCCTCCACTTGCCACGCGTCAGGTGCTGAGTGAAATCGCTCTGTTTTCACCAAAAATGCTTACCGCCGAGGGATGCCCCAGATCAATACCGCTGGTTTTGGAGCGAGGGTCCTGCCTTTCCCTTTAGCCTTTCTTCCCTATGGTTTTCCCAGCTCTCATGCGACCGAGTTCTTGGGGCTTATCCATTTTGAGGGTTTTTGCCTAATGATGCTCTAATCACGCATCAAAAACTCCCTCCATTTCCCAATCCGGACTTCCCAAGGGCTAATTTCACCTCCCACGTAGTCTCCATGGGCCTCGGTCAGTGCGCTTTAACCGAGGTCCTCGTCGTTCCACGCTGGCTACCAACTACCACTGGTTTAGAGGTGTTTTTGATCGCTATTCTAAATTCTTTGAAGTTTGTCCTGACCTGGTACAGCCATGGTTTTGTTGATCATTCTTTATGGATCCAATTTGGATCACGGCCTTCCCACTGAAAAGATTTTGGACCACCAAATTTTGGTTTTCTTTCAAGCATTGACTAAGTGAGGGCACTGCTGTCTCACTTGCCCAATCTTAATCCACTTTGCACTACTCGGCTTTAAACCTTTCAGTCCGATTCTGAGGTACTCAATATCTCCTCTGCACGTTGTCCTCACCTTCCTTTCCAAGACTGTGTCTTCCTACAATTCATTCAGATATTCAAGTATCAGGTCATCAATAGAAGGCAATTGACTTTGTTCTTCAGGATCCTCAATCATTGAAGGTTCAAACAATCTCAAGCAATTTGCATTTACGACTGAGTAGATGTGCATGTAAGCTGGTAGATCAAGGCAAAAAGCATTTTCACCAATCTTCTCAAGTATCCTAAAAGGTCCATACCTAATAGGCTTTAGCTTTTTACCTTCACCTTGCATCCTTTCCTTGCTAATATACAGCCAGACTTGGTCACCAACTTGAAAACTATGCTCCACTCGATGCTTTTCATGCCTTGCCTTGTATTTAGCTTGGCTCCTTTCCAGCTATTCTTGTACTGCCTGGTGGATCTCTTGGATCTATTCAATGATCCTAGTTGCCTTGTACACATCACTGTGTCCATCAATGGTGGTATGTTTACCAAAGACAAAATCCAAAGGAGACCTAGGTGTGAAACCAAAACAGGTTTCAAAAGGAGATCTGTGTATAAGAATGTTTCGCTCTGTTGTAAGCATGTTTCACATAACACAAGTGTTCATCCCAAAGCTTAGGATGTTTGCTACAATATCCTCTAAGTAGCTGGATCACTGTCCTGTTAACTACCTCTGTTTGGCCATCAGTTTGTGGATGAAAAGTTGTGCTTTTCTTCAGTTGGGTATCCATCAACTCCCGCAGACTTGACCAAAACTTCCCCACAAATCGGGTGTCTCAATCAGATACAATAGAAGTGAGTAACCCAAAATGAACCCATATATGTTCAAAGAATAGCTTGGTATTTTGTTCAGTTGTAATCTGCTTATTACAAGGTATCAAAATGCACATTTTGTTGAACCTATCCACAACCACATACAAATAATCATGACCTTTTCTAGACTTAGGCAGCCCCCCAACAAAATCCATTGAAACACTTTCCCAAGGGTGAGAAGGAACTGTTAATGGAGTGTATAGGCCTAGTTTTCTGTTGTTGGGCTTTCTTTTGGCACACATAGTACACCCTCTCACATATATAGAAATTGTCTCATTCATTTTTGGCCAATAACAAAATCTTTGCAGCTGTGCAATTGTTTTACTTACCCCAAAGTGACATGATATCAGTGAAGTGTGTGCCATTCTAATTATCTTTACTCTCTCTATTTGTGGAATGCAGAGTTTCCCACAATGATATAAGAGTCGGTCCTTCACATGATAATCCAATTCTTCTACCCTTTTGCCTTGACTCAAAGTTGCATATACATCTTTAAAGTCTATATCTTGAGCATATTGTTCAATGTAATTTTCATGTAGATGCATTTATAGTGGGTCTAGATAACATACATACAACTTCGTTATGTATGCCTTTTTTATATCTGATGACAAAATGAAACTATTGTAAAAAACCCATCCACCTGTAATGTCTTGATTGCTGCAACTTAGTTTGGGAGTGTAAATATTGAAGTGGTCGATGATCAGTATATATTACTGTCTCTTTGCCCATTACGTAATGTTTCCACTTTTTCACACTCTGAACTAATGCATACAATTCTTTATCATATGTAGGATAGTTAACTACTGCAGGATTAAAAGTCTCAGAATGATAACATATGGGTTTATCGTGATGTGTCAACACTTCTCCCATGGCATAGTCACTAGCATCTGTTTGGATCTCAAATGGTCTTTCTATATCAGGTAGTTCTAGTATAGGTGTTGTACTAATCTTTTCCTTCAAGGTGTCGAAGGCTTTCTAATGTTTGCCGCCCCACTGAAACACCTTGTTCAATCCTGTCAAATAATGTAAGGGAGTTGCAATTGAGGAAAATTTAGAGATGAGCTTCCTCCAATATTGTGCTACTCCTAAGAAGCTTCTTACTTCTGTAGCAGACTTGGGTTTAGGCTAGTTTACAATGACTGCCACTTTATAGGGATCTATTTTCAATTCACCACCCCCTACTATATGACGCAAATAATTTAGATAGATTTTTCCAAATTCACATTTAGAGAGTTTAACATAAATTTTTTCTCTTTTTAAAACATCTAATGTCTGCTTAACATGCTTTAAGTGTTCCTCCCACGTTTTACTAAAAATCAGAATGTCATCCAGATACAAAATAACAAATTCATCAAGAAAAGGTTGGAGTACATCATTCATTAATCTCATGAAAGTAGCAGGGGCATTGGTTAAGCCAAAAGGCATAACCAACCACTCATAAAATCCCTGCTTTGTTTTCAAAGCAGTCTTCCATGCATCTTGCTCTGCAACTCTGACCTAATGGTATCTGATGTGCAAATCTAGCTTGGTGAAATAAACAGCTTCCTTTAATTGATCCAAAAGATCATCTATGTGAGGAAGGGGATAACGATTTTTTATTTTTATCTTATTCAGTGCTCGGTAGTCAATGCACATTCTCCACAAGCCATCTTTCTTTCTCACCAAAACGATTTGTGACCCACATGGTGATGTGCTAGGCCAGATAAACCCCTTCTCGAGCAACTCCACCTACTTCTTGATCTTAGCATTCTCTAAAGTAGACAACCTGTACATTCCAATATTAGGCAATGGAACATCTTGCTACAAAATAATATCATGTACTATTTCCTTTTTGGGTGGTAGACCTTTAGGTTCTTGAAACAGAACATCATACTCTGAAACAATCTTTTCTATATCAGCTTGCTGCTTAGCATTATAGCCCTCAAATACATTGGTTTTATCAGGTTTCTTTTCCTTTACAACCATTACTAAGAATTGTTTGCATGAATTTATCATTCTTTTCATCTACCCTGAGTTTATGAGAGTATAATTATTCTTGAGCTTATGAGCTCTTACAAAGTATTCGATTCCATCTTTAACAAGTAGATACTTTTTCTCAACTCTATAGAAAATAGCTTTTCTATCATACAAGTAAGGACTCCCTAAAACAATTCCACATATATCCAAAGGAATTATGTCTAACTCAACCTCAACTACAAATGATGACCCAAAAGAAAACTTGAGTTTGCACTCTCTAGTCACTTGTAGTTGTGCTTTATCATTCAACCATCCTAATGGGTATGGTTTCCTGTGAGGTGTAGTTGCTAATCCCAATTTCTTTATAGTTGCTGCAGAAATCAAATTTACTTGTGAGCCACTATCAAACAAAGTATCAATCTTTTGATGTTTGGAAACAACTCGAATATGGAAAAGCTCATGTATTTTTCTCTCATGTTCTTCATCAATAACAGATTGAGCAAAATTACTAGTAGCTGCTTCAGAATTCTTACCCTTTATACCTATGGCTACAATGATTGTTTCATCTCCCGAGTCTGATCCCAAATATTTCTGAATAGCTGCAACAGTCTTCTTCCTCTTGCCCTCAGACTTTTTAGGTCTCAGCTCTGCATGCAAAATCCAACAGTGCTCATCATCATGCCCATCCTTTTTACAGTGAGTGCATGAAGCTTTGTTTTTTTGTGCAGTGTTAGCCTTCCTTGCTTTCCACTTCTGCTTTCTTTTCTCCTTGCTCTTACTTGCAATGGGTTGAGATGGTCCCCCAACTTCTGGATTTCCATTATTTCCTCTAGCCTCTAGATGAGTAGCTTGTACAGATACCTCATCTATACTAGTGGGATTAAACATGAGGATGGTATGCCTCATGTAGCTGTGCAGAGCACCAATTTACTTCAAAAGAGTCTGTGGTGAGTATAATGAGATCCCTAGAATCAATGCTCTCATTCTAAATTCTTGAGTGTACCCTTGCACACTTTTCCCTTTCAACTACCGAAGAGTTTGCCAACTATCATGGCTTGTTGCATGTAGGCCAATGGATAGAATTGCTTCTTGATGGTAGAAACAAATTCACTCCAGACAAAGATGGTCTTACCATGTCTTTTCATATCGGCTTGGGTTCTGCCTTCCCACCAAACCAAGGCAGTGCCTCCTAGGCGTAGGCTTGCCAGCTGAATTTTTCTCTTGTCTGAGTCAATGTTCTGCACTCTATAAAACACATCAATTTGTCTAATCCAATTCTCCAACTTTTCAGCATCTAGCTCTCCATCATAGATAGGCAAGTCGAATTTAACATCTAACTTAATCAAGGATGCTTTCTTATTATTCACAGGGCTATTAGGAGGTGTGAGAAAGCTTTCCTCTTTCCCTTTTCCTTTTGAGTGGTCATGGGAATGAGATTCATCTTCTTCTTTATCTTGTTTAGAGCTTGATGAATCTTCATCCTTATGCTTTTTAAAGTCCCTATACATTTCTTCTACCATAGACTTTATAGCTAGGAAACTCTCTATGAATTGAGGGTTTGGCCCCATAGAACCTTCCTCTGACATGGTTTTCTGAGGATAGACTCTCCCAATCTCAGGATTAGTTTCGACCAACTCTCCTTCTCCTAAATTGAGCTTTGATCTAGTGAGCATTCAACAACTAAACCAACACAAGCTTGTCTAACCTTACAACCTAAAGCTCTTATACCACTTGATCTGATAATCACCCTATGAGTGATCTCAGTTAAGAATTATTAAATAGAGGTATTACAAACTCATGTGCTGGTGTGTGTCTAGGTTATTTAAGCAATAGATCGATCAGATTGCATATACATAGACACTTGAAAAGGAAGACAGTAGAGAAATACAGTAAGCAAATATAAGAACACAAGAAATTAATAAGGAGTTCACCCTATCCTCTAGGGCTACATCTCCAGTCCAGCTTTCAGTGGTGGCCTTCTTTTATTGTGTCTTAAAGAAGAGAATTACAAAAAAGGAGCTCAATATGAGTCTCCTATCACAGGATAGCTTGGCAGGGTGGTTCTTGGATTCCCCAAGCCACTGGAGTGCATAGACTCTCGGCCTTACCAGCTTTCTGACCTCTCGGGTCTATAATGGAAGGAGCCCAATGTGGTGCTCGGTCCTGACAGATCCCCTTCAGGGATGGCTCGAATTTCTCAAGCCCTCTGGTGCTCGATGCTACCTCTGGTTAGCTCAGCCCTCTGTCTTCTTTCTGCTTTTTGCTTTCTCTGTCTCCTTTCTATGTTATTTCATGTGTGCGAGTGTGGGTGTCCCGTCTTTTCTCGGTTGTTTATTTTGCTAGTCTGTGCATGTCTTTAAAGCCACTCGAGCTCATGGCTGTTTGATTCCTCTTCCAACTCCGTCAATTCACTTGCTACAACTTCGCTTGGAGTTCCCTGTCTCGGCGTCATCATCAAACTCACATGGAGCGGCCAATTGTGCTCCTGCGAACTACGCCAACTTGCTTCATAAGTTCGTTTCTTCAGTTACATTATGGAATGAGTCATCCGCCACCTTGGCAGCCAATTCGGACTTCAATTCTTTCATATTGCGGCTTAATCCCTCGTCAATTTCGTCTTCTCCATTGGGCACGATCTCAGCCGTTAGATTTGGAGCCCCCAGATCCGACGCCATTCACTCGTTTCGCGTAGTTGACTTGTTCGACCATTAGCACGCGATGAGTGACAATTTTCTTTCTCCTCTGCTTGCCATGCATCGGGCACTAAGTGGAATCGCTCTGTTTTCACCAAAACTGCTTAACACCCAGGGATGCCCCCGATCAATACTGCTGGTTTTTGGAGCGCGAGTCCCACCTTCCCTTTAGCCTTTCTTCCCTATGGTTTTCCCAACTTCCCAGGGGCTGATTTTGCCTCTTGCGTAGTCTCCATGGGCCTCGGTCAACGCGCTTTGACTGAGGTCCTTGTCGTTCCACGCTAGCTGCCAACTACCACTAATTTAGAGGTGTTTTTTATCGTTGTTCTAAATTATTTGAAGTTTGTCCCGATCTGGTACAGCCATGGTTCTATTGATCATTCTTTATGGATCCAATTCAGATCAAGTGGAAGCTGGTTTTTATTTCCTGATTACATTGTAATCCACTTATATGGATTTAATAAGTGGCCCCTTCAGTCTCCTAAGTATGTATCACCATTATTATTTTCTTATGATCTCCTTATATAAAAGATGATAGTAAATGAATTGCATTTTGTTTCCAAGAAAAAGGGGTCACTGTTTAGTTATCCATATGCTATTTATCCTTTAATTTCTAAAAATAAAAATGCAATAGAGTCTTTGGAAAATGAAATGTTTTCTTTGGGGTTCTGCAGGATGAACTTTTACACTATGATCATATGGGGATCATTTCAGCTTTCAAGAAGCAGGCTGGATTGTCAGCCTATGTTCATGAAAAGAGGGAAGAGGTAGAAAAGTTGGCCAACATCATAACTCCTGTCAGTGATACCTTGCACTCAATGACATCAACAGAAATGACATAGTTCGCTACACATGTTGGCTCGAGAAATTCAGAAGTCTAGATCTGCATACAACTCGCGAGTCGAACAATGCGTAACTCCTGCGTTTGATTATTTGTTCCTACTACCCTCAAAAGAAAGTTAGAGGCCTTAATTCCATTTGAGGTGAAGCCAGGGGTAGATGAAGTGGATACTAACATATTCAAATAGCAAATTGAGCAGCTGGAAAAATAAATCCTACAGACCTTAGAGGATATAAAACCAAAGGACTTAGGAATACAAGCCCTTGACATCAAGCATACCTTTACAGGGAAAAAGAAAATAATGAAAATTGGTGCCGATTTGGTTGTATTCTTAGAAAAATATCAATTAGTGGACACCTCAACAATTAAAGATGTGACTCCTACAGTCAGTCCCCGGTTCATCTCTGCTGCTAACTTCAAGACAAACATTTTAAACCTTATAGTCATCCAGCCATAGATCAATAAAAAACAACATATGTTGGACTCTAGGACCTCTTCGCTGGCCTTTATATTGGGAAGAGTTTTAGACATGGATGTCATCAACGTCCATCGACATGAAGGTGAAATTATGGCCTGAAGATTCTCTGATTCAACTGCCAGGAACAAAAAGATGCAAGAAATGTTTGAAAAGGTGTCTGAGCAACTACAAGTGGCACGCATGGCATTAAAAACAAAAACTAATCGAATAAAGGAGCTAGAAGATATAATCATTTGGAAATAAGGCCAACCAAAAGATATGGGGCCTATCAAGAAATTTCTAGAGGAGAAAGAAAAAGAGATCGAAGCCCTTCAATCGATCCTTAAGATTCATGATCATGACCCTCACATCTTGATTCAGGATTTTGAGATGAAGGAAGAGGTTGAAGCTCACCTCCAGGAAATGGAAGTGGCCTTACTGCTCAAAGAAGAAGAATGACAGGATGCTCTCAAATGGAATGAGCTTTTGATAACAGAATATTGTGAAAATGAGGAATGCCATCTAAAACTTTTGGCAGAATATAAGGCTTCGATCGACCAAGATATTGATTCCACCAAAACATCAGAGGTTGAATATCCTAAAATACTACACATCAAAATAAATTAGTTGGAGCAAGAGTTAAATTTGTCGAAAGCGGAGAAAGAAAGAACTGAACTTAGAGCAGATAATTTGGTGGAATGAAAGAATGACAAAATCAAGCAGATCGAACATGCCTTGAAGAATGAACATAACAAAGTAATGTCCCTCCGGGAGGCACTTCAAGTTTATGTACTAGGAAGGAGGAGGAGATATGGAGGGATATATGGTAGAAAATCACCATAGTTAATGCCTATGTATAAATCCTCTCAAACTATGAGAAGGGCATAATGAAAAATGAAAACCTAGAGGTAAAAAGCACTGCGGCATCCCTTGATGAAATATTAAAAGATGTTGATTCTCTCATTGGCCTCTTCAATACCTTATAATATGACACCTTCGTAGGACAACTAAGATTGAAATGGAAAACTATGCAAGTGATGCGAGATGAATTTGAAAAGGTTGTGAAAAAAATAAATGATTTAAGGACCGACTGGAATTATCCTGGAAAGTTTGGCATGCCTTCACTTTGTGGGAATGACAATTGGACAATATCCTGGGAGAACTTATGCGAGCAACTGAAGAACACAAAGCAAGACTTGGGGTGTTTGGTTGTGCAGAGCGAATAGGTAGTTTCTTCATACATAGTTGTGAATGGCCTCTGCAGAGATTTTACCATCTTGGTCGGGATCGATAATATTATACAGAACCTCCCAATTGCACGTTATCAGATTAGATCTTTGCTGGTAGTGGTAATTACTAAGTATAAAAATATTCCCTGGTTGTCTACTACAGAATGGGACAAATTCATTAAGTTGAAGAGACAACTTAAACGAAATATTGTGTGATATAAGGTCTCTTCCACGTCAAAGGTTGTACACCCAATGCAGTCGATGTAATCGGTGATGGAGAAACCAGATGATTGGAGCGAAATCCCTCTAATTACCATGCAAGCGCCAACTGTCAAGATGTGCGGAGATAACTCGTTCTCTCCTACAGGCTCAATGAAAAAGTCAAATCATAAAAGCTGCAAAGGCGACACCATGAATAGTCATTCCATTCTAAAATTATTTTATTTTAATTTTAAATTGAATCAGTTACATTTTAGACAGTTTCCAAACAATTACTTTTTAAAAATATTATTTAAAACCTTGTTTCCCATCATGGGGGGTTGTTGACAAAAGTGAAAATTTTCTAATTTTATTAAACTGCCTATACATGTTACACAATTTTCAGTTTCATCTCTGAAATCGATCTTTACATTCTGAAGAAGCATTGTTTGTTTATTTATTGTTATCTCTTGTTTGTTGTTGCAAAAAATAGTTTGAGGCTTGTCCTCAGCTATAAGTTTACACATTTAGTCCCGGTGTCTTTGATTTAGTGATGGTCAACGTTATACATTAACAATTGCGAACATGTTATGTTATGATCTTTTGTTCTTTGTAATAGCACCAACGTTTCAGAAAATATAAAGTTTTACTTTGTCATTGTAAATTTAAAATCAACATTTACTATTGAATGTGTCTATCTGCAAAGGTTCAAAGTAGAATAATAAGAATGTATGTACCTGCTGCATATGTCTTATGTAATATTGGAATGACCGGTATCTTGTAGTTTTTATTGTTTTCATTTTCTTTCTTTTAATTTCCCAACTACCCATTTCTCATTCATGTGTTAGCTTCTTCGTATCACTAGGATCGTATTTATGAGATCATTATTGAAATAAAAGTTTTTTAATTCACATATGTTAATTCCATGCCCTAATATAGTGAACAATTATCTATATTTGACCTTATATATTTTTTTCTTATTGAAAACTAAATAATTGATTATCGGGGATACCCCTTGTGGTGCATAGGAGGTCAATCATAGCACCTAAAGTGAGAGGACTCATTAGTCCTCAGTGAATGCATATTCATTTCGTTCATATGTGGGGAGGATTTGAGTACCAACACCTTCCTCATCTACTATTCTCCCTCTTCAATGGAACTTGTGGATGAAAATAAGGACGTGGTCTCTCCTGACCTTGTGTCCCCCCTAGCCCTCACACCCCCTAATTTTCCGGACTTAGAGTTCCCTTCTCAGCTCTAATATCCTATGACAAGATTCTGATTATTGATCCATCGATTCCCAACCTTTGAAAATCCATGTGTCCACATGCCCCTATACTTCCTTTCTCTCCCCTGACTCCTCAAATATGGGGTGCCTCTCTCCCTCATGGCCTGTAGTGTGACGTTGACTCTGTGAGGGTTATATCTAGGTCAGATGACAAATATGGTCCCTCCTAGGTGGATCTATGTTTTATTGACTTATCCCCGCATAATTTAATGGGTAGTGACATTGATATTCTTATCTAAAATCTGGCCACGGACCTTGCAGCGCTTACTATACACAAAGAAGATGATGCCAATCTATCTCCCTATATTAGTCTCGGCTCTGCTCTGAATATCACGGTCCAGAGAAAATGGTGCAAGGGTAGTAGACATTTAAATGGGAAACCCATTGCTAGGTCTCTGCATGTTGATTTGGATGATGCTCTCTGAG
The DNA here is from genome assembly GCA_031772625.1 of Pinus tabuliformis. Classification (NCBI taxonomy): domain Eukaryota; kingdom Viridiplantae; phylum Streptophyta; class Pinopsida; order Pinales; family Pinaceae; genus Pinus; species Pinus tabuliformis. Next base: position 483,510,025 of record CM062807.1, read on the forward strand.
ATATCCCCATTATATATGTTGAAGACTCTTGGGCCCTTAGAGCTTCTGTGACTGTTGAGGGAGTGCCTTGATGAAAATTATTTCTCACAATTTCAGATGATTGGGAGATTCCTCTAAAAAAAATTCCCCCAAACATCTAATCGACTATGTTCAACCTTTAATTATTTTCCTTTAGGAATCTATGGCCTCAAAGGAGAGGGAAAAGGAGTATTTCTTGTCTATTTGTCTAAGTTGGTTTCTTGTTGCTATCGATTCATGTTGTCTTTCTAGAGGTCTGATGGCTCTTTAGAATCCACGTAGGGTAAATATAAAATAGTTCAAGTGTTAGTAGGTATTTTACTAACTGGTTACATCAGGGGTATTTCTTCCTTAATTCAATTATTAAACTTAGATGATCTATGTCGCGCCAGGAGGGTCTTTTGGGATAGGATGGATGCCATTGATCTGGTGAAGACTGGGTCTATGTTCATTTCAGTGATTTTAATGCTATGGTAGCTAGTGATGAAAGTTGGGGACCTCGCAGTGAAAATGACCCACTTGTATCTTTCCTTAAACATTTGTTTAAGAAAAACCACTTGTTGGACATGCGACCTGATCCTATTGTATCCACTTGGAATAATGGAAAATCAGGCCCAGAGCATATTACTAAAAGGCTTGACAAATTTCTAGTGCACGAGAAGTTACTGCAGCTATTGGGCAACATGAGATATTGGGTGGTGCAAACCAAGATATATGATCACCTTCTAATTATCTTACAGTGGAGAGGGGAGGCCATTAGGAGGGATATTCCTTTCAAATTCAATATGATGCTTCTATAAGAGGAATCCTTCAATTCTCTGGTGTGGGAATTTTGGTCCTTGAGGGATTATAAAGAAATCACATTTGTTATGGATTTGTTATCGCAAAAACTAAACCTTATTAAGAAGGAAGTGCAAAAATAGGAGCAAGTGCACATTGAGGAAAAAATGAAAAAGGATCTAGATCATAATTGTGTTGAAATGAAGCTCCTGGGTCATCATAAGGACCAAATATCCCCATCTGCTTCTCAACTAAATATATTGTAGGAACTGAAAAGGATGAAAGGGCATATTCTCAATTTTCAGGAGGCTTCTTGGCGTCTCAAAAGCCACACTATTTAGATCATGGAAGGAGATAGTAATACAAAAAAAAATCATAATTTTGCTAACCAAAGGCGGTACAAGAATTCCATTTGGGAAATGGAGAAAATGTGGGTGGGGGGGGGGGGGGCGCGGCGCAGGGTAGAGGGGCGAGATTCTTCTCTACATGTGACATTTAGTTAGAGGTTGTTAAATATTTTTAACATTTATATTTGGCTTGAGATGGGTTGGAATACGTTGATCTATTGTGGGGCATTGAAAAGTTTCCTTGTATGTTCATGGAGGAATGTAATGTAACCTTTTACATACCTATCACATTGGTTGTTCTCAAATATGTTGTAAAAGACAAGAGTGCTAGCCCAGATGGATGAAAAGTGGAACTTTTCCTTCATTGCTTTGATCTTATGGGGTAGAATCTTCTCAATATGGTTGAAGAATATTGATTATGTGGATAGGTTTCAGGTGCAATTAATTCCACCTTCATTTCACTCATCCCCAAGTATTCACACGCTGACTCCTTCTCTGGTTTCTGGCTGATTTCACTTTGTAAAATTACCTACAATTTGATCTCTAGAGTCATATCAAGTCAGATTAAGGATGTTTTGTCTTCCTTCATCACGCTAGAACAATTTGGCTTCTTATCAAGCCCTTAGATTCATGATGCAGTTGCCCCGACTCAGGAATATCTCCACTCTATTCAGTCAAAGAAGAAAGAGGCCATTATTATGAAAATGTACCTACATAAGGCATATGATTATGTTCACTAGACATATTTGTGTTTGATCCTCTTTAAAATTGGGCTTTATATTAATAATATAGCTTGGATTATGGCATGTGTCTCTACGACAAATTTTGTAGTATTAATTAATGGCTATCCATCAAGTTTCTTCCCGGTGAGTAAGGGACTTCATCAAGGATGTTCCTTGTCTCCTTTATTATTCATATTGGTTATAGATGGTCTTATTCTAAATATTTCAAGGGTTTTAGGTACCTCATTCTATTTTGGTTACACATCTTTTTTTTGTTGATGATGCTTTATCATTTGGATAGGTATCTTGGGAAAAATGGAAGTTTTTTTATCATATACTGGCTATATTTGGTGTTTCCTCGAGTATGATCATTAATGGATACAAATCTATACTATTTCATTCATCTGCCAATATGGAAGTTATCCATTTTATTTCTAGGTTGTTTAAGGTTGAGACCTCTCACATTGAGGGAGGTTTGTCTTATCTGGGCTTTATATTGAAGCCTAATAGCTATAGGGTCGCGGACTGGGAATGGATTGCGGAAACATTTCAGAAGCACCTTTATCTCTAGACTCATCATTGCCTATCATTGGATGGTCGATACATTCTGCTCCAATTTGTATTACAACAACTGTTGGTATATTAGACACAACTATTTTTGGCTTCCCTCTTTCGTAATTAAAAAAATTAAACCCATCATGGCACACTTTCTTTGGTCTGGGAATAAAGAGCACAAAAAATGTCACTTGGATAACTTTGAAGCCATAACAATGGGGAAAGATGTTGGAGGATGGGGCATTCTTGATCTGAAGAAATTTGGCTAGGCTCTTCTGATAAAATCATTAGGTGGGCTTTATTTTGTAGGGATATTTGGTAGGATATTATAGCTGAGAAGTATCTACAGGGTTGTGCTTTTTTAGATTGGTACAGAAAGGATATGATTGGGGTTAAAAATGGCTCTTACATTTAGATGATTTTTTCTAAGGTCAGTAAATGGTTGCTTGGTAAGATGCTCTGGTATTTTGCGAGGGGTGATAAAATTTTGTTTGGTTGGGATTCTATATTGGGTGTTGGTTCATTTCATCACTTCAATCCTGATTAATTTTTTCTCTACATACAAGAGAAATTTTCTTTTCGAATCAATCTATTGAGCGGTTGCAGTTGGATCTTCCATACCCGATGTGGAATATTGTTGAGGAGTTCAGTTTATTGAATGGCATTGCGAATAAGCACTCGATGGTGGTTTCATATATTCATCAGTTTATTTCAAATTATGTCTACCTTAGTGATAACAAGTGCTGGTGCAGAAATATTTGGAGGTGGAAGGTCGGTTTAGAGGTGACCATCTTCTATTGGTTGTCCTAGAAAAATAAAATATTAATTTGGGATAACATCTACAAACAGTGATTCCTTGGGCCAGGGTGGTGTGTTTTTTGTCATTTGGACTAGGAAGGTGTTGCACATATGTTTATCCATTGTCCCTTGTTTGTGGAAGTTTCGGGGAGTATATTAAAGCAAGTCCAGATTTCCCAAGTGGATTCCTTCTATTCTACGAAGTCTTGTTTCAGGTTGTGGTTCAGTAGAAAAGGAAGGTATAAATCACTTCCTCTATATACTATATGGGAGATTTGGCGAGCAAGAAATCTAGTTATCTCTAAAAACAGACCTCCTAGTGTCTCCATAATTTACTCAAAAATATTGGCTTGGTTTTTGGTGGGGAAGCATTCCATTCAGAATGATAATACTTCTAGGACATGTTGTTCGCCACTATAGGTGGTCTTTCCTGCAAGATCCGTCAATTGCATGACACAGGGTGGCAGGTGTAGATGTGAGGCATGGCTGAGGATTAATCCTCACATACATTTTCTCCTTTACTGGTATGGAGGTTCGGGTTCAAACTCAAATGCTGAACTACTAACACTTTGGGGTTTGTTGGTTTTTGCTAACCACCTACAACTGTTGAAGTTTTTTGTATATGGGGATTCTAGATCCACAATTGAAGTCATGTATGAGTGGTCCTCCTTCTCGACTCCCTCCTTAGTTGGATGGATGGATCACATAAAGTTTTTTTTGGTTCATTTGATCTTATTACCCTTTCACATGTCTACAAGGAGTGTAACTTGGTGGTGGATGGGCTCTCAAAACAAGGTTTGGTTGTTGCAACATGTATAATACATTTCATATTTTTAGTTGATGGCAAGGCGATGGAGGGCAATCTTGAGATTCCCTAAACTTTGATTCTGGATTTCACGGTTGGTTATTTTGTTTACAATAGTATGGTGCACGTTTTTTATATTCCTTCTAGTTATATGCCTGACTCTTATTAATGATAGATCAAGGAGATTGGAAAGAGTTATTTTGATGTAATTTTGTGACCTTTAACCTCTTTAGAACTTGTGTAGTAGTAAAAGGACTTTTGTTGATTATCATGTCATTTTTGGATAATTATATGTATATGTACTGGAACTTCCTGTTATTTAATAGATCCTTTTGAAAAAAAATCCATGATATTGGCCCATGGTATTGTAACAAAGCCTATTTACAAATTAAGAATCTCCGCGGTAAATGGGTGAATCTCCATTATTAAGAAAATGATAATAATAATTTTAAAAAGTTATAATTTAGTTACTTTTTAGGTCGATAGGTGTGTCTATTTTGAAATAAGACTTCTATAATTTTAATTTAATTATCAATACTTATTAGGTGGATGGTAAAGATTTAACCTCTTAAGAATATTGATATTTATCAATACCATCCAAAGTAGCTATGTTATTTTTTTTTCCTTTTAACTAAGTACATTAACTGGCCTAGATCCATATTAACTCCGGATCTACCAAGTGTCAAGGGATCAAATCTCTTCGCTCTAAAAGAGGTTTTCATCTCACGAAATTTGATCCCTCTTTGCACTTGTAGATCCAGAGTTAAGATGGATCTATGTTGGTTTAATTATTAGTTATAAGTATAATTATAATTATTAATTTTAGGAGTATTATAACTTATAGACGAAATATAATTTTTCATCGGAATCCAGCAAAATGAATTCAAGAACGAATGTGATTTTTTGTTGTTTAAAATGCATTTTTTAATGCATAAATGGATTCAGCACCTTGAAAAACCTCCTGGGGCACTTGAATTCTGCAAATTAAACAACTTAAACTAAAGTTTTCAAAAATCTTTGTCGCGTTTTACTTAAAATTAAATAGAATAAAATGTCGTAAAAAAGGCCATTTCGCCTTTAAGTTAGACTACACCTTAATTTTGTGTTTTATTTTTTTATTTTTTCTTGCCTGAGTTAAAATGTTAAACAAGAAATTACAACATCTCTACCACATTGGGAGCAATTAAAAAAAAATCATATGAACAAGTGACATATGAAATGAGTTTTGGTTCTTTTTGGCATGTGGTATTAGTAAGTCATGGTATTGGGCCATGGTTGTTGGAAATACTGAGAGGGGGGGGGGGGGGGGGTGTGAATAAGTGTTTCTTTCAATAATTTTTAATTGTTCTAGTGATTCCCAAAAGCATATATGTATTTGTATATGTATACACAGACCACAGAAATCAATAGCTGGAATTAATGATTTTATTAAAGAAACGCAAAAACAGTGCAATGAAATAAATACAATATTAATATATATCTAATTGTGAACAGTTTCCAAGCTCCAACTTGGACTTCAGTGAGGCTCCAACCTCAAGAGCACCAACTCTATTTTGCCAAGACACCAATCTTGGACTTAGGAGCACCAACTCCCAAGGACTTCAATCCTGTTCAATTCTGAGGCTCCAACCTCTTTGGTATACACTGGTGTGCTGCTGCACTCTTTTCAGCTTCCACTGCTTTTGCTGCCCCCTTTGCCTCCCCTGCTTTCACTATCTCATACTCAGGTTATACCATACACCAACAACAACATCAGTTCTCTGTTTTTGCTGCTTTTATACATTACATGCCTCTGTCCATTCGTTTCCTCTTACACGCTGGCTCTTTGGCTTCTTCCTCAGTGGCTATCGTTTCCTCTGACTCGCTTGGTCTTCTATGCTCGCTTGACACTTCAGCTTCCCAATCCATGGCTTCCTCTATCTATCTGGGCGTTTCAATATTCACAAGACATGTTCAAGGGAAAGAGAGGCCGCATACACACATTGACATGGCTTAACGAACAGCCACGTCCCAATCGTAATCAGAAGCGTTTTTAGGCATGAAGCCTTTAAATCATGGACTTACTGTAGAATCGGAGCCACCCTTTTATCGGTCCTTTTATAACTATCGGAAGCCACCACCCATCCGCGTTATTAATTATCTTGGGCTTTAAAGCCCGCGGCTACACATATACAAATATATGGCCAACACTATAAAACTCCGCGGCTACATATATTTTAATACACGGGAAAATAACATAATTCTTGTTCTCATTCAACAGACGCGGATCTCAAATTTTATGCACCCACCTTTATAATTATTGGCGGATCCGGCTTTCGGTGCTCGCAATAAAACTCTTAACCCCATTCCCCGACACGGTGCGGACCCGAAAAACCTTATGCTCCCTTTTATATGGATCTTGGATCCGTCATATCGGCGGATTTGTATCGGCAGATTAGCGATGTTATGGGTCTACGAACCCGACGCTCCTTTGGGTTCTGTCTTATAATATTTCGACTTCGTTTATGGGCGTATAATCCTAAGCCTTTGCGGACCTGATACCCTTTAACAACCCGTTCTACAATGATTTTGGGTCCGGATGATTTTGGCGATCTCGTTAAACACTGCTCCGAAGTGTTACAAGGCCTCCGCGGATGCGATGTTAATATATATTCCCTTTAAAGCTTCCATCGGGTCCGCCACCACTTATTGCAATCGGAGGATTGGGGTGGATGGCCCTATATACATTGCGACATACAGCGGATGCGATATCATTATAAACCAGTTTTAATGCCACCATCGGGTCCATTGTAATATGCCATCGGGTCACTTAGCCGAAACCCCGATGCGCCGATATGGCGAAATATATATATATATATATATATATATATATATATATATATATATATATATATATATATATATATATATATATGTATGTATATATATGTGTGCCATCGGGTCCATATGTGCCGAAACACATTTAACTTGTGTTGTTTCCGCCAAAAGGGAAAAAGGCCTTTGATTATTGTAAATGCATATATGTAGATTTTGGGCGCTCAAACACTCCCGATAACGTTAATACATGCATATGTGGGTTTTCATTGCCCGAAAAACTCCTGATAGTATTAATGAAGGCATATATGGGTTTTGATCGCCCGAACAACTCCCGATAATGTTAATGCATGCATATATTACTCTGTTTGCTTCATTTGCTCCTCTGATGGCTCCTCTTGCTCCGATATGCTCCGATAGCTCCTCTTCTTTGGCATATATGTGGCTCCTCCTATAGCTCCTCTTTGCTCCAATGTGGCTCCTCTGGCTTGGTCTGCTCCTATTGGCTGCATTTGCTCCTCTTGGATCCGTGTGCTCCTCTGATGGCTCTGTCTCCTCCTCTTGAATATTTCCATATTGACATCAATGACAATCTGTGTCCAACAATGGTATTGTAATAAAGCCTATCTACACATTAATAATCTCCACAATAAAGTGGGGGTGAATCTCCATGGTTAAGAATATTTTTATATAATAAGATTTTCTTTCAGATTAATTGCATTATTGAGATTTGATCGTTTCAAACCAACTAATGTATATATGCTTAACTTATATATTAATTATTTTTATCATTAAATAATAACAACAATAATAAAATTATAATTTAGTTATTTTTTTTATGATTTTCTTAATTTTAGAAACATGAAATATATGATGAAGCAAGTGTTTTAATGATTCTTTTGGACTGATGCTTTTACCAACCATTTAACTTATATGGTTGTATTAGTTATGATTTTTTTAATTTTAACAACGTGAGATGTGTCATCAAGTAAGTGTTTTGATGCTTATCATGGATTGATGCCTATGGATGATTACAAGCCATTTAGTTTATATGACTTCCCACTTTACCATGAATATTTTTAACATGTAAATAGTATTTGTTACGATACCATGGCTTATCACTACCACATGCCCAAATAACCATAACTCACTTCTTTTGAAATTTTTTCCTATGAGATTTTTTAATTAATTAATCAATTCAATTTAAAGCGAAAAAATGACATAACTACTTTGGAGATAACTCTAAACCTTTTTTTTATGTATTCTACAATGAATATTTTAGAATATTATGTCAAAATTAAATCTCTAACATAAACCTAATAATTAGTAATGATTAAACTAACATTCTAGGAGCACTATTCATAAAAGCCAAAGTTCCAACATATTTGATTTACAAATAATATTAACTAGCACAACCATATAAATTAAATGTTTGATAAATCCTCAAAAGTATCAATCCATAACAAGCATCAAAACAATTATTTCATGGTGGATATCACATTGTTAAAATTTAAAAAATTCATAAAATCTAACTAAATTATAATTTTATTTTATTTTTTTTGTAAGCTTGGCAGGACCTTTTCATTCATATTCTTCAAAAAGTAGGTTACAACCATAATTCAAGTGTTTCAATGGCCTCAACCTGCGCAGAGGGAAACTAGGTCTCTTGGCCATCGAACAACATTATGAGCCATCCAAAAACTTAAAAGTTTAAGTCTGTCTAACAATGCCTTGAATCCTTCTAAGATCTAAGTATCTAAAACAAAATATCATAGTCGACAGAATTTCCATATAGTGCTAACAAAATTTTAAAATAGAAACAAAGCCAAGCATATTGCTATTCATTGGAGGAATCCATGGGAGTTGGATCTTTTGCACTCAAACCAAGTAATTTAGATTGGGGAAGCCAAGGAATGTGTTTCTCAATGCGGCTAAGATGAAAATTATGCTGCTGGATTTGAAACTGAATAAGTTGGAGGGTTCATTATGGCTTTGGCCAGAATGTTCTTCATTAACTAGTAGAGGTGAACAATTTGCTTGTATTGAGAAGTATGACCTTTGGAGTGGCCAGGGTCTGGAACCAAGTCTCTCTAATCTTCCAATTGAATATTAACATCTTCCTGATGGTTAAGTTCTATCTCCCAATTTGAGATAAAATGGCGGACCTAAAATGGGGTGCCTATCTGATAAGACTCGGAAAAGTCATAGATTAGCTTTGAGGCAGATTTGCAGCCCCTTCCCCTCACATGGCGAGGCTAGGCTTGACTATTTTCACCTCACTTCTCGACATTTCTTCCATGACCTTGATTGCCTCTCACAAAAGAGCCTGAACCATAGGGTGGACGAACCATTTTTCCACTTGAAAAACCTATATGGGAATGAAAAATTGTAATAAACTACCCAAACCTTAAGCTTGAAGCAGCCAGACAACTTGAGGTCCCAACAATCACTCTGTAATTGAATACCTGACAAATTATCACAACATAAAATCATAAAATAGTGAGTATTGGGCATGAACCCAACAATTGACCTAAGAATGAGATGGGTCTGCCACCAGAGGCCGGAAACAATAAACCCAAGCTCCCTGAGCCCTCTTAAGGCTAGACATAGAAGTAAAATAAGAGGAACCAGATGCAAGAAACCATGAATCTTAAAAAATTTCATAGACAGTGAATGCACAAAACAATGAGCACAGACATCCATATATGCGACATATAAAAAGCTCCATGCCAAAGAAATCCAATACATCCCCATGCGAGATAGTAATATTCCAAAGAAAACAAAAATAGTTATATAGTAAGCAAACAACTCATAATAAAACCCATATTGTTCCTTCTAAAATTCTCAACAGAGTTTCCATTTGATTGCAAGCTCCAAATTATATACACTTCCTCATCGAATTGACACAGTAGTATAGGTCTTAGGGGGTGAATGATAACAAAGGAAAAGAGAAATAACATACCTAATGACTTTATACATGTAGTGAGAGGAACCAGCAACACCAGGGTGAAAGAATATGAAATCCTCCCTCTCGAATATCCTCGATCAACCCAGGAACACTAAATCGATACCAGAAGCCAGAACAAGGTAACTATCGCCTAAGAATGAGGGATGGCTATCACCAGACGTCGATGATAAGGTCTCACTCCAACTAGTCTTTACTGCATTAACTGGTTGCATGTGCGATGCCACATTACCATACCCACCAAATGTGTGAGGGTTGTAGTGAAGTTGCCCTCCAACCCTTACTACTTTAACATTACTCATGGCCCAAATCCTAAAGGATCCTATCTGCTGGCACACACCCTGATCGGGGATAAACTATTATTATTAATAATAATAAAAGGAATTAATATATAAGTTAAACATTGACACTTAAAAAAGGCGGGGGGTGGGGAATAAGATTCTTAATCATAGAGATTAACCTCCATTTTACCATGGACATTCTTAATTTATAAATAGATTTTGATACAATCCCACAAGCTAATACCATGGCTTGTCAATACCTCATGCCTAAGAAATCATAACCCACTCCATATGACACTTGTTCGTATAACTTTTTTTTCATTAATAAATTTAAATAAAAGGGTAAAAAGAACATAACTACTTCAAAGATAAATCTCAACTATTGATTTGTGTATACTATTATGGATATTCTAGAATTTCCATAGAAGTTAAATATTTACCATCCACTTAATAATTATTGCACTGAGGTGCTCTATAGTTCATTATGGGGGAGATGTTGTAGTGTCTATAAATAAGTGTAAACATTTAAATGTTGGCTCAATACTGTAGTGTGTGTCAAATGAAGCATTAGTTCAAAAAATAACAATAAAAAAAGTATAGCTTCACTTCAATTAAAAAAGTAATAAAAATAATAAACAAATTTAGTCCAATTTTTTATATTGTAATTTTGTTTTTATTAAGAAAATTACAAACAAAAATTTCGAAAAATATAACTAATAAACATATAATCAAAAATAAAAAACCTTTATAATGAAGCTTTTTTGTGGGATAAAAGGATCCTTTAATTATTTATAAAACTTTACATATATCTTGAATTTCCAAAAGATGATTAAAATCTAGGAGAAACTTGCGATTAATAAGTTTCCTACCAAGAACATACAATCAGAAAATTTTTGCGACAATCATAACAACATAGAAAACTCCTTGAGGATTCGAGATTTCAAGGGGAAGAAGCCTCTAACATTTGCACGACTTCCCCAAGTTGACTAATTGTTGACCATATTCTTGTATCCATGCCTTATTTGTTTTACAGATTCATTTTTTAGCTTCCTTTCTAGAGACCACCCTCAAATCCATCGTCTAAAGCCCAAGACTAGACTATGAGGAACTGAGCTCAATTTCTTGCTTCGAAGATAGGCCTTATACAAACTCCTAGCCTCATGAGTTGACATCTCCTTCACATCCTTTCCATGCCATTATTCTACAAGGGAAATCAGTCGTGCGTCATCCATATCCATATCTTTTGGAAGGGATTTTTCTTCAGCTTCATTCCAAGGGGAGTTAATCATCTCCTCTTAAAATGAATTTTGTTGGTGTTCTTCAATAGAATTTTGCACAACCTTTGTAGAGTTATGAGATTTACCTTTTGCTGATTACATGCTTGAATGAATGTCGACTTATTCTACAGACTCCTTTATAGAGGGCAGGGAATTGAACCTATTTTCATATCTAGGGATTTGGTCAAGATTTGAGGTACTCTGAGGACTCAAATTTATGTTTCTATGGGGGATTTTTACTGAATCAACTGGCTCTTTCTAAGAAGGGTTTTCTTCAAACAATGCCTTAGTATTCATCAAATAGTCCCTATTAAGATTCTCATATTGATGACAATGTCTACACCTAAAGGGGACTTGTTCATAATGTAGAGACTACTTCCAAAAACTATCTTGATAGTAAATATCTATAGAGGTTGGAAGAGGCTAGGAGATATTTATGTAAACACAGATACGTGTCGCATGAAGTGTACCTCCCTCTCTTGGTAGCCTTTCATACTTTGAAAAAGTTGCTGATGGAATTGTTGATGCCTTCAAGGGTTTTCTCCCCCCATTGTTCCTTGGGAAGAGAAAAGAGATGGACCTACACTAGGATTGCAAGGAAATCCTCCTTATTCGGGTTATACTCCCCCCTCTAGAATCACATGAAGAGCCTCGCATTATTGAATAAATACGGCCCACTTTCACAAACCCTCAATCTGTCTTCTAAGCTGGAAAAAATGACTGTAAAATAATCATTGGCCCCTAAATCCAATTCATTTACCCTGGGGGTTCCATTTATTTTGGATTTACCCAATAAAATCCTTTTCATATGGCCATAATCCAATCAATTTTCATATCAAAGCATGATCTTGCATATATTGAATATATTCTCCTATCTTACTAGATTCAACCTTGTATTTTAGATCTTGCACTACTTTTGGCAAGCAACGCATTGGATTTATAGCTTTCCACTATGCACCCTATGTAGGGTTTGTTGCATAACCATAAACCCCACTTCATCCAAATGATCTATGAAAAGGGTGTCGAAGATGAGGAGATTAACGAGGATACCAGTAGATCCAGACTCATTATGAATTCCTGAAACAATCTGGCTAAAGGAGGAGGAAAAGCCCCCTCTCACAAGCCAGGCATAGATAACTATGCAAAAGAAACCCAAGAATTTATAGAGAAAAAAATTTCTAAATTAATTAGCAAACGTTTATGTCATATAAAATTAGGTTTTTAATAAAATAAAAAAATAAGAATATTTCTATATATAGATAGAGATGTTAAATTTATATAAATATAAATAATATCATTAAGAACCATGATAGATCCATCTTAAGTACAAATATACCTAGCATTGAGAGGAATAGAATCCCTCAAGGTGCAAACCTTTCTTCAAGTTTTACACTCAAAAATAGGTTTTCATCTTGAGAGATTGATCCCTCTAGGGATTCAAATGGATCTATGTTTCTTGACAATTAAATTAAAATTTTGTAAGCCCTCATCCAAAATAGACACACCTATTGGTGTAACTACCACAACGATATAAATTAAATGGTTGGAAAATGCCCTTAATCATCAATCCATGATAAACATCAAAGAACTCACTTCATGATACATCTCAGGTTGCTAAAATTAAAAAAAAAAAAACATAAAAAATAACTTTATTATTATTATTATTATTATAAATATAATTAATATAACTATCCCAACCATATAAATTAAATTGTTGGTAAACAACGATAGTTATTAATCCATGATAAGCGTGAGAACATCTATTTCATGATACATCTCACATTCCCAAGATTATAAAAAAATCAAATTACAATTTTATTTTAAATTTTATTTTTAATTGTTGTAAAAGGAATTAATATAAGTCCCAGGGGGTAGCCCATTTGGTGGTCAAAGTAATGTGAGTCTTGAGAAAACTAAAAGATCCAAGGTTCAATACCCTCGGTTGTGACTCAGTTTATGGAGAGGAGGGTAGGTCGTAGACCCAAAAGGTTTACTAGTAGCTACGTGTCAGGTGGGCTGCAGGGTTCCTCTAGGATACAAAAAACATAAGGAATTAATATATAAGATAAACTTGTATACATTTAAAAAACATCTAGGATACAAAAAGAAGAAGGAATTAATATATAAGATAAACATATATACATTTTAAAAAACATCTAAGAATATTCTTAACCATGGAGGCTCACTCCCACTTTATCATGGAAATTCTTAACTTATAAATAAACTTTGTTACAAGACTATCTACCAATACCATGGCTTATCAATACCGCATACCATAAAAACTATAACTCAGCTCACATGACATTTTTTTAATTAATCAATTTAATTAAAAGGGAAAAAGGGCATAAGCCCCCAGGGGGTAGCTCAATTACCAATGGCCATAAAAATGAAGTGTTATGTGCAAGGAGGTTCAAGGTTCAAATTCCCTCTGATTCCCATGTGCCTGCAAAAGGGGTATACTTAGGCACCTAAAGATTATAGTGGTAGCAGTTGGAATCAACCCCGCGTCTCATGAATACAAGAGAAATCCAATTGTTGATTCCTCTTAGATACAAAAAAAAAAGAGGAAAAAGGGCATAACTATTTTGGAGATAAATTCCAACCTTTGATTTATGGTTACTACTAAGAATATTTTGAAATATTCCATGGACGTTAAATCCCTACCATCCACCTAATAATTATTCATAATTATATTAAAAATTTGGAAGCCATATTCCAAAATAGACAGCCCTCTAAATAAAATATATATTAATAATGCATTTTAAGAATTCATAGTTATAATCTAAGAATAATAAGCAAAGAATATGAAAATAATGGAAATTAACATAAAAATAAAAATAGTAATTAACGATATAAATTGAAATTGAAAACAAAATGAAATAGAAATTTAATAGAAACTGGAATTGAAAATGAAATGAAATAGAAATATAATAGAAATTGAAATTGGCATGTACGTTATAATGGGGTACATCATAAACTCATATATTGTTCTTTGCATTCGTTGAAATTTCTATATGTACATATTATGTAACATTAATAATGTAAAATAAAATTAAAAATAGAAATTGGCAAAGAAATCGAAATTGAATGGAACATTAAATAGAAGAAGTGAATATATTTAACTTCATTATATATCAATTTAGAAAAAAAATTAATACATATTTTTAATAATAAAATATAATATCAAAAAAATAGAATTAGAAATAAGAATATTTCTAAATAGGGAGATGAGAAATTTACATATAATATAATAAATAATATTAAAGGAAAGACTCTCCATCCTTTCCTTTTGATTGAAGTAAGCCTTCCCCCCATTGAGAGGATGGCTATGATCATGTATCTTATGTATAAGAAAAAAATTAAATAACATGGAAGCGAAGAGATTTTCTAAAATTACTACTAACTCGGACCAAAACCCCCACTTTCAGCATCAACAAGGATGGCATAAGCATGCCTAGTCTTGGCTAGACCATCGGGGGATAAAGAAGGATATCATTTTGCAGAATAGGAATAATATTAAAATTATTATTACATCAAAATTTAAGAATGAATTCTTTGGTGATAAAGATTTAGAGGAGAAAACAAAACTTCAATAAGGTGATCAACGTCAATCTTGAAAATAAAAAATATATTTGCTTGACTAATGTTAAGAAGAAAATAAACATGATAAAATAAGAACAAATTCTGATGAGCTTCATAGTAAAAATTAAACATCATGGGATGACATCGTCTATCATAAGAGGGTTGATGATGAAAAACACTTTCACTTAGATTTCCCATATTATACTTACTCTCGATCTAATTTTCAAAATATTTGTCACACTACCAACATTCTTGACCTTTTAATTCAAAAAAAATATGATGTTATTGGAATGTTTCTCTTAATTCTTTTTGAGCATAAATATAAAATGCTAAATCATTGCGAGTAATATCTTACCTTTGTAAGGTCCAATAGACCATATTAGTCTTAGTGGACATTACGCATCATCACCATCATAAACAAGTGGCATAGGTCCATCTTAATCCTAGACCTATTAAGTGATAAGAGGGATCAAATCACTTGAGGTACAAATCTTTCCTTAAGTTTTACACTTAAAAAGAGGTTTGCACCTCAATATATTTAATTCCTCTCAGAACTTGATAGATCTGAGGTTAACATGGATCTATGCTAGTGATTAATTCCAACTATCTAGGATTCATTAACAAGAGGTCATAGAGAGTTGAATATGATTATATTCATAACCCAAAATACAAAGACCACATGCATTTTTAATTGAAGGGTACCAAATACTTTCCTTTCATGTCATTGTAAGGCCCTTTTTTATCCTTAAACCACCCTATGGAACATGCCTACCACTAAGATATATCATGTTGTAGCTTATGCATGTACAACATTGACATCGAGTAATTGCAAACTAATGAGGGTCACTAAACACTTTAGTGGTAATGGGAAATATAAAAATTAGGAAACCCTTAATTCATAGGGATGACTAGAGATATGTTTGCAAGGAATTTGAAAACAAAGGAATAATAATGTTAGGGAGACATGGATCCAAGTCTGAGGGAGAACAAAGAAGTGGGAGAATGGTATTTTGTTGTTTTAGCATCTAGAACCACCACCTAATAGCTTGCAAGGAGAAATTAGGAAGAGGAAATGCTCAGGATTTTCTTATTTCCGTTGTAGGTTTTAACCTTGTACAGAAATTTCCTACACACAAATTCTTAAAACAGGAAATAAACAATGACGAGAATATAAAACAAATACACAGGGATTTCCCCCTAGATCCCAAAACCAGGACTTCCAGATTGATTTTTCATTATGTTCCTTTCGATGTCACAATACATATATATACATTCCGAAGTATTCATAAACCCCAATCCATTAACCCTGGATTAGAACATAACCATAGTTCCCTTGATTGGATCTACAAAATACCATGGGCAGAAAACCATCATGCCCAAAACCATGTGCAAACCCCATGCACAAAACCATAGGTAGGTTTTCCCACCTAATATAGGGTCCAAAAAAAAAAATCTTGGGGCAACGGCAAAACCTCCTAACGGGGGGGTTATGCCTGGTGCAATGAACACAGGGAGATAACGCCCCCCCTGTGACCCCCCCCACGTGTGCGACTAGCCATGGAAAAAATATAACACACACCCAACATCCATGACATGAGTAATGGAAGCTAGGAAGTGTCACAAGAGACAAGGGACCTCAAAGGAAAACACGAAGCAAGGAAAAAAATGAGGAACACAAGGGATAAAAACAAAGAGGAAAAAAGAATCTTGGAATTTTGAGCAAGGGCACAAGTGAAACCTAGAGTTGCAACTGAGCTCTTTACTTATAAATTTGGAGTGTGTTCCCATATGTTGATGTGTTGAGGCCACTGGACTATGGTGTCCAAGCCTAAATTGCTAGTGGGAGCCTTAGTGGAGGATTATACTACGAGTTCATATTGAAAGAGTTGATAAACCACTAAGTTCTTGCTAAGAAAGTTGATAAAGCACTTAGTGCTTGCTAAGTACACTGATAAACCACCTGGACAATGGGCTACAAATTCCTACAGTTCATGCCTTGAAAATATAGTTGATAAACCACCCCATTTGTATATTCAAACTCCATGGACTAAGTAATATCGAAATTGACCCTTAGGTGAATTTCATGAGCCAACATCCCATCAAACTTTGGATCCAACTCAGGGGTGGTCAGCTACAAGAAATATTTTGGTGTAATTGGCCTATTGTTGGGTGGAGATTTGAAGTCCCTCCTTCAATTTCCAACCATTTCAAGTTATTCGGATAAGTATAATGACTTATGCATGAATGAAATATGGGTAATGAAATTGTTTGATAGTTAATGACATATTTATGGCTTATATTTACTCATGGAAGGCTATTGAATTCATAACATGTCCATGGTTGAAAAGCTATGTTATATTTCCTTATGGATATGATAAACAATTGGTATTATATGAATGTTGTTACTTTCATGAACTGATGGTTATTATATGATCATGTCTAATTATATTAGGTCTCGTTGTGAACTTGATTATAAAAGTGTTTTCCACTTATCTGATATATCAATGAATCAGATGGTTCACAACCTTATTGGAGGTTGTAGGCTATTTCACAGAGAAGAGGATAATATTTTTTGATGTGCATTAAATAAAGACTCATATAGAGCTGATAGCCTCTTATTTCAAAGAGCGATGTGAGGATTCTCTGGTTAAGAACACATGTATAATGTTGTGTTGTTTTGAGCTTCAAAGAATGAGCATGATCTATGGTTTCTAGTGAAGTTTAGCCTCTGGAGCCATTTCTATATTTTGCTCCAGATTTGATGTTTTGGTAGAAACCCGAATCGCATTTAGAATAGGATGGCCTTTTTTCATACTCTGAATCTAGTCTAAATACCTTTTTCCTCTTCAAAGAGTTAATTGCATTTGAACGAACAAGGAGTCAAATTCATATCTAGCTCATAGATGCATCTGGTAATCTAGACATCCGACGACACTTGAATTGTGCACATATGGGAAGTTTCAGATAGGGTTGGGACCAAATCTTCTTTAAACATGCACAAGATACGATGATCCAAGAGACCAGGGCACATCAACTATGGTTAATAGCATGCTCCTAATTTCCTTAGGAACTGAATACAAAGTAAAAGCAGTGTGTAACACTAAGGGAAGGGACCTAGTGGGTCCCACATTGAGTCTACATAGTAGTGGCCACATGGATCCTGATGTTGTTCACCATCTCCTTTTCATGTTGATGTGAAGGCCACATGGATGCCACATGATCTTACCATTGCTCACTTCCCACCAATGGAGATTTGAGTATTTAGTATGGTTGTGACCTAGTGGAGGAAAGGTCGACTCAATGGTAGTTCTAGTGTGGAACCTTACCGTTTCCTATTGTCTACTGCTCATTGACATAACCGATGTGTGATGCATTGAAGAATGGGAAATGGTGGTGGGATAACAATGACAATTTTTGTGAACTTTCCCATTTGTAGGGTCGCCAACTAATGGGTTCTTTCACCACTCATATGCTTGCCCTTTCATTGAATCTTGGCCAAATCAACAACCTTTATTAATTATAGTCCCGCCCCTTATCTGTTGTGGGTTAATGGGGGGATCCGACACGAGGATTCCCACTAAGGGTCCCACATTTAAATAGGACGCCACATCATGGCAGCATTATTGGGGTAATAACCAATCAGCAATATAAGTTTACCTTCGGCCCCCCCTTAGTTTATTGTGGGTTAACATGGGGGGAGGGGGGGGGGGGTCCAAAATGGGAATCCACTGGCATAAACCCACTCAGGTATTTGAGGCCCAAAACCAGCCATAAGGGGGAAATGTCACAAATCACAAGGGGGAAGGGCCAAACAGGGCCTATGCTTAAGATGACATGGCAGTGCCACATAGAATATCATTGTTGACGTAGCCTAATATGATTGGTTAAACGTCAAGGGAGCATAACTTTCAATCAAGGATTTGGGTTGAGATAAAATTTATATCGTCAAAAATCTATCATTGAGCTAAATGTGATATTGGTATCAGAATTAATCCATAAACTTTTTCAAAGGAGGATTTTGCAACCCCATCTTCATGCGAGAACTTGGAGGTCGGGTTAAGTAATAACTCCTACAATAGTGAGAGATAGTTCAAGGAGGTGGGAGGGAATGTTACAATATTTACAAAAAAAACTACAAGGACCTTTAGTTAAAATGTATGCCACTCCAAATTTAATCATTCTAAAACTAATGCTTTTAACCATGAAAATTTCAAACTCAAATCTATCACTTGTTCTTTCAACATACAACCAAAATATATTGTATTTTCTATTTTCATAACTAATTATACTGTAAAACTTAAAAACATTTTTTTATGTCACTTCCTTGAATACAAAAACTACATTCTCTATAATTGTTGGTTTCAATAGGGTTAGATGTCACCCTTGTTGACATTGCTATGTATGGAAGTAACTACTTTTGGCTCTTGTTGACTGTAACCACTAGAGTTGGAGTAAGGAAGGATAATGACAAACTTTTTGCTTTAGTTCTATAAACTAAATTAAGAAGTTGTGATGCCCCTAATGGAGTATATACCCCTCCACCCATCAACATCGGTTCAACATATCTCATTCCATAAACAAGTGAACATTTAGACAACTACTTTTGGCTCTCGTTGACTACCACTAGAGTTGCAGTAAGGAAGGATATTGACAATCTTTTTGCTTCAATTATGTAAACTAACTTAATGAAATTTTGATGGTCCCAATGGATAAACTTTTTGCTTCAGTTTTATAAACTGGTTTAAGAATTTTTTATGCTCCCAATTAAGTATGTATCCCTCCACCCATCAACATGGGTTCAACATATCTCTTTCCATAAACAAGAACATTTAGAAAACTAATTAATAAATCCTAAAAAATATAGACATGATCTTTTAACTTTAAAATCAAACCTTTCAATATAAAATATGTATGTATATACCTATAATGTGTTGTAAAGTATATCGTTCCTTTTTTAAAGATGGTTTTCCTAATCAAAATTTAATATAAAAATATCGAATTTATCTATTTAAGTTTATATGAGTGTTTTTTAATATTGGAAAAATCTATCAGAATTTAGTTGTTAAATTAGTAATGAGGACAATCATCTCTAGTTGTTATCCACGAATGCAAGTTCACTCATCACTGTTATTCAAGGAAAACCACGCCACCTAGAATGACTTGTGGATATCTGCGAGTGCAAGCTCACTCATCACCATTATTCAAGGAAAACCACGCCACTTGGAATGACCTATTGATGGTGTGTAAGGGGGGATGATTTCAGTCCTATCAAATGCCTCTAGGTCTTCGGCCCTTAGCGTATTTCCTTATGTCCGAGGAAGAAAAAATATTAGCAAAAAATAAACAGCTTTAGAAGACACTCCAAACCCATATATTTACATAAGTTTTAGGTTTATATAAGCTATTGAAAATTAAAACCAATAATAATAATATATTAAT
The DNA here is from genome assembly GCA_031772625.1 of Pinus tabuliformis. Classification (NCBI taxonomy): domain Eukaryota; kingdom Viridiplantae; phylum Streptophyta; class Pinopsida; order Pinales; family Pinaceae; genus Pinus; species Pinus tabuliformis. The sequence goes on from CM062807.1 coordinate 483,530,408, forward strand.
AATTTAAATTTTTAGAAATTATTAGTTTCAACCTCTATGTGTTTTTAGCTTCATGAAAATTTTTAAAAGGTAAGCAATTTTTTTATAGTTTTAAACTTAAAAAATGTAAATTTATATGGAAAATTCAATTTATTTAGTTATTGGCATGTAATTTAAAAGGTTTGGCATTTTGAACTTAAAATTGAAGCAACCACATTTTGTTTCAAGTTGGTTTTTGAAAATGTGAAGAAAAGCATGCAATAAACTTTCATACAGAAGTATACTATGTGAAATTACATATTTATGAGAAAAAAATGAAATATTAATATTATGTGTATGATATGCATAGTAATATATGATCAATATTAGATTATTTTTTTTTTTCATCTATATCAATGATTTTAGAGTGGAATAATTAAAGGAATCAACTTGCAGCGCTGTATTAAAGAGTCCATCCTAGTTTGGAGAATTAGGGTTTGAAACCTTCCAGAGTCTTTTTGAGGCATTAAATGATGTTTTTTAGGGTCAAAAATCTCTCACATAATAATTGTGCCCCATGACACTATTCTACACTCAAAGACCTTTCCAATAACACAAGAATCATGTCAATCAGAGTTTTCATGCAAAAGTTATGCCTCTTGGAAGTTGACCTCCTATGTTTAGCCATCATGGTATGAGTGGATGCCACATCATCCCTCATTACACAAGCATGATGAGTTAGCCATGTGGGGACCATGAACAAGACTCTAGAAGGGTCTAATTTATACCTCTATTTGAGAGTTGAAGGGGTTAAACTTAACCACTAGTTAGTGATTAGGCTATGTTAAAATCAAGCCACTAGGAGAAGGGGTTTCATTATATTTAAATGTATCTTGTTCCATACTAGACTAGAGTGATTAGGAGTGGGATTTGGAAAGGTTAACCAAGGGGTTAGTGTTCTATAATAGCTTGATAGGCCATAAATCTCAAGTAACTACATAGAGAGTACCTTCTCCTTTGTACTTGTACTTTTTTTCCCTTCTAGCAAAGAGAGCACAGTAGCCTCAACTTCTAGTTGGTTTTATCCTATTAGGGTTAATAAAGCATATCATGACCTTCATGGATGGTGTGTGATTGTATTTTTTGTTCTCTATTTTTTACATTTTATCTTATTTCATGCAAAGCAAAAATATTTAGTAATTAATAAATCTGGAACCTGAAGGAATTTAAGCTTCATAGTATATGTTTTAGATTATTTTATGAGATATATTGTGATGAACTTCCCAAAGGAATAACCATGCTAGTTTATAGATCATATTGATATTAGAGAAATATTATTCAGGGAATCTCGTGGGAAGTTTCAAGGGATCTAGGAAGCGATGTAAGTAAAAAAGTGTAAAACCCTAACCATGGTGGACGAGTCTATTCATAGTAACCCTGATATAGTAGAAGAGAGATTCACATGGCTCAAAGCATATGTTACCAACATCAACAACAATATGAACCTCCTTATGGAAGCTCTAACAAACAAGCTTGGAATTGGAGAAGATAAAGGTTCTAAATCAGAGGTTCGATTAGAGGGGAAATTGGGGGATTGTGAAAATCTAGAAAATGATTCAAGGAGAGAACCTAGAAAAATAGCAACCAACTTTGATTGTCCATACCTATTCATTTTCCCTCTTCAAGATGGAAGCGCTAGTCAACATAATACCATATCAATTTTGGAAAAGTATTGCCAAAATATCCATTTTCAAATATTGGGTTGTACAAATAGTTTTCTCTAGAAGCAAGTGAAGTGATAAGAAATTGCAATAGCTAATAGAGTAGGGTATGATTTGACTAGGTACGTTACCTTGTAGATCACCCATCATAATTTTTCCAAATAAGGATGGGACTTGGTGAATGTGCATCTATTGCAGATAGTTAAAAAAGGTTACACTAAAGAACAATTAACTCTTACCTAGGACTAATGTGTCATGTCACTTGTAGCAAGTGAAATACTTCACCAAGCAGGATTTAAAAAGAGGGTGTCACAAGGTTCAAGTAAAATAAGAAGACATCTATAAGACCACTTTCAAATCCAGATATAGTTTGTGTGAGTGATCAACCATGCCATTTGGTCTATGCAATGCACCAACTACATTTATAATACTAATGAATGATTTATTGCACCTTCATCTAGATTCATTTGTGATTATTTATTTGGATGATATACTAGTTTACAGTGCTACTTGGGAGGAGCACATCTCACATTTGATGCAAGTGCCAAAGGTCTTGAAGAAGCAACAACTACTGGAAAATATCACGAAATGTGAGTTTGCATAATAGTAATTAGTGTATTTAGGGTATGTGATTGGTGGAGGGGAGTTTAATATAGATACTATAAATATGGAGGCCACCATGAAGTGGTCATTGTTTACAAATGTTTTTAAATCTAGAAGTTTCATTGAGGCAACATAGTACCTAAGGAAATTCATAGCTCTAGTTTCAACATTAATTACACCACTCCATGTTATAAACAATAAGTGAAATGGAAAGAGCTTCTAGTGGGGGAGGAGTTAGCAAAAGGCCTTAGTAGAGTTGAAAAAAAAATTAGCCAAGCAACAGTTCTAATGTTACCAAAGTTGCAGTAGCCCTTTGAGGTGGAGACGGATGCAACTGGGTATGCCATGGGAGTGATCTTGATTCAGGAGGGAAGGCTTGTATGATTCCATTCTAAAGTATTTCATGGAGTGCTTCTCAATTACCTTACCTATGACAAGGAGATCTATGCATTGATATAAGTTGTCAAAATGTGGAAACATTTGATGGGAAAGGAGAATATCATCCATACAAATCACCCGCTCTTATAGTATTTGTAAGCCAAAAGTACGCTAAAACAAACCAAACACTAAAAGTGCATAGGTTCTTATAACAATTTCATTTAGTCATCACGTATAAGGGAATTACAAACAAGTTGGCTGACATGTTTTCAAAACATAGTTACCTATCAAATGAGAAAATTATCGATTACCCATTTTTTGAGGTAGCAAAAAAATCAGTGATTTTAAAAAGTGGTTATTCAAAATAAACCCTTTTTTGGAGTATATATTTGACACTTTAAATTTTCTTATGTAACATTTTTTTAAAATGTTAGTGATTTTCATGCTAATTTTGAAAAGTGTTGATGCAACATCAACAAATTTTTTTAGAGAGCATATTTTTTACACTTTAATTTTATTATGTATCAAGTATGGATATTTTTTTTAATTGTTAGTGATTTTCATACTGATTTGAAAAGTGTCGATGCAACATCAACCATTTTTGTTTAGAGGGCTTCTTTTTTACACTTTAATTTTTTTTAAATGTATTAAGTATGGATATTTTTTTTAAATGTTGTCCATTTTGATGTTGATAATAAACCATAAAAATAAAATAAAATAAAATAAACATGACAAAAAAATTAAAATATAAATAAATTATATAAATAAATAAAACCATATATATATAAAAAACAAAAAAAAAAAAAAAACAAAAACAAAAAAACAAACAAACAAAACAAAACAAAACAAAACAAACCAAAAAAACAAAAACAAAAACAAAAAAACAAAAACAAAAAACAAAAAGAAAAACAAACAAAAAAAAAACAAAACAAAACAAAAACAAAAACAAAAAACAAAATGAATTTGTAGAAATAAAAAATTTAAACAAAAAATAAAAATAATAAATATCATAAAATAACAAGTAAAAAAAACATGACAAAAAAATCAAATATAAAAAAACATATAAAATGACAAAAAAAAAACTTGTAAAAGAAACACACAAAAAATATGAAAAAAAGGGGGAAAATATTAAAAAAACATAGCCCAAGAAAAATAAATGAAAAAACATTAAAAACAACCACATAATTAAAAAATAAATGAAATGAAATGAAATGAAAAAAATTACAAATATGAACCATTAAAATATATATATATATATATATATATAAAACAATTAAATTTTAAAAATAAACAAAAAAAAAAATTTAAATTGAAAATAAAATAAAACAATTTGGCCCCGAGCTGCCTAGGTCGATTCCGGAAGTCGACTTAGGTAGTCCTTGGTTATGGTCGCCTAAGTCGTTGGGCCTCAGGCCTTGCTGCGGCCCTTGGGAGCCAAAGTCAAGCACAACCATGGCCACCCAAGGCCTCGACCCTAGCTGGGGCAGCGTTGCACAGTGCCCATCGTGGCTAGGCCCGATGCCCCACAACCTGGGTAGCCATGGCCAAGGGCAGCCTAGGCCGGATCCCGGAATTGACCTCGCTGCCTGGGGGCCAATTTTTATTTTATTTTATTTTTTAATTTTTAATTTAAATTGTTTTAAATATAAATTTATTTTTTAATTTAATTTTTTTCAATTTTCAATTTTTATTTTTATTAATTTTTTTTCAATTTTTTTAAATTATTATTATTTTTTTTTTCTTCTTCTTCTTTTTTCATTCTTTTTTAATTAAGAGGTTTTTAATTTTTGTTTTTATTTTTTTGACTTTAAAAATAATTTATTTATTTATTTTCTTGAAGTATGTCTTTTTTTTGTAATATTGTCCCCGTTTTTTGTAAAAAAAAATTCATGTTTTTTTTTTTTGTCTATATTTTTAATTTTCACAAATTAGTTTTGTTTTTTTTACATTTTTATAGCTTTTTTTTAGTTTTTTCTTTTTTCTTTTTGTCATGTTTTGTCATGGTTTTAATTTTTAATTTTTAATTACTTGTTATTATTATTTTTTTGTATTTTGTATTTTTATTTTTTGGCAATGTTTGAATTTTTGTTCTCTTTTATATTTTTTATTTTTATTATATTTTTTTCTGCAGGGTCCGTGTTGATGTTCGACTACCAACCTGATCCCATTATGTGCAATTTGATAGTTGATTTTAAATTTTTTGTTATAATGAATAGAGTCTGCCCCACAATGTGTCAATTTCATGGTTGGTTTTAAAGTTTTCATTACAATGGGTCGAATTGACTTACACCACGTATCAATTTGATGGTTGTTTTTTAAATTTTTGTTACAATGTATCAAGTTATCTTATTCTAAGATTTTAAAATCGCTATACATTTAACATTTAAAAAATAAATTACTCTTGGTATAATAACTCTTTCATTCAGGTGTTCATTTTTAAAGTTTTTTTAGTCATAATTTTTTTACATAATGTCATGCTTGAAATATTTTGAAAACTTAAGTTTTTTTTATAGTCATAATCTTTGGTTTTAATTCCATGGTTGAAAAATTGTCAAGATTTTAATGTTTTTCTAAGTCATGATATTTTATCTTTAATGCTATGGTTGAAAACAGTTATAAGTATTTTTTCTTTAGCACCATGACTGAAAATTGTTGGAATTTTAAGGTTTTTCAAAGACTTGATATTTTATCTTTAATGTCATGATTGAAACTGCTGAAAATTTAAAGTTTTTCAGAGTCATGATATTTTATCTTTAACATCATTATTAAAAAATGTTGAAAATTTACCCTAGAAAAATAAAAGATGTTATTCCATCATCAACACTTTTCATTTTCAAAGTGTCTTTTGCACACAAAAAATTGGTTTTTACTGCCATTTTTAAAAAATGTTGAAGATTTCTCCGAAAAAAAATGTTCTTCTAGTATCAACAGTTTTTGTTTTTAGCCTATTTTTTCACGTTTTTTTTGGGTTTTTTAGCTAGAGTTCTTATTTTGAGGTAATAGTTGTCATTTGATTGGTAACTTTGTTTCAAGGCACCCACATCAAAAATTACAAATTTCATAACTTTGATGCCCATGGGGATTATCACCAATAATGCATATAGAGATGCATTTTTAAAGGATGAGATCTTCAAGGACTTGTTTCAATAGTTATAGGGCTAGATTAATGCACTTGATGATGACGACACAATTTACTATCATATCCAAAATGGGTTACTCTATAGGATGGAAAAGCTTTGTGTTCCTAATGGCGAGTGACACTCATACCTCCAAGATAGCATGAAATTTTGGTGTTGGAAAGATAATTTCCAAATTACATAGGTGTGTGTACTAGCTAAAAGTGGAATAATATGTAACAAGGTTTATTAGAGGATTTATACTATGTTTTATCAACAAGCCCAATAACAGTGAATAATGTCTATACCATCCATTACCTATAACCACTCATCATTGGGAAATCATTTCCATGGATTTTGTGGGAGGTTTACCAACAAACAACAAGGAACATTATGGTAGTTGACAAGCTCAATAAGATGTGCACTATCAGGTCCTCTAAAAATACCATTATAGGGAAAGAAGCAACAAACTCATTCATTGACCAAGTATGGGTGCACCTTGGGATACCAAGGAGCATCATTTCATATAGTGACATAAGACTTCTCAGTTCAATTTGGACTACATTGTAGAAGAATATGGACACAAAGTTAATGAGGTATACAACATTCCATCCACAAACATGTGGGAAAATAGAAATATTTAATAGGACTTTGATGCAGCATTTGAGGGGTTAAAATCAAAAGTATTTGAAGAAATTGAATAAAAATATGGTTTATACACAACAATATTATAATAGATTAGTCCAAACTTCTACCGATAAGTCCCCATTTGAAACCTATTTTGGATATTCACCACCTTCACCTTTGGATGTTGTATATAGACAATAAGGAGTGAGGGAGGATCTCGGAGTGGATGCATTAAGAACATAAAGCATTGTTGAGAAAATTAGGCATATCCATTTACAACTATAGAAGGCACTAAATAAGTCAAAAGAAAAATACAACGATATGCATGATCAACACAAAATAGAGAAGCCATTCAGAGTGGGAGGTAGAGTATGGTTACAATTTAATAAGGAAATATTATAGGGTCCTAGTAAGAAGATCAAGGCTTTGCAATGTAATGCTTTCTAGATACTATAAAAGGTGCAAGATAATGCCTACATACTTAGTATGCCCCAAATATGCACATTTACTCTATGGTGAATGTGGAAAATATCAAACTCTATGAGCCTTCCATGTTTAATTAGGAGGATATGTCGGTCCTACCTTCCATATAGGTCTTAGCTCCATATACTTACGAAAAGTTGGAAGTGACCACAATTTTGTAGAATAAGTCTAGAACTACAGGACATGAGCAACATGACCATTGGTAGTGGTACTCTACGGAGAAGGTAGAGGAAATTTTTCCTCACCTCATTTATTAAAATATTTTGGGCACCAAAATCCTCCCAAAATGGGGAGGTATGATCTAGATTGGGTCATTACATTGCTTTTCATCTATCTCAATGTTTTTAGAGTGGAAGAATTGGAGGAATTAGCTTGCAAGGTCATTTTTACTTACAAGTCCTAGTTTGGAGAATTGAGGTCTGGAACCTTTCAAATCCATTTTGAGGCATTAATTGACATTTTTTTTTTAGGGGGGGGAGGGGGGGGGGGTAAAAAATCTCCCACTTAAGTGTTACACTTGTGACACTACTCTACACTTAGATGCCTTTCCAATCGTGTAAGGATAACATCAATCAAAGTTCTTATGCAAAATTTATGCCTCTCGAAAGTTGCCCTACAATGTTTGACCACTATCGTATGAGTGGATGCCACATAAGCCTCCATTAGTAATGCATGACATGTTAGCCACATGGGGACTATAAAAAAAAAACTATATAAAGGTCTAAGTTGTAACTCTAGTTAAAATCGAACCACTAGGAGGAGAAAGGGTTTCATTCTATTTGATTATATCTTATTCCATAACAAAGCAGAGCAACTAGGAGTAGGAGTTAGAGAGTATAACATATGGGGTTAGTGTTCTATAGTATCATAACATGCCACAAATCTCTAGTAACCCCATAGAGGGTTCCTTCTCCTTTGTACTTGTATTTATTTCCATACCTGAAAAGAGAGTAGAGCAACCTCACCTTCCAGCTGGGTTTTCTCTAGTAAGGATTTCCTAGAGCATATATTTATGTCCTTTGTGGATGGTGTATGATTGTATTTTTTTCTATATTTTCTACATTTTATCTATTTCATGCAAAAGAAGAAAATTCAGTAAATTTGTAACCTAAAGGAATTTAAACTTCATAGTATGCATTTCAAGTTATTTTCATAGATTTGTTGTGATGAATTATCTAGTGAAATATCCACGACAATTTATAGATCAACATATTATGAGCACAATATGTGTATTTACAAAGTCTACATAAAAATTATTGCAATGGTAAATCCCACAAAACCAACAAATTAGTTGAAAAATAATATATAACCATGCCATTTAGATAAATTTTCCTTTCAAGTAGCCCATATAGACAACTTTAACTATTCTATCCAAAATTTAACTAGGGACCTTAACCAATGGTTTAGGAAACATGAACCATATGTATCACTGAAAATCCATGAAATTGGGCTTTTGATATTTTTGTATAGAAATAAATGCCATCTTGAGGGCTCAGACTATGGTTTAGGGGTTTGCAGATGGATTTTAGCTAAAAAATTATGGATTAGGGAATATAGGGTTTAGGTCCTAAAAACTAAGGATTAGGCCACAACAACCATTCACAAGGCAATTAATTTTGAAATCAGTCTGTTAATAATTTCAAAGTGTAAAAATTCCATCTCTAGATCCTATATAATGACCTACTATCTTATAGATGTCATATGAGCCCCATAACACATATTCGGAAAAGAAAACATAATTTAGGCTACATAATCATGGCTTAGCCCATGAGAAACATCTATATCACCCCTAATTCATGAAACTGGACCACTAATCCTTCCATGAGGGAAAAATCCATCTCATGGGACCATACCACAATTTAGAGCCCTATTAACCACATATAATAATAATAAGCATGGAATAGGGGAATGAACCATGGCTTTAGACTTCAAAACCATTATATAAGACATAAATGTAATTTATATCAACCCTATTCCATGAAATTTAGCCCTAAATAATTTTGCAGTGAAATTTTATAGCGTACTCTATATGACTTCTAATCCCCAAAAAAATTGTATCTAGAGAATAATTCATCATTATTTCCCCAAACTGTTTTTTAATCCATAACACAATTTGTCTTGCATGGACCCCAATACTTTTGTAGGGAAAAAATTTCATACTAAGGGACTTACGATGGTTCATAGCCATATATATATATATATATATATATATATATATATATATATATATATATATATATATATATATATATATATATATATATATTCATATATATATATATATATATATATATATATATATATATATATATATATATTCAAGCACAAAAACAAGGATTAAAGGAAAAATCCATAGTTTTGGCTCCTAAACCATGCTTAGGAAATAAGGACCATATATATAATCCATGATCCATGAAATTGGCCTAAACATCATTATGTATGGAAATTTTCCATTTATAGTAGGGCATTGTCGATGGATTTTGAGAAAAAAGAAATGGTTTTGAAACAAATCATTAGTTTAGGGCATGTCACAAGAAACATATGTATCATCCCTAATCCATGAAATTGGGTTGATGATCCCTTTGTAGCATAAACATTTCACCTTGAGGGCCCATGTAATGTTATAGGGCCACCTAAAATTTTTTTGAGCTCAAAAATCACGGATTAGGAAAAAAATACATGGTATATCCCACCCAAACCATCTACATAGCCCCTAATCGTTCATTACATAAATAATTTCATGTCTAGGGTTCATATCATGGTTTATGGCTCTACAGATAACTTGTGGACCTAATAAATATATATTAGGGACAACATCCATGCTTTCGGACCTAAAAACATGTTTTAGTTAGGAAGAACCATTTGAGGACCCTAGTACTTTTGCAGGGAAAAATCCATCTTTAGGGTTGTTATCATGGTTGAGGATGTTATACTTGACTTATGAGCCAAAAAATAAGGGTCAAAGACAAAATCCATGGCTTAGGCCACAAGAACCATCCTTATCATCTCACATACTTGAGATTGGGCCCTTAATCCCTTTGTAGGAAAACCTTTGCAAAAACATCAACAATTGAACAAAAAATCATGGATCAGGGACACTATAATTTGTTTAGGCCTTGAAAGAATGATTTACTCCATAAGAACTATAAGTATAATTTCCTAATCCAAAAATCTCCCCTGCCCCCCCCCCCCCCCCCCCCCCCACCCAATCCTTTCGTAGACAAACAATTCCATCTCTAGAGTAGGTGTTATGGTACATGGCCCTATAGATGGAATTTAACAAAAAACCATGGATTATGGGGGGATACATGGTTCAAAACCCTGAACCATTTTTTTTTAGAATATTTTGAATGTGTTCTCACTGATGTCAATTTCAATGAGATCTTATTGAGTGTACATTGTCATGTCGTATTACTAAAGTTGTCATTGAATGTTGAGTGTAGGTTGTCTAGCTTAATGTCACAAATGAATTTAGTTTGAGTAATTTGTCTTTGTAGGAAATTTGACTATAATTTCTTAGTCCAATTGAGCCTAAAATATGCCTGGTTAGATATCTCTTTCTGAGACCTTTCCAACATTATATCACAAATATTCTAACTATTATGGAATGAGGAGAAAAATGTGTTTAAAATGACTTATTTCAGGAAAGTTTCCAACCTAGATCACCATTCCTTGGATACATCTGGATAAAATCCTATCAAAATTTAGACCATCGACATGAAATTTAAGAATTAGGAAGCTTATAACCATGAATTCCATAGAGGTAAAGTCCTAGGCCATCGTCCTTGGTCACTGAGGGCCTATAGGCTAAGGACCCACGAGTTAACAACTTATTGGGCCATCGGGCCATCAACCTTGTTTCAAAGGTATAAACTCTCTGAAACCTTGATAATTGAGATACCAAGATGATGAGATAGGACATGTGGCACAATTTATGTAGATGCCAAGTGGCAATACACATGGAAATTTAATGAAGTTGCAACATCCAAGGGTGACATGTGGAAGTTGAATTTGGCATTTTTGGCTAACCAAGTGGACGGTTGGCGTGTGACTTGTGGCAGGACACTTGGAAAAAGGTGACACATGGCATGTGATATGGAAAGGCACGTGGAACAAAGACAGGTGGTGCACCCTTGGTCATATTCTGAGGCATGGAGGGTCAACTAGTAACCACCCATCGTACATTAGGTGGATCAAGCACCAACATAACACAAGTAATATACCTCTAACCCAACAACCCCAGACCCTAACACAAGTGGAAGGAAAGGTGGCATATTCATGTATATGATGGATTCGTAGTGACATGACTCATATGATTGCATGGTAGCCCTAGGGTGTTACATGTGAAAATTGAAGATGGCATTTTTTGTTGGTCATATGGATAGTTGGCAAGTGACACATGGCAGACACAGATCAATGGTTGAACATGTGGTTCTTATTAGGTGTTGTGGATGACATGTCAGAAGAAGTGGTGGGTGATGTGGAACAATGGGTTCCATATCAAGGCACCATGGTATTGGGTACTAGATACCTATTTAATAACCTTCTTCTGAAACTGCTTAGTAGTTGGTATGACATGGTGATGAGTATGTGGCAACTTACTTGGAAAGAGAACCACATGATAGATCCTTATTGGTCCATGTTGGCATGACATGGAAAACATAGAGGTCTCAAGAAATGTGTTAGAACCTTTCTGTGGTAAAAATTTTACGTGTTAACATTTTGATTTCTTCGACATATTGGAAGCTCAAAAGAAAGGTAGGGTCATATTGAGTACCAAGAGGATGAAAACCAACAAGGGTGAGAAAATTTTGTTGTGACATTAATCCAGAGTTATGCAAGAATAAAACAAAATAAAAATATACACATAAACTCAAAGATGCAACAGAAGTAAATCTTCATTTCATTAATATCAAAGAACTCAAAGATGCTTACAAGCATAATGGAAATAAACTAGCTCGGGTGATGGTAGTTTAACTTTGAGAAGAGATGTGGCAGCTAAATGCCTCTGAAATGTGTTACAATGAGGCTCAAAGGCCTTTTTTTATTATTGAACAACAAATGGAAACCCTAAACAACAAAAAAATTAACCCCAGGATATGAAACACCAAGATTTTGTGGGCTCCCTAGGGTTAGTTGGGCAACCAACTTCCCGAGGTCGTAACTTGATCATATGACCTATTTTTGGCATGTATGATACCCATAGTTTTCAAAACCGGCCTTGCTAACTAGTTACTCGTCTAACCGGCCGGTTAGCAGGCCCACCGGTCAAAACCGGCCCAAAAACCCAGTCAGAGGGGTCATTTCGCCATTTTTTGCAGAAAAGCGGTCCTAACCAGCCAATTTAGGATGGAACTGGCTGGTTTGTATCAAACTGGCCAACCATCCTAAACCGACCAGTTAGGAGGCACACCCACCATGAGCCAAAAAAGCGACTTTTTAACTGTGTTTTAGGGGTTTTGGAGGGAAACTAAGGGTGCTTTCCCTCCAAAAATACCCTCTCCAAGCCTTTAAGAGGCCCCTCTCCCTCTCATTTGTCTCGCACATCCCATTTAAAGTGTTTGTGAGTTTGCTTGGGAGCTTGGAGATTGTTGAGTTTTTGCTGGAGTAGTGGAACAGCGGAGTTTAAGCTAAGTAGTAGTCATCATGCCTCCAAAAGCCAGAGAAACTACATGGGCTCATTGTGATATGATTGATGGAAAAATGATCTGCAAATATTGCCAAAAATCCATTCAAGGAGGGGGTATTAACAGGTTCAAGCAACACTTGGCTAGGATAGGAGGCCATGTAAAGCCATGTGGAGCACCAAATGAAATAATAGGGCATATTAGGGCAGAATACCTTCAGAAGTTCGAGACTCAAGTCACTGAACCAATAGAGAAGTTTGTGACTGCAAAGTTTGGGAGTCGAGAATCAACCAACTGAGTTTGATCATGATAACTCATGAGATGTTTCAAGTGATAATGTTGATCACTATTATCATATATGTAGACTTGAGTCTTGTATTAGGCCACTGGCCGAACAGTTTATAGGCTTTGTTTTTGCACTCTAGAGGCCATTTAGAGCCTCATTGCTTATGTATTTTGTCGATGATATGTATTGCACTCGGTGCCATTTTGATATATTCACCTTTACATGGTATATAAATGAGCAATCTTTGCATATTTTGTCTCTATTGGCTTGGAATCGTGGTTTTAAATCTTAAAAATAGTTTTGTTCATTAAAAATTAATTATTTAATGTATTTTTCTAAAATTGGTTCATTTAGACCAAACCAGTTCCAGTTAGACCGGTTTCGGTTGGTAAACTGGTTCATTAGGTGGACCGGTCTGGTCACCCGTTCCAGTTTTAAAAACACTGATGATACCTTGTTAGAAATATCTCTCCAAATACTATAGGATTTGTAGAAGACCCCTACCTATGACTATAGGCTTGCTACAGACCTAAAAAAATGTTGTTTAGGGGGTCAAAATAGGTCTCGAAGTTCAAGACCCGAAAAACTGCTAAAAATAGTAAATGTGGTTATAGTCAAAGAAACTAATGAGAGTGGAGGTCTAGGTGGAATAGGTGGTTGGCCACCAATATCCACCTGGATCAATCCTCCCCCCTTAAGAAGCAATGGTCGCCATTGCATGAAGAGCCTCCATGAGGTGAAGAAATTTCTTTTAAACTTGGTCCCTGGTGAACCACTTTCCCTCGTGAACGAGTTAGCTTGCTTTGACAACTCAATATAGCTGGATCCTCTGCTAGCAAGTGTTCTTGATCTATGTGTCCATGATCTTGTCAATTGTGGCATGTTCAATGTAGCTTGGGTTGAGCTCTATTGGTGTCATCTACTCAGTAAAGTTGGATGTGTCCAACAATGGGAGAAAGTATGGTTGTAATTGGTCCACATTAAATATTGAGTGTAGGCCAAGGAACGGTGGAATGCTGAGATCAAAGGCATTTTCCCCTATAGCCTTGGTGATGGTGTGTGACCAATTTTTGAGCGAGAGAAGCTTGGGGTGGGGCCGAGGGAGGCTCTCCTTTTGCAAATGTAACCAAACTTTGTCGCCCACCTAGAACTTGTGTGGCACCCGATGCTAGTCATGACGCTGCTTGTACTTAACATTGGCTCTATACAATATGTCATGGACTTGATGGCGGATGTGTTAAATGTTCTCAATGAAGTTTTTATCCCTCTCAGCTTCATACTAGACATGACATGAATCTTCTTAAGTATTTGCAAATGGTATGGCCACATTAATGGGACATAGTGGTTGGAATCCTAATCCCACCTAAAATGGGTTGTGGCCAGTTGAGCTATAGAGATCTCTGTCGTAGCTTTGTTAGACATAGGGGAGGCTTTCATTCCATTTGCGTGGATTCTTTGAGTTGCACATGAGAAGAATGTGCATGATCATCTTGTTGACAACCTCATTTTTTCCATTAGTTTGGGGGTGGAAGGACGTGGACTTATTGAGCTTGGTATCCAGCATCGCCCAGAGACTTGATAAAAATGCACTCAGGAACCCGTTGTCCTTCTCTAAGATAATAGATTGTGGGATCCCAAAGTGTACCCACACTTGTTCAAAGAAGAACTTAGCAATGACTTTTTTTAGAAAATTATATATTACAGAGCAACGGAACACATCAAATATTTCAGAAATATAAACACATAAAACAAGAGAGACACAAATATATGTGGTTCACCCAGTTTGGGCTACGTCCATGGAGAAACAGCCAGTTATTCTTTTATTATATTATCCAGCAAACTTAATAGATACAACCTACAACAAATATGTTGTAACTCTCTCTTCGCTCTCAATCTCCTCTCTCTTCCTCACTCAGAATAAAAATCTACATATACGCAATACAATTCCCTCATATATAGTGAGGGGTTTCCTTCTAAGGAAAAAAACCCTAAACTAAACATAACTTCTACTGTCATATCATCTGCCTAATGAATGGCCTAGATTGACTAGAAATTACTAGACTTTTACAAGGCAATTTTACATCTGTTTTTAGCTTCGGGAGCACTACCCTTGCACCCCCTCCGGGGGACCGCTAGCCCCTGGACCCCCGCGGGGGGGACAAGTCCCCCCCACACCCCCCCGCGTGGAGCCATGTATAGTCTTCCTGGGGTATACATCTGGCTGAAACCTTTGAATACAGAAGATAATCAGGCTCCACACCCAACAATCTCCCACTTGGAGATTGATTATAGCAACTCCATCGTTGCTTCATTTGCTAGACAATGACTCCACTTTGGACCTGGTTGTTTCTCATCTTCTTCATTGTACTTGAAGACCAATTTAAATTGAGTAGATTCTCAGTTTCTCACTGGTTACAACTTTTGTTAACATATCTGCAAGATTCTGGCCAGTGTGTATATTTTCCAGCTTCAACTGTCCATCTTCCAATGCTAACCGTATGGAATGGTACTTGAGCTGTATATGTTTAGTCTTGGAATGAAATGCAGAGTTCTTTGCAAGATGTATGGCACACTGGCTGTCACTGTATAACCTACCCAAATCTAGCGTTTTACCCAATTCATCTAGAAACCTTTGTAACCAAATCATTTCTTTACTAGCATCTGTAGCAGCAACATACTCTGCTTCTTTTGTTGAAATTGCAACAACACTTTGGATTTTTGAAACCCAACTGACAGTTGTTCCACCTACAGTAAATACATATCCTGTAGTGCTCCTCCTATTATCTCTGTCACCTGCCATATCTGCATCAACATATCCTTGTAGAGAAATGTTTGAACCACCAAAGCATAATGCCAGATTTGTGGTAACTCTCAAATACCTGAGAATCCACTTCACCACCATCCAATGTTATTTTCCTGGATTGTTCATGTACCTACGTACAACTCCCACTGCATGTGCAATATCAGGCCTTATGCAAACCATTGCATACATTAAGCTTCCAACTGCTGATGCATATGGAACTTTAGACATATGAACCATTTCTTCCTGAGTCTTGGGACACGCCTACTTACTTAATTTGAAATGGCTAGCCAAAGGTATACCAACTGGTTTTGCATTCTTCATATTAAACCTTTTCAACACCTTTCCTATGTACTCACTTTGAGACAATGTTAATTTGCGATTTTTCCTGTCTCTAGTTATTCTCATACCAAGGATTTGTTTTGCAGCACCCAAATCCTTCATTGCAAATGAGTTTGCCAATTTCCTTTTGAGCACATTTATTTCCTACATGTTAGAACCTACAACAAGCATGTCATCTACATACAATAACAATATAATATAGTTGTCATCATTTTGCCTTTTGAGATAAACACAATGGTCAGAGTGACATCTAGTATAACCTTGTTCAGACATAAACCTGTCAAATTTTTAGATACCACTGCCTTGGAGCCCATTTTAAGCCATACAAGCTCTTCTTCAACCTGCACACTAGTTTCTCCTTCCCTTTTACCTCATATCCTTGTGGCTCCTGCATATATATCTCTTCCTCCAAATACCCATGGAGAAAGGTTGTCTTTACATCTAACTGCTCAAGATGCAAATATTCAGCTGCTACTAGACTTAGAATAGTTTTGATTGAAGTCATTTTCACAACAGGAGAAAATATCTCATCAAATTCTACACCATTTTTCTGTGCAAACCCTTTCACCACAAGTCTAGCTTTATACCTTTTTCTACCTCCATCTTCTTCCTTCAACTTGTAAACCCATTTATTTTGCAATGTTGTTTTACCTGCAGGCAACCTAACTAAGTCCCAAGTCTGGTTATGTGCTAAGGAGTCCATCTCTTATTTCATGGCTTGCTCCCACCTTTTCATGGTTTCTACCTGCACTGCTTCTTCATAACATTCTGGTTCACCATAATCAGTAAACAATACATAATATAATGAAGGAGAGTATCGTTGAGGGGCTCTACTTATCCTGGTAGATCTTCTAACACCACTTTTAGGTGTTTGAAGTGCTTGTTGTTGTTGTGGTTGTTTTTCTCGCTGTTGATCATGATGATTTTCAGGCACCATCACTTTTTCTGTGATCCCGTCAAGCACTATGTATTCTTTGGTTTCCTTTTCTTGTTTCTTTTCCTGCAGCTGGTCCTTATACAAAACCTTTTCATTGAATATTGCATCTCTGCTCCTAATGATTTTATGTTTTTCATAATCATAAAATCGATAACCAAAATCATTAACACCATATCCAATAAAGGTACATTTCTTTGATTTTGCCTCAAGCCTTGTTCTATTTTCTTTGTTAATGTGGACAAAGGCTTCACAACCAAAAGTCTTTAAAAAAGAGTAGTTTACCTTTTTACCTGTCCATGCCTCCTCTGGAATACCACCATCCAAGGAACTTGAAGGCCCTCTGTTTATTAGATAAACAGTAGTGTCTACAACATCTGCCCAAAATTGTAAAGGCAATCCTGCATGCAATCTCATGCACCTTGCACACTCCATGATTGTCTTGTTCATCCTTTCTGACACACCATTTTCTTGTGGTGTTCCTGGAACTATCTTCTCTCTGTGAATTCCATTCTCTGAATAGTACCTATCAAAATATTTGCTGCAATATTCACCTCCATTATCTGATATGAGACACTTCAACCTTTTCCCTATCTCATTTTCAACCAAAGCTTTCCATTTCTTGAAAATATCAAATACATCAGATTTATTTCGAATACAATAAATCCAGGTTTTTCTGGTTGCATCATCAATAAAAGTAACATAATAACAAGAGCCACCAAGAGATGATACCTGAGCAAGTCCCCATACATCTGTATGCATAAGCTCTAATTTTTTTCTCTTCTTTTCTTTCCCAACTCTAAGGAATCTGACTCTCTTTTGTTTTCCATAAAGAAAATTCTCACAAAATTCTAAATCAACATGCTTCAAACCTAGCAACAAGTTTCTTGAGTGAAGAATCTGTATCCCCTTCTCACTCCTGTACCCGAGCCTATGATGCCACAATGTCATATCTTCTCCTATAGAGGTTAAAGCATTAACAGAATTAGAAATACCATTGCATAAATACAATGTACCAACCTTTTCTCCTTTCGCTATTACCAAGGATCCTTTAGTGACCTTCCGGGTTTTATCTGTGAAAGTAGTTACGCAACCTTCACCTCCCAACTTCCCTGTTGAAATCAGATTTTTCTTCAAATCTGGAACATGCCTTACCTCCTTCAATAGCCATTGATTTCCATTCTGTTGTTTTATGAAAACTGTACCCATTCCAACGATTTTATAGGGTTTACCATCACCCAATCGAACCTGTCCAAAATATCCTTGAACATAATCATGAAAATGTTTCTTATTAGGTGTGGCATGGAATAAGGCCCCTGAATCTACCACCCAGGCATTAATAATATTTTCTAGTGAAAGAATCAAAGCATCTTGCAACACATCACCTGTTACATTCGCTTCATGATTAGTTTCTTGTTGCGCATCTCCTTCTTTTCCCTTCTGAGACTTGCAATATTTCTTCAGGTGTCCTTTCTTCCCGCATCTCTAGCACACTATCCCCGATCTGGACTTGGATCTGGCTTTTCTTGACTTATTGTGATATCCTAGGCTCTTTCCTCTTTCCATTTTTCTTCCCCTAGTCTCTGCAGTCAAAGCATTACCTGATGTCTCTCCAGAGCTTTTCCGCCGCATTTCCTCGCTAAGGATTGCACCGACAACATCATCAAAATTTAAAGCACTAGATCCAGAGATAGAGTTACTAATGGCCATAACTAAACCATTCCAAATTTCTGACAATGAGCACAGAAATAACAGAGCCCTAACTTCATCATCAAAAGTTACCCCTACAGAACTTAACTGACTTGTAACTGTATTAAAATCATTTAAATGGTTTGCAACAGATCCACCTTCTAACATCTTCATATTAAATAAATGCTTCATAAGAAATACCTTATTTGAGGCCGAGGGTTTTTCATATAGTTTGGCCAATGTTGACATTAAACCCTCTGTTGTCATTTCCTTTGAAATATTAAATGCTACTGACACTGCTAGGCACAGTCGTATTATTACAAGTGCTTTTCTGTCAAGAATATCCCATTTTGTGTCTCTCATACTTGTCGGCTTCTTTGTCTTTCTGTTCAATGGTAGGTACAGATCTCTCTGATACAGATAATCTTCCATCTGCATCTTCCACAACGGGTAGTTTTGGTCATTGAATTTTTCAACCCTAAACCTACCATCTTCCACCATTCTCCCACTCGAACCAGGAACCCTTCTCTCCTGCGAGTTTGTCAGCCAAATAGACCTTCGACTCTAATACCAGTTGTTAGAAAATTATATATTACAGAGCAATGGAACACATAAAATATTGCAGAAATATAAACACAGAAAATGCATAAAACAAGAGAGACACAGATATACGTGGTTCACCCAATTTGGGCTACATCCACGGAGAAACAGCCAGTCCTTCTTTTATTATATTATCTAGCAAACTGAAGAGATACAACCTATAGCAGATCCATTGTAACTCCCTCTTTGCTCTCAATCTCCTCTCTCTTCCTCACTCAAAATACGAATCTACATATACGCAATACAATTCCCTCATATATAGTGATGGGTTGCCTTATAGGGCAAAAAACCCTAAACTAAACATAACTTCTACCATTAGATCATCCGCCTAATGAACGGCCAAGATTGACTAGAAATTACTAGACTTTTACAAGGCAATTTTACATTTGTTTTTAGCTTCGGGGGCGCTGCCCCCGCATCCCCGCCAGGGGACCACTGGCCCCTGGACCCCCCAGCCGGGGGAGATTAGCCCCCCCGGACCCCTGCAGGGGGGACAAGTCCCCCCCGCACCCCCCCACATGGAGGGATGTAGAGTCTTCCTGGGGTATACATCCAGCTGAAACCTTTGAGTACAGAAGATAATCAGGCTCCACACCCAACACTTTTGTTGTGATACTCTTCTTACAGGCCTCCACATGGCCATCTTAAAGAATTTGTCGATGACCATCAAAACGAAGTCGTTTCTATGCTTGGTAGAAGGAAGGCCCGACATGTAATAGTAGTAGGAAGAGGTTTATATAGGCATTGCTTCTTGATTGTCTTTTTTGCAATGATGTAGGTAATGCAGGATCTAATGTACTTCCCAACATCTTGTCAAAGGTTTGGCCAATAAAAATACTTCTAAAGCACTTCCACTATTTTCTCTACTCCAAATTTCCAACGAACTGACTATAGCACGCCTCCAAAATCATATTGGAACACTCGTTTGAAGGAACACAGATGTGTCCTAAGTGGCATAACAGTGTGCCTTGGAGGTGAAAATCTGGAACTTGATTGTGTTCAAGGAGCATCTGGTATGTGTTGTTGAATTCCGGATCACTCTTGTAAATATGTGGCCACCTTGAAGTCTCGTGTCCACAAGAGTCGAGCATAGTGGTCAGTGCCATAATCGGTGGTCGGTTGAGATAGTATGTAATAGTATTGGTGTTTCCCTTCTTGTAGTTGATGTTCAAATGGAATTGTTGCAGATATGTCGACCATTTCTAATGGCAATCATTTTGCAACTTTCCTTATATCTGTATGAACTACAGGGGTTGGTGGTATGTGTGGATGATTGTTTCCTTCCCTGGAATGTAATGCTTCCACTGATGGTAGGTCTACATAATGGAATACATATATTTGTTATAGGTGGGATACTTTTGGACTATAACTGAAAGTGTCTCACTATGATATGCCACAGGATGCCCCTATTGAGTAAGAACTGCCCCGATGACATAGTCAGAGGAGTCTATCTCAATCTCAAATGGTTGTTGCAGGTATGGTAATGTGAGCACTGATGCAGAGCAAAGGTGATGCTTCAACTTGGAAAACAACTTCTCTTGGGATTCAAACCAGAAGAAATTTTCTTTCACTCTGCCCTTGGTGACTTGACTCAAAGGCCAAGTGATATGAGAGAAACCCAACAGAAACCTATGGTAGAAATTTGCAAAGCCTAGAAAACTATGTAGCTCTATTGGAGCAGTTGTGGTTGGCCAATCTCAAATAACTTGTATCTTCGTTGGGTCCACATGCACACCCTTCCCATCAATGATGTACCCAGATATTGAACTTGGGTCATACCAAACGTGTATTTCTGCAAATTGGCACACAACTTGTGTTGTCGTAGGGTTTGGAGAACCTTCTGAATATGGTGTAGGTGCTCTTTCCAAATCTGCCTGAAGATCAGGATGTCATCCAATTACACTACCATGAATGAGTTGGTGAAGGGCTGCAAGATGTCTTCCATCAGGGGCATGAAGGTTTCATGGGCATTTGTCAACCCGAAAGGCATCACCAGTCATTCAAAACTACCCTCCTTGGATTTGAAGGTAATCTTCCACACATTAGAGGGTTCGATTGGCACCTGGTGATAACCAAACTTAAAATATTTTTTTCTAAAATATTTGGCCCCTTTGAGTTTGTCCATAAGGTCATCAATATGTGGGATTGGATACCTATTCCAGACAATGATGTTATTCAGTGCTCGATAGTCAATACAAAGTCTCTAGTTTTCGTCTTTCTTCTATAACAACACGACTCGGCTCCTACAAAATGATGAACTTGGCCTAATGTGCCCTTTCTACAACAAATCCTCAATCTACGTCTTAATTTAATCATTCTCTAGAATAGAGCGTTGGTATATTGGTATGCTGGATAGCGGCGACCTCGCGGTCAAATCAATGGAGTGCTTGACTTGACAGTACAGGGGTACCCGTGTAGGTGAGGGGAAGATGTCCCTGTACTCCTCCACGACCTTGTCAATATGTTGTTGCCATGTAGAGAAGCCCTATCTAGAGGTTGTGTATGTGGCCACAATATTCTTCTTACTCTAAGGGTGAATCATAAGGAAGAAAAAAAAATTGGTCTAGGAATTGATCTTATTGCATTGCTTCACAGAGATCAAAGATATGGCAGTAGGCGGTGCTACCTTCAGTATCCTATATAAATGATTTCCCAAAGAAATAATAATAGTGCGAGGCCTAAACTCATACAAAGAATGATGCTTCCACAAGTATGGTTGAACTAATAATACATCAGAAACTTCAAGAGAAGAAACATCACACAGTACCTCATTTGTGAAGGGCTTGATGTTGCAGGGAAGACGACACTACTTGCTGACGTAGAGATCTCGTCCTTTGTGAAAACACCCAATGGTGTATGACTGCAAATGTGGTGTGGTTGGTAGGCCTAACCACTTCACGGCCTCTACTGAAATTGGCTTCTTTTGGCTTCCGTTGTCGACAATGAAAAATAACGGAGAACCCTTCACCCATATATGTGAGTGGAAGAGCCGCTCCCCCTCATCTAGATCTTCAGGCTAAATCTTCTAGATCTTGGTGGTGGAAACGGTGGCACTTGGCTCTGCATCAATAATGTTCTTCCCTTTGTCATTCCTCTTGTTAGGTTCTGACTCAGAGTCAGAACATGCATCTAATTCAAAAGCCTTCAACTCGGCCACCCGTGATTTCTTGGCTCGACTCTCACTTTTGTTGTGAGTGGGGTTCTTATGGAACTCACACCATTTCCTTGTGTCCTTCTTTGTCTTCGTGGTGTTGTTATTTTCTTGTGTCTTCGTCAGGTTGTCCTGGGTCGCCTTGCCTTGGATTTTTCCTTTGTTTTATGATTTGTGGGCACCTTTCCCTTGCTTTGAATTTGTAGATCCAAAGTCTCACTTCTTTTTTTTAAATTTATGGTCAATCTTAACGGTGTGTCAATAAACGACGCCAAGTGAGAAGATGTCCAAGAACTCCATCTCATCCTGGATGTACTTATGTAGAAATCCGCGATACTTGAGTACCAAATGTTGCTCAGAATCCTTGATACCTAACTTCATGGGAAGGGTATGTAAAATATTTGTGAACTCTGACACATCATGGTCCCTTCCCTCCCGCATCGTGGTCCACTTTATGTATTTATCTTCATAGCTTCCGACATGGTAATATTGTTCCTTGATGGTGTCTCGAAAATAATTCCATGTGGGTGTGGCTGAAAATAGTGAGGGTTCCCTCTCATCCTCTTGTTCACAGTAGGTTTCCCACCAATCCTTGACATGGGGGGTGACTTTGAGGAGTGAAAAAATAATCTTTCCCCGATTGGAAAAGTCATGAACTGAAAAATATCCTTCCAACATATTTAACCATCAATCTACGATGGCTGCATCTATCTGGCCTTCAAATATGGGAATTTCAAAGTTGACTTGTACCTTAAAGGGAATGGCACCACCAAAGTGGTTGTTGGATGAACATGTGTCACCTATGGGTAGTCGCCGAAGGATCTGGGCAAAGATATCCATCATCATGTTCCTCAGTCACTCGAGGGATTCCTTGAGCAATATTTTGAAAGGAGCTCCTACTCCCTCTTATTTATTTTCTTTTGCCACGGGAGGTTGTCATGGTTCTGAGGTTGGTCTTGCAAAGGTTCAACTAGTTCGAGCCCTAACTCCTTATACCCTGACCTTGTTTGGGACATGCAAAGAAAAACATAGAAAAAGTAGACCTCTCTAATACCACTGATACAAAATTATCCAGGAACACAACAAAATATAGATATAAACATAAACACAAAGATGTCGTATGAATAAATCTTCATTTCATTAATATCAAGGAACTCAAAGATGCTTACAAGCATAATGGAAATAAACTATCTCGAGTGATGGTAGCTTATCTCTGAGAAGAGATGTGGTGGCTACATGCCTATGAACTATGTTACAATGAGACTCAAGGGCCATTTTTTATTATTCTACAAAAAAGGGAAACCCTAAACTACAAAATCCCTAACCCCAGGAGATGGAACACCAAGATCTTGTGGGCCCCGTTGGGTTTAGTTGGGTAGCCAACTTCCCGAGGTCGTAACTTGGTCATATGATCTCTATTTCGTGTGCATGATACCTCATTGGAAAGATCTCTCTGAGTACTAAAGGATTTGCGACAAGGCCCTACATATAAGCACAGACTTATTGTGGACCTAAAAAAAAAAGATGTTTAGGGGATTAGATCAGCTTCGGAAATTCAGGACCCAAAAAACTGCTAAAAATAGTAAATCATTAGAGGAAATTTCAACTCAAAAATAGCCACCTAAGAAAAAATTAAGAAAATAATAAACTAATGCCATGTAGACAATTTTTTAATATATCATTTTTATTATTTTACTTTTATCAAAATTATGCGAATAAATGTGACGTTTATCAAAATAACTATATATATAAGATTTAATAAAATTTAAATTAAAAAAGTAAATTTATAATTTAATATATATATATATATATATATATATATACACAAGATTTAATAAAATCTAAATTAAAAAGTAAATTTATAATTTAAATTCTATATACATATATATATCAACACAAGATTTAATAAAATTTAAATTAAAAAAGTGAATTTAAAAATTTAAATTTAAATTAACCAAATAAATACACTTTTATCAAAAAAAAAAAAAATATATATATATATATATATATATATATACACACACATATAAATATATATATATTAATTTGCTTACACAAGATTTAATAAAATTTAAATTAAAAAGGTTAATTTAAAATTTAAATTAGTTACATGTCATTAAGAATATTATTGATACTATAACTTTTATAGAATAAGACATTAATTTATTTTTAATATTTAATGTACTTTTGGGTCACTTGGGCACCATTCACGCTTAATATTACTAAATTATATTATTAAAAAATTTGCTAGTGCCTAGTCACAATTGTATCTCTTTTGAATTTTAAAGGATTTGGATTGGCTTAGACATTATGACATGGAAATTCAATGTTAACAGTTTAAAATAAAATTTCCTCTAATGGTTGCTATAATCAAGGAAACTCATGAAACTGACTCGAGGTCTAGGTGCAATAGGCGGGTGGCCACCAATATCCACCTGGATCAGACATGGAAATATGGGGCCCCATACAGGAGACCAAAGCACTGGGAGGATGATACAAATAAGCACAATAGCCTGGTTTGTGAACTGATCGGTATGATAGGAGATGGTTGTAAATTGTAAATGGATTGGAAATTCGCTATCAATTAAAGTTTTGTGCATAGAAATTTGGTCTCAGATCATCAATAGATCAACATTTAGAAGGGAAGGCCAAGACTTGATCCACCATGATAAAGTTGAGGTCACAACCTTGGTCACAAAGTGTTAAGTGAGAGCACCAAAGAGCTTTAGGCTGGGGACTTCAGTTAGAATTCAAAAGTGTTTTGCATTTGGAAAAATCTTGATCCTTTGAATATTCAATAAGTTGTTGGTCCTAGCCCTTAGTCATGTGTTCAAGTGGCTTAGAACTTGAGTTCCATAGATTAAAAAAAAAAAAAAAAAATTGGTGTTTCGGGTGCAAAAATCAGTTAAAGGGTGAAAAAATGGGTTTGAATGTGAAAAACCTATTAGATCTATGTATATAAATAAAAACACAAACATCATGAGATGAGTAGTAGTCCCATGAAAATCAATGAGTGGAAGTGTTGTGAACACACAAAAGAATAAGAGTTTGAAATTAATTAGAGGATACACATGTAATATAGAAAAAATGTAGAGTTGAACAACAAATGATGCAGATCTGAGACAAAGTGTATAGAGGAGAGCTAAGAAAAGGCTAACATTTATATTGACTAATATATGAAGTTGTTATGTACAAGAAAATTGCAAATCTTGAGTGTTGAGGATTTAATTGTTGAAAACAATTTGTGTCCATGAGCAAATCGATGAGGGAGTTGTTGTGATTCAATGTAAATTTAATTGAACCAGAGAATCATGGGAAGAGAGGGTGTTGAAAATAAAATATCAGAGAAGTTAGGCATATATAATATTAAAGTTTGTTATGTGATGTGATATTTTAATTAAAGAGCCAGATCTAAGTCTGAAAATGTATGAAAAAAGAGATATAAGTGGTTGAAAAAAATTAATGCTTGAAGATCAAGGGTTTGGAGTCTCCTTTAGGTTGGTGTATGTAAAGATCATGGAGATTGGTGTCTCCAGCAAGTTGGTGCTCTTAAACAAATGGGAGTTGGTGCCTCTAGCAACTGGGTGCTTGCAAAGAAAAGGTGGTTGGTGCCTCTTGTAGCTTGGTGCCTATAAAATTTGATGTAAACTAAAGTTGGTGCTTTCATTTATATTAAAATCAAAAGAGTTTTTGGGGTTTTCTCCTATAATGGTTTCTA
Organism: Pinus tabuliformis; assembly: GCA_031772625.1. NCBI lineage: Eukaryota > Viridiplantae > Streptophyta > Pinopsida > Pinales > Pinaceae > Pinus > Pinus tabuliformis. Next base: position 483,556,441 of record CM062807.1, read on the forward strand.
CATATATCCCATGTTCAATTTATGTGCATTTTAATTATTGTATGGATGTGTTCTATAATCCTATATATTGCTAAAAAGTGTTTGATATTGATTCATCTCCCTCTTGGTATCAACTTAATTTCCAACAATTGGTATCAGAGGGGGTTCCTTCAGTAGCAGTCTAACAACTAGAAGATAGATCCAATCTGCAACATGGCCATCCAAGATGGTAGCCTTACTAATAAAGCTCTTTTTTTCAATGGAAAACACTATACCTTTTGGAAGTTAAGAATGAAGACTCATCTAATGTCCCCTGGTGCAGATGTTTGGCATGAAATGTAGGATAGCTATGAAGAGCCAACTATTTTGTTCACCAAATATGAAAAACTAGACTTATCCTATAATGTTAAAGAAATGAATTCACTCATAATTGATATTTTTGAATCCAAATATTTTAAATACATGCATTGCATGATAGCCAAAGATATATGGGACAATTTGAAGAACAAATATGAAGGCAATAGTACGATAAAGAAAGTCGAACTCCAAGTCTATATAATGTAGTTTGAATCATTAAAGATTAATGAAGATGAAGATCTAGCCAAATTTTATTCGTTTGGATGAAATAGTAAAAAGCATAAGAGGTATTGAGTAAACTACAGAATATTCCATAGTATTTCAAAAAGTGTTAAGATCTCCTCCTGTCAGATTCAATACCAAAGTTTCAGCTCTTGAGGAGATGCAAGATCTCAGTAAACTAACATGGATCAACTGCATGGAACTCTAACAACCTATGAGATGAGAACTATGAAAGGTATGTCTACATCAAAGGAAGCAACCTTCAAATTATATAAGAAGACAAAATATGACCAAGAATTCTCAAGCTATGGATTTGATAAATAAGAAGCCAATTTTATCAGAAGACTGGAGAGAAGATTTGGAAAATTCAAAGATAAGTTTCCTTTCAAATGCTTTAATTGTGCAAAAGTTGTTAACCATGCATCTAACTACCCATATAAAAAGGAATTTAATGAATATTATAATAAAGAAAAGAATGAGTATAGAAGATTCAAGAAGGAGAAGAAATTCAAGAAGAAGAGTTTATGTACCTAGGATGATTGCAGCTCCTCAGAGGATGAGGATTTGCAACCTTTTGATGAAGAAATGATCAATGATTTCATCCTCATGGGTATAGAAACCTAAGTTGACAGGAAAGATGAATATGAATTAGATAAAGCAGAGGTTGAAGTACATTCGGAAGGTGAACTGGTCAATTCCTTGGAAGAAATACATAGACTCGGGGAAAAGAACAAGAAAAAAAGAGTTATAGGTGAGGTATGAAAAAGAAACGGATAAATCTAAATATTAATCACTTATTATTCTTAAAGTAGAGTTGGAGGAAGCCAAGAATATTAACGACATGCTATTAGAACAACTAAAAGAAAAGAGAAGGAATGTGAGAACTAGAGGAAGAAATTGTCTCCGTTGGAAAAGAATTAGAAAATACCATGGCTTAGTTGAAACAAATTGAAAGTTTATTAAAGGATATGAAAATTTGGGTGAAATCATGAGTGTTTAGATATCTCCCCTCATCAAATTTGGTCTTTGTTATGAAGGAGAGACAAACACCAAGAAATTTGAATACAAAGAACCAAACAACTATGTTGAAGCACTCAAACGATGTAACAATAATGGAATAAATGGAAAATGATCAAATTTAGAAGTCTTAAAGAAAGTTAAATGACAAGAAGGAAATCAAAGAAAATAATAAAACTTAGTAGCAATAAAGGAAGGTAAATGACAACAATTCAAATAGCCTCAAAGATGAATTCAAAAATCAATAGAAACATTGTCCATCTCAAAGATACAGTCAACAAAGAATTAGAAGATATTTCCATCCAAAACAACGAATCCATGTGATTAGCTCCCCTTATTGCTTCCAATGATTGTTTTAGTGTATTTTTCTCCAATTTTTTGAAAAATTTAGTGTTATTTATTAGGATGGTGCAATTTTTGGTGTTTCTTTCACCAGCCAAAACATTTAGGCACTAATTCAGGAAATACTAGCATCGTCAATTACAATGTCAACAACACCTAAAATTAGCGCCAAAACTAATGTCATAAATTTCAACGGAAACAGTGCCATCAATTGCCCCCAGAAATAGCATTAATGATAGTGTCGGGTTTAGATCCTTTTTTCCACCTACATTACCTCCTTATTTAGCTCCCTTTTTAGCCCTGGAATTAGTGTTAGATGTGCCTAAATAGTTAATTAATTGAGGTGTTGTGTGTTAAGTGGTTATGGGTTTTGAGGATTATGGGATTTAAGGACTTAGGGTATAGGGATTAAAGGTTAGGGGACTAGAGGTTATGGCTTAAGGGATTAAGGGTCAAGAGCTAAGGGATTTGGTGCTTACAGGTTTGGTAGTTTAATGGTTAATGGTTTGGTTGTTTTAGGTTTGGATGGTTCGTTGAAGCTTTTTGTTATAGGATTATATTTCAGTTCCTTTATTGATTTGGATCAATTAAGGTTCTAGGGGCTATTTATGTTACACAAATAGTTTCTTAAGCACGTGTGGCCTTTCCTTATCAGACCAGATCTATGAAATCCAATTATTCATCTAATTAATAAATACCTCACTCTGCCATAATACTGCACAATTAGACCATTTTGACACCATTACATTTTACAATTAAACTGATATAACCATCATCGCTTTATCTGGGGGGGAAATGTTGGGTCACAAAATTTCATCTTTTCCTACTTATTTTCCTATTTATTTTATCCATCTTTTACCAACATGACCATATCTTATTACTGTAACAACCCTTATTCACATAAGTATGTCCTATTTCACTTGTCACTTTATTAGTCCAATTCTACTTACAATTTGACATTATAACTACTTTCTTAGGTTGCTTTTTATCATAAAACTAATGTATGGGTTTTTTCAGGTTTGGATGGTCTATCAAAGCTTTCTACTACAGGATTACATTTCATTTCCTTTACTGATTTGAATTAATTAATGTTTCGGTACTTGTTCTTGTCACACAGACAATTGCTTAAGAACGTGCTTCCTTTCCTAACCAGACTAGATCTAGGAGCACGTTAAAGTCAAAAGAAACAACTCATCACTTGGAGATACTTATGGAGCATCCAAATCATTTGGCTGAGATCTTTTGTAACTCTATTTGTAATTAAAGGAAATTGTTATAGTTTTACCCCTTCCATGGAAATTGTTGTGTAATTGTTAAGATATCATTTTATTTTAAGATCACATGAGAATCAAAAGATTCTGATGATAATCTTCTCATTGTAATTAAGATCTCTAAAAGAGAAGATTGTTTACCCATGAGGACTAGAGCGAAGAATTGGAGAATAGAATTGGAAAGGGGAAACACTAGAGCTCTTTAATCCTAATACCTTTATAATGCAAATCTCAACTTTGTGGTTCAATCATTTCCTTTGAGTAGTTTGTGTGCTTGTTAGTACACCAACCCTTGCTAAGGAAGAAGGAACCTCCTTCTTAGCAGGGATCAATGGTTAGTTAGAGTGGAATACATAATTGTATAAATATTTATCAGTTATTTGATTGTTGTTACTAGTGTTGCTACAATTAATTATGTGTGTAATTTAATTGATTGTAGTAAGATTTGGATGGTGTGACAACTTAAGTCCTAGAATGGTTCCTCAGTTTAGTGTGGCAATGAATTATTTTCTTTGTTGTTACAGTTTGGATTACACTTCCTTTTATGTGTGCATATTGAATGGGTGATGGTTTTCAGAAGTGATGTTAGAGTGGGTGAATTACAAATTGGATAAATATTTATCAGTTATGCAATTGTTGTTACTGTTGTTGTTACAGTTAATTCTATGTGTAATTTAATTATGGAAGACTATAAGCTTTGGATGGTGTGACAACATAATTCCTAGACTAGTCCCTCAATTTAGTGTGGCAGTGAATTATTTTATTTGTTGTTACAGTTTGGATTACACTTCCTTTTATGTGTGCAGATTGAATGAGTCATGGTTTTCAGGAGTGTTGTGAGAATGGTTGAATGACAAATTGCATAAATATTTCTCAGTTATGTGATTGATGTTACTAATGCTATTACAATTAATTGTGTGTGTAATTTAATTAATTGCAATAAGATTAGGATGGTCTGACAACTTAAGTCTTGGACCGATCCATCAGTTTAGTGTGGAAGTGAATTATTTTCTTTGATGTTATAATTTGGATTGCACTTCGTTTTATGTGTGTAGATTGAATGAGTGATGGTTTTCAGGAGTTCTATGAGAGTGGTTAAATGGTAGATTGCATAAATATTTCTCATTTATGTGATCGTTGTTGCTATTATTTTTATAGTTAATTTTTGTGTGTAATTTAATTAATTGCAGTAATATTTGGATAGTGTGACAACTTAAGCCTTGGATTGGTCCCTCAGTTTAGTGTGGCAGTGAAATATTTGCTTTGTTGTTACAATTTGGATCACACTTCCTTTTATGTGTGCAGATTGAATGAGTGATGGTTTTCAAGAGTGTTGTGAGTCGTTGAATGCCAGAGTACCTTATTCTACAGTTTCTCTTCACATTAAATCTTTGTGGAGTGTGTAACATATTTGTTGATTTCTGAGAGTGTTTTTCCAATGACTTTGGGTTGACATTATTTTATACTATTCAACATCTACCTCAGCATAGACTTTCCGCGATAGTTTAGTAAAAATTAAAGCCTACCTAGATCGATAATTAAATGTAAGAGCAGTTCGACCAAAATTAAAATGAAAATAATATAAAAATAAGAAGTTAACAAAGTTTCTTATTCAAATCATTGTGAGATATGCGCATTAATATTTTATTAAATCTTATGTCTTCACGAACATACGTTGATACAAAATGAATGGAAGAAGCATTCAAGTAATCCTAAATTTTTCTACCAACAATTCATATCATATCTTGAACATTATATTAACTGCACAAAATATACAAGATTTACATCCATGAGTTTCATCCATACCCCAGAATGAGGAAACTAGAGAGAAAAATAAAAATTTATCTGTCCCTAAAGGGGGAAACTAGATCTTACAACTTCTAAATTGTTTCTAAAAAATGTGTGGCCATACAAATTACACATGAGGGTTGAGCCTCGTGATGTCTGGATAGTAGCCTAAGTGGTGGTAGAAAATGTGAATTGCAAAAAAACATGGGGTGCCTTAGTCGCAAACTTGGCACTTATGGGCCAAGCATGAGGGGTTTTATCACATTGATTGCCATTGAGCCAAAAGGAAATTGGTCTGCAAGCCATCAGACAAAAAGGAGAGAGAACCAACCTTGTGCTAATCAAGTGGCGGGTGAATAACACATGTTGTTGTGAATCCAAACTGATACTGAATAGGATCCATCACGTACTTGAGAGTTTCCACGAGCCTATACCGAACTAGTAGCCTCTCGAAGCTCCTCCACAACAAAACACCCATGTGAGCTGGGCCAAGGGAGAGAAGGGGGGAGGGATTTAGTTGTCGACCAGGGAGCAAGGGGAACAAAGGGAGGCAAAGGATATTTGTGAGAGGGGGGAGGGGATTGTGTGTGAGACACAACATGGGAAGGGACGTTGGGAGGATAGATATCTAGTCCTTTGGCCAAATGCTTCAGGGAGGATGATGAGTGGTTCAAGAGTGCGAAGAGCTCAAAAATTCGGTTGGTGGCCTTAGTTTTAGCTTCTTCCTCGCCCTTTAGATTCTTGGCCAGGAGGTTACGGAGGGCCCAGAGGGACAAATGTTGACCATGGTGGGTCTCCTATTCTTCCATGGCCACCACCTCTCTGTGAATGTGATCAGGTATGTTGTGGTCAAACAAAGTGGCTATGGAAGTGTCATCTAGGGAGGTTTGGGGACATCCACAACCTCTACCCCAAATTGGGCGATGACCTCTCACTTTTTCACCGTTCATGAGTGTGATGCAGGGGAAGCGAAGTGCAGGGATGAGGTCAGGGGAAACAAAGAGGATCATGGTGGTGGGAAACCAGAGGAAGAATGGCAGGGAGGCCAGGCCGATGTGAAATAAAGAGCCTTGATCGACAAGGTGGTTCGCACATTTTGGACAGGACGGCTAGAGTAATGAGGCCATGTTTTCCATGAGCTAAAGGTTGCATTGAACGTGCATGCAACCATCAAGTCTTCTAGGGAAGTCACCCTTAGGTCACCTATATTCGGGGGACTATTGCTATTATATTTAATTGTGTGTAATTTAATTAATTGCAATAATATTTGGATGGTGTGAAAAATTAAGTCCTCGACTAGTCCCTCAGTTTAGTTTGGCAGTGAATTATTTTCTTTGTTGTTATAGTTTGGATTGCTAGGCAGCTATACTACCTAGCTCATCATGATAACATCTAATGAGGAAGGAAACATTTATTCCTAGGAAACTTATATCAAGAAACACAATATCTAAATATTGTATTTAGCTTTTTCCTATTTGACAGCTCACAATAGAGGAAAGTTCTAAAATATGTACTTGTAATCTCTTTAAAAGGCCATCAAGCCTCATGATAATACAAGTGAATGTTAGTATTTTATCTTAATCTTGTGTGATTATGTTTGATTCATTTGTTCCCGAGTCTATTTTTTGGAAGATCCAGCTGAAAGGTGAGACTCTCTAAGCCTCACCCTCAATCAATTGAATATCAATTTCACTTCCTTTTTTTGTATAGATTTAATGAGTGATGGTTTTCAGGAGTGTTGTGAGAGTGGTTGAATGACAGAGTATCTTATTCTGCAGTATTTCTTCGCATTGAATCTATGTGGACTGTGTAACAACTTTTTTGATTGCTAAGAGTGTGTTTGCAACAACTTTGGATTGAGTATATTCTATACTAGTCATCATCTACCTTATCATGGACTTTGCGTGTCAGTCTTGTAAAAAATAAAGCCTGCCTAGATCAATAGTTAAATGTCAGAGTGGGTCGACCAACATTAAAATGAAAACAATATAAAAATAATGAAGTTAACAAAGTTTCTTATTCAAATCAGTGTGAGATAAGGGGATTAATATTTTATTAACTTTTATGTCTTCACGAACATATGTTGATACAAAATGAATGGAAGAAGCATTCAAGAAATCCCAATTTTTCCTTCCAAACAATTCATACTATATTTTTAACACTTTAATGATATTTCAATAGGTGATTTGTATTCACACAAATAATACTGAATCATTTCAAAGTTTAGGCTATAACAATCATCATTTTTTAAACACGGATTACAAATAATTCTAAAAATTTAGAAGTCTTGGTCATTAACATCATTATCTGCAACAATGTCATCCAGTATATCATTGTCAATGTCCATGATCTTTCAAGTAGTTAATATTATCATCATCCTCATCTTGACTTGCATCATCTTCATCATCATTGAAATCTGACTATAGACCATCCATATTGTTACTAGATGTATTTGGATCATCATTTTCTATACCATCCATATTGTTGTCTTTTGTAACATCATGTAACTCTGTATTAATGTTGTCTTCTTGTGCTTGAACATAACCATCTTTAACATCATCATGGATGTTAATTTCTTCGATGTTCTCTAATCCCTCTCTCTCATTTTGTTGGCCATCATTGTTTTTCTCAGTATCCACTAATGCATCATCAAATACATGCCTTAATCTTGGATCATAATGTATGACAAATATCCATTTCAGGTCCAGAATATCTTCATAGAAAAATACATGCACATGAACAAGTACATACATATATTAGACATATGTTATAATAATTTTATTGATTAATAAAAACATGTATATATTCACAATAAACAATGTATTAATAGATTATTGATCACTGCCATTTCTGTTACACAAAAATATCGTCACCATGATTATTTGCAGTCAGTATGGGTCTATGATCACTTGTACTATCCTCCTAAGCAAGTCTCAGACCTCAGCTCTTCAAGTCAAGCTTTGAAAATGAGAGAAAGACATTGAAAATCAATGAAACTCTGGTTCCGCACTTTCTCTCACTATTACCTGCGGTCCCACACCTTTTGTTTACAAAAACTATGGACCTGCCCGCTCTGTCCCTAAAGGTGTGGGTGCGGACCCCTGTGAAAGTCAAAAAGGAGCAAGTTTATTTTAAAAAACTCACTTTGGGTAAATTCTAGATGATTCTAGAAGGAATTTTGACGTGGATTGGCCGCTCTTAGGTGGTTCATGCATCCCAAAAGAGAAGGAGCTAATCCCTTGATGAGAGGAGCTATCCCTTTGAAGGAGGGCTTTATCCCTTTGAAGGAGGACCTAGTAACTTCCCTCCATTGCACTATAAATTCAAGCATTGGGCTGGTTGCTAGGGAGGTTAGAAGCTGAACGTTTTTTAAGGTAAATGCTGGTGAAATTAAGACTTCCTAGTTGAGCTTAAGAGGAGAGATCACATACCTTTTTGGCTTCATTGGGAAGTGAGTGAAACTTGTCAAAGTAGAGGAGACTTCTTGTTGGACCCTGGGAGGAGCTTGTACAGCGTCAAGGCACAGGTTCTAAAGTTCTTCTTCTTTTGAATTAATATAATCAAACTCATTTTTCTCAACAAGTATCTCATGTTATTTGTTTCATGAACTCCTTGACTTTCATGTTAAATATGTTTTATGATATTGGCTTTTCAAGTGCTATTTAATGTGTTTTCTTGTTTGTGTTTGCAGATTCGCGACGAAGGAGCTCATTTGGATCGAAGGAGAGAGGGCATCCACAAACTTGCGTTGGACCTAAGGTAGGACTAAAAACACTTGTTTGCCTATTACGCAGAATCTGAAAGCTTTTAACAGAACCATTAGTGAACCTTTAGGGATCCTTCCTAAGTTTTCTATTACCTTGGAAGGTAAAACTGTCTATATTGATCTTATGGTAGTTCGAGGTCCTTTGGATTTCAATTTACTCCTTGGGCGAGACTATGTTTATGCAATGAAAGATGTCGTATCGACACTCTTTCGCGTGATGTCTTTCCCTCACAATGGAAATATTGTGACTGTAGACCAGCTTTCATTCCCTTGTCTTGTTTCAACTACCAATAAAATGACATCCCTAAATGTTCCTGATTCTAAAGTGGTATCTACCCTGCCATGGGTTAATTATGTGGCAACTGGTCCCATGTTTTCAGTTACCGATGTAAGTGAGCCTCTCACTGTTTTCTCATCTTCCTTTGATTTAGATCCGGTAATTGACATGGAAAACTCTATGGGATTATTTGAACGCGATGTTCTTATCCCTTTGGAGTCCCTTGACATGTGTTCCTTCCAGAGAACTATTCTTCCTTCTGACGAAGACCTCTTGGAAGCCATGATTAAGGTGTGTCCATTGACATGTCTTTCTTCCAGTTGGAAGCCATGATCAGTGCACGAGGATAGTTTTTTCCCGTATCAACCTCGTTAAAAAATGAAACAGGCTGCCATGAGGACAGTTCTTTTCCTGTGTCAACCTCATTAAAAAATGAATCAGTTGGTCAGAGGAAAGTTCCTGTTACTGAGTCAAACTCGTTAAAAAATGAATCAGGTATGAGGATAGTTCTTTTCTTGTGTCAACCTCCTTAAAAATGAAACAACTCCCTTTTCAAGTTAAATCTTGAAAGTAAACCTTCATTCCATCCACCTGGTTGAATGCAATGAAGCTTGGGGGGCATGTACCTCGCTTTGCAACATTATGTTGGGGGGCATGTGAACTTCTTGAGCATAGTTCTTTGTCTTGTGTCAAGCTCTTTAAAAAATGAAACAAGGGTAGGTTATATAGGTAGATTGTAGAGAGTAGAAGCGAGGATAGTTTTGTTCCTGTGTCAACCTCGTTAAAAAATGAGACAAGATGTTAGAGGATAGTTCCTGTTACTGAGTCAACCTCATTAAAAAATGAATCAGGTAGATTTTAGGATATATAGGTAGATTGTAGAGAGTAGTCATGAGCATAGTTCCTTATCTTGTGTCAAGCTTGTTTAAAAAATGAAACAAGGGTTTTGAGGATAGTTCTTTTCCTATGTCAACCTCACTAAAAAATGAAACAACTCCCACGAGTCTTTCCAAGATTTTGAAAGTAAACCTTCATTCCATCCACTTCGTTGAATGAAATGAAGATTGGGGGGCATGTACCTCGTTTTGCGTCATTATGCTAGGGGCATGCGAACTTATAACAAGCATAGTTTTTCGTTTCAAGCTTGTGTCAACATGAAACAGGATCCGAGCATAGTTCTTTTCCTATGTCAAGCTCGTTAAAAAATGAAACAAATCCTCCTCTAATTGAGTCGAGAGTTTGACTAGATCTCATAAATGTTAAGTCGTATATTTAGGTTAGTTATTTTAGTTTTTTGCATAATTTTCTTACAGTTTTAGGTCGAGTCTTTCAAATGATCTCGTAACTGAACCTTCATTCCATCCAACCATTAATTAATGTATTTAGTTGAATGAAATGAAGTTGGGGGGCATGTGCTCTAGCAATTATGCTTAGGGGGCATCAAGCACAGTTTTCTCTCTGTTTCAAGCTTGTGTAAAAATGAAACTACTTTGAAGCATAGTTTTTCTCTGTTTCAAGCTTTTGTAAAAATGAAACCGGTCTTGAGTCAATTTCAGTTATTTTCAAGACTCGTTAAACTCATGAAAATCTCGAGATTATTTTGCTATCTTTCATTCTCGTAAAACAAATGAAAATGCCGAGTTCTTTCCGTCTTTTCCTGCTCGTAAATTAAATTGAAAGTCGGCCATATAAGCACATTTTTCTCATTTTTTTTTCGAACTCATTAAAACTTACGAAAAAGTGAAAACCATGAGTACATTTTTATCATTTTTTTGAACTCATTAAAACTTATGAAAAAGTGAAACCTTGGAGTTTTCTTTTAAGCTCTTTTCTGACTCCTAAAATATGAAAAGATCGCCAAGTTTTTCTTTTTAAACTCGTTAAAACGGAACTAAAAAGACGGTCCACTTACAGCTCTTTTCTGACCGTAAAAACATGAAAAGATTGCCAGATTTTTGTCGTTTCAAATTCGATATTGGTTATAAAATGACGTGTCATTGATCGCTTTTTTACTTTTTCAGGTCAGGGGCACTAATTACGAAAAGTACTCCTTGGTCGTAAAGATCAAGCGGTTCTCTCAAGTATTATTTTATACTTTTTCGGGCTTGGGAGACACAAATTTACGAAAAATGTCAACCCTGGAGTTTTCTTAAGTTTTTTCAGACTCTCTAAAATTGAAAAATGCCAAATTTCTCCTATACTGGACTCATTAAAATTTCACAGTAAAGGACCTGTTCAATTACAAACAGGAATGAACCACTCCTTCTTAGGGTTCGAATTTAAACTAAGTTGGACTCATCCGAAGGATGAGCTTATAATCAAGCAAATGTTATCCTCCTCAAGCTTGTCAAAAATAAAGAGGTACTTTCCAGAGATGGTGGGGGAAAAGAGAGAAAAATGAGCCTATTTGTCGTACTTTGTAACCAATCTTGAACACGACACTATTATTCACCTGGGTTGGGAAATCCTTTGCCTAACAGTTGATCAAACCACATTGAAAGTCTTCAGCCGGTTTCTGGGTATTAACTTTGGTTCAATTGTCACCAAGCCATCTGTTGTGTCGTTATGTGTTCAAGAGGTCACTGCCAATAAGCCATTCATCTGCAAAATATCTGTCATCCATCTTGACCATCCCTGAGTCAGTCTTTGCAACTAAATTTCTTCAACTTGATCTATGATTTCGTGTTGTGGGCTTGCCTACGACAGATCGCTTTCTATCGACTTCAGCTCATTATCTAGAAAGATGATCTAGAAATCGTCAGTACCTTGGGATCTGCATGCCTCAATGGCAGGTTTCTCACCTTTGACGACAGGTTGCATCATTGACCTTCGTTCAAAGGATTCTGTGATATGTTTGACATCAACACATTTATTCACATCTCATGGATTGTACTGGGTACTTTGAGAGCCATTGACATCACTGGTGGTTTCTCTCACACTTGTTAACAGTTTACATCATTGACTCGTAATCAAGTGGTTTCTACCATGTTCGACTCCAACACATTCATTCGCATGGATAGAATCGTACTGTTTCGGGAAGTAGAAATGAAGACCCTGGATCTAGTTTCCACAATCCAGGCTGCGAGGAATTTTGTATTCATTATATAATGGACTATTCATAAACAGATGGCTGCGTCCATACTGTGTCCACATGAGTCTATACTTGTGATGTTTTACAATATCATTCCTGTATCAGAGCAGTAGTTAGTTTTCTAAGTCAGTTTTGATCTGAGTATGGGAATGCCTACCTCATTGATGATATGATCTCATATATATATCTTGCATTGAATGTTTTTACAGGTTCCAACCGGGCTCTCCACAAGATGATCCTCAAAATGATAAAGTACTTCACTCTTCCTAAATGATAAATGAAATCCTCATCTACTACAGACTTCGCACTTTAGGGGGAAATCTGTTACACAAAAATATCGTCACCATGATTATTTGCAGTCAGTATGGGTCTATGATCACTTGTACTGTCCTCCTAAGAAAGTGTCAGACCTCAGCTCTTCACGTCAAGCTTTGAAAATGAGAGAAAGACATTGAAAATCAATGAAACTTTGGTTCCGCACCTTTTGTTTACAAAAACTGCGGACATGCCCGCTCTGTCCCTAAATGTGTGGGTGTGGACCCCTGTGAAAGTCAAAAAGGTGCAAGTTTATTCTAAAAAACTCACTTTGGGTAAATTCTAGATGATTCTAGAAGGAACTTTGACGTGGATTGGCCGCTCTTAGGTGGTTCATGCATCCCAAAAGAGAAGGAGCTAATCCCTTGATGAGAGGAGTTATCTCTTTGAAGGAGGGCTTTATCCCTTTGAAGGAGGACCTAGTAACTTCCCTCCATTGCACTATAAATTCAGGCATTGGGCTGGTTGCTAGGGAGGTTAGAAGCTGAACATTTTTTAGGATAAATGCTGATGAAATTAAGACTTCCTAGTTGAGCTTAAGAGGAGAGATCACATACCTTTTTGGCTTCATTGAGAAGTGAGTGAAACTTGTCAAAGTAGAGGAGACTTCTTGTTGGACCCTGGGAGGAGCTTGTACAGCGTCAAGGCACAGGTTGTAAAGTTCTTCTTCTTTTGAATTAATACAATCAAACTCATTTTTCTCAACAAGTATCTCATGTTATTTGTTTCATGAACTCCTTGACTTTCATGTTAAATATGTTTTATGATATTGGCTTTTCAAGTGCTATTTAATTTGTTTTCTTATTTGTGTTTGCAGATTCGTGACAAAGGAGCTCATTTGGATCGAAGGAGCAAGGGCATCCACAAACTTGCGTTGGACCTAAGGTAGGCCTAAAAACACTTGTTTGCCTTTGTTTATTAAAGCATGTTTAGAGAAAGATAGTGTCTGGTTGGTTTGCTTGTCATTAGGTCTTCTTTAGATTCTAGGAAGGTCTATCTTGTCTGCAAGATCGACTTATTCCGTGTGACAACTTCTAATTCTTTGAGTTAAAGAAATACATCCTCACAATGAATTGGTAGAACATAAGGCTACTTATCCTCTAGTAGGAACTTTGAGGAATCTATAGAAAAAAATCCACTATGGGTGTCATGTCTTCACATCCTCTCAAATGCTTCATACCATCTACACTTAAAAATACAACATTTAAAAGAGTGGTAATCCAACTCAATAATTTATTTATTTTCCAACATATTGTAGATTCCCAGTGTCAATAATATTCTTATCTTTTGATCTTGATTGACTGGATTACTTTAAGTCAACCTTGATTCCACAATTGAAGGATTGTCTCTTTACATCTACATGTTCTACATGATAATGTCAACCATCTGCCCACATTGATGGATATTTCCTTACCTGTGAAAGACCATTTATTTCGATTAAAAAAAATATAATGACAAATATTAAAATAGTTAATAGTGTCAAAATTGTAAGGAAACAACATTCTGTGAAATTTCAACTGTACCTTTCTTTCACACCCTCTAGACATGTTGATTTCATCTTCTATTATGTTTGAATCTATGCATGCATCTTCTATTTGATTTTGAATTTGTTTAGTAACCCATTCTAGTGTGCAATCTTTGGCCCATTCCCCTTGCAAATCAATAGGAAATGGGGTATTCCTTGGGTTCGATCTTTTAAATTGTCTCCTTGCTTCTAACACTTCTTCTCTCTTTTTATCATACAAATCAATCAATTTTTTCATAAAGTCCATGTGGTACAAAATGAACTTATCGAGCATATCACTTTCGTATACACCTATTACATGTCAACATTCTTATTTCAAAATCCAAAGGCCATGTTGTTAATTTGATAAATAAATTACATAGTAAATTAATGATCTCAATAAAAAGAACCACAATGATGATGAGTTTACTTAGTAATTTCTACTTGAACACCATTAGATGGTGGTTTTTATCCATCAATAATATACAATGCTCGTTCTTCATCCTAAAAGCATAGCCCATCGTCAAAATCCTTACTAAGGAATTCAAATAGGAAGAAATATGTTTCACTCAATACATATCCTTCATCCATGCAACCCTTTGGATGTGCCATTTGTTAGATATACCTCTTTAGATTTTTTGTATAACTCTTAAAGAAAAACATGTGCCTCATCAATACAATACCCACCAATTCAATGTCATTGACTAGGTGTATAGGTAAATGGACTTGTATTTCCATGAAACTTGTAGGGAGCTCCTTCTCAAATACACATACAATTTCTACAATTTCTTGCTTCCATTTTGGCACTTCACATTCATGGATCTCCTTGGATGTCACCCACCTAATATAAGGATACTAAATTAGTATGAACCTTTAGGAAAAAATTAAAATGAAATACAATATCTCTATGTCTCTCACACATGAACATATCTTTGTGTCTCTAGGTATAATTGGCATTTGATGTAATACCTTCTTTGGAACTATAGGACCTTGTACATTTGTACTATATCTCCTCTTTGCATGCAAGGCATTCTACCTTGTCTTGATATTCATCTCTGTATAAAATGCAATTATTTTTACATGAATGAATTTTCTTATATTCAATCCCCAACCTAACCAACAACTAACACACCTCTCTGCAACTTGATGGAAACACATTCTCTTCAGGAAATATTTAGTTTTTAGTGCCCTATAAGAATACCAAAAATTAGATCAATTGAATGTTTGACCTATGATGAACATGTCTGATATGTCAATATACATTATTTCTATTCATATACGATATATGGTTTTAAAATATCCTTAACGAAATATAAACAAGTTGATGAATGTTTACGAATTACGTAGACCAATTGACATTGCATTGTAAGAAATAGATTTCAACTCACTTCAATAGGTTGGTGAACCCTTTATCTGACCAAAAAAATAGTTTCTTGATTTCTAATAATATTAATGTGAATGGAAATTTTGAGGTTCTACTTGCATCTAATTGAACACGGGTGTCTTTGCTGCTTGCTTAATGGAGTCTTTCAGTAGGTTATTATCATCAACATTAAGTTGGTGGTAATTTCCCATGTTGTTATCGTTATTGTCAACCATATGATTATTATTGTCATCATTGTTTCCATTCCCAAAGAAACCTATAAGCATCTCATTCAACCCTTCTTCATGCACTGCATTTTCACTGGCATGTTCATCATGATCATTAAGACCGCTAGCTGGTAGCATATTGCAATCATTAGTGTGTGCGAATCTAATCATTTTTTCAAATTTCTCAGGTGGTAGAGTTCTCTTTAAATATGCTCTTTTCACCATAGCAAGGTTTAATGGATGGTTTGGATCATCCCATACAAATCTTAATAGCGCATTTGGATCAGCTTGGGTATTAACAGTCGTTCTTTCATCATCTTGTACCTATTGACAAATGCAACCACTATTTAATATTTGGCAAGAATTGGATAAATCATAAATTTATCAATTTCAAAGAAATATAATCAAATATCGCTTAACAAATCCCATCCCATGTACTATAGTCTTGACCAACCTGTTCTTCAATGCAATTATTTGTTGTGTCTAAAGTATCCATTGTCGTATCCTCTTCCACCCAATGTGTTCTTTGTTATTTAACAGTTTTAGTTCCATGTCCACATACATATGATTTTTTTCTTTTGTTAGTTGAACGCTTAGGCTGTGCACTTGTTCCAATCTCCATTTGAAATATCAACAACATGCATTAATTTATTTCAAGGTTGAATAATACACTATAAATTCTAATAATACTATGAAAAATGATGGACATATCACAAAATGTTTCCTAAGTTAAGTCAAAATTTGATAATTACCTGATGTCCTACAACATCTATTGTGTCCTTATTTAATATGACATGATTTGTTGCCATGGCCTTGTCTTGCCCCTATAATACATAACATAGTTAATGATGTTTAGTACGCTAATTATATCATTTCAACCAATATCCTATCCAACATGTGTCCAACACAAAGCCTCAAATTAGTCATATATTTTTCATATCGACATCATGTTTTGGATTTGAAAAAAAACAACATATTGTATATAATTTTATCTCGTCTATGTTATCAAATTTTTGAATTCATAAACACCATCCTCCTTTGGTTGAGATTTCTTTGTATTCTTACCTTTATTGTATCTGTAGATTATGTATCTGATTCTATGGCCACCCACATTCCTCTGTTGATTTAGTAGGTCTACATCATCCACCTTTTTTGTGCATGGCCTCCTCTAGATCTTGTAATGCACAAAAATGACATTAGTCACATAAAATCTATGCACTTAATCGTTGTTGCATCCAATTTTCTAAATGCACAATCGATTTAAGCTAAGTTGGTTTTCACTACACCTTTCCAACTAAAAAGCCCCTATTTTCAATACCTACCCATTTGTTATTTGTACTCCCAATATGGTGACATGACACAACTCTTATAAATCTTAGACAAGGATTATGTAAACTAATGGACTACTTTTTCTTTTTTTCATATTTTCATTTAACTTAATTCAAAGCCTTCATCCATAATTTTAAACTCCTAAATATTTGTATTTTTGTATATTTAAAAAAAAATCCTTTGACCCTATATGTTAGAGAATATACTATTTTCAAATTTTTTATTTTCAAGTCTTCTAAATGAACTCAATATATAATATAATAATTAGTATAAGCTAACTTGTGGATGAGATATATTGCCAATGCAACCATCCACCCTATAAAGGAGTAAAGAGTGAGTAGCAGGATTGAAATTGTTTGTATCACATGTATACATAATCACTAACCAACACAACCTTTAAAGGTGAAAATGTGTGTATGTGACTATAACTAGTGGATTGTTACATTATGAGTCATTGGCTATTAAAAAAATTAGAAAGTTTGAAATCACACCAAATTCATTAGTGGGCTAGGAAAATATGACATAAAACACCCTTCATTGTAGTGTCAAAACACCATTTATAGGGATTTACATCAACCAACATTTCAGCTTATCCCATGTGCCTATGCGCATTGCACATCTAATATTGTTATTCAAATAGCACAACCAAATTAAAAAATGTGGTTGATAAATGTCGATAGGTGTATATTAAGCACATTTATTAATATTAATAATATTATTATTATTATTATTGATGTATTCAAGTTTCTATGATCCATAATGAATTAAGCAAAGTCTTTCAGTAGAAATCACATAAGAGAATTTTTTAGCCGACGTGTTTCAAACCAACAAGTGTGGTTCATCATAAGGACCAGATGAAGAGGTAGACAATGTCAAAGGCTTAAATAGAGAGCAATGTAGAGACATAATTTCAAGTAACGGCTATATTTGAACAATAATATTTAAATTATATTATTAATTTTTTAATATATTAAAAATAAATATTATTAAGTAACGGCTATATTAAACGGCTAGTTTTTGAAAAAAATATTTAAATAATTATATTAGTTTATTAATTTATTAAAAATATTAATATGCAAGGACTATATTAAATGGCTAGTTTTTGAAAAATAATATTTAAATTAATTTATTAAAGCCAACTAGTACTAGCTTCTGAAAAATAATATTTAAATTGTGATATTAGTTTATATATTTATTAAAAAACAAATATTAATAAGTAACTGTTATATTAAACAGCTAGTTTTTGAGAAATAATATTTAAATTAATTAAAAAAAACAAAAAGTCAAACTTTAAAGGAGGGGAGTAAAAAATTATAAAAACGAGTGAAGACCCTAATCAAGACAAGATCATTTGGTAAATAAAATAATTAATGGAAATAAAATAAAATAAATTAAAAATAATTAATGGAAAAATAAATAAAATATACACAAGTCAAAATAAATATATATATATAGAAACACACACACACACACATATATATCCGAATAAAAATAATCAATAAATAAAACGGGGTCAACAATAAAATAAATAAATAAATATAAATATAAATAGACACACACACACACACACATATATATATATATATATATATATATATATATATATATATATATATATATATATATATATATATATATATATAACCAAAGAAAAATAAACAATAAATAAATAAATAAAACGGGGTTAGCAATAAAATAGGGGGCTCATGCCCATTAAACGAATAACAAAAATACTAAAAGGAGTTAAGAACGAATAGGATGATAAAATACATAAAAAACATGAAGGAAAAATAAACTCTAATGAAGAATAAATCAACAACAAATACTATAAAAAGGATGCCAATACCTACAAAACTAGGAGGATAGGACAGGGACCCAACTTCTACTAATATTCCAACCATCATCTCTATTCAAATTATTGGGTCCTTTTCCAATTTCTAGGGCCTCTCTCAATTTACGATGATGGAAATGAATAACCCTAGCAACGACTTGGGCCTCCTCAATGCAGATGTGATGCTTAGATTTATCTTCATGCTCTGCCAAAGTTGAGGAGTGGGTCCCGCCATGCTTGATGTCAGCAGCATGCTCACAAATCCTTTGATTAATATTATGTGATTTCTATCGAAAGACTTTGCTTAATTATTATTATTATTATTATTATATTTATCCCGTGTGTCTATGCACATTTCACATCCAATATTGGTATTCAATTAAACCTCATAAAAAATGGCAAGAACATGGAAGCCTCCCACATCGATGTTGCAAAGTGCAAAGATGATAATGAATAGACCACATCAAATAATTTATGAAAAAACCCTGCCAATATATAATTGGCGCGCACAATGGATAAACATATTGTGTATCCCGACTATTCAACCAAAACAATATAGTAAATTCACCATATTTCCATTATAATACTCACCAATTGCAAATCGAGGGAGCTTTGAAGTTTTGTGCACAGTTGGATCATAGCATGGTTGGAGCAATGTGTTGAGGCTATGAAAGCAAATAACTAATCGATTGGAACTTTTTTATTTTGGGTAGATATATTGACAAACCTATCCTCCCCTGTTGTGGATTTCAATAAAAAAAAATGATTTGTGGGTGTGATTTGGCCTCTTGCAATCACAAAATCAATTTCTGCATCTCATTCACCCCCTACCAGAGACAAAAATCAAACCCCTGTCCATCCATTTTTCACTTAAGTTGTTTAAAACAATTAGAGGGAAGGGAGAAAAATAGAGGGAGCAAGGATTTTCGACAATGTAGAGGAAAAAATCTTCCTAGGATGTCAAAAAATATCAAGCAATAGCAGAAGGAAACGAGCAAAGGGATCTGATTCTTATGAGAATGTGGTATTTCATACTCAATTTATATATTTTTCACATGTTTCCATTGCTTGTTTGAATTTTATTTTTTAGTTTTTAGTTTCAAAATTACAAAAGAAGAAATTAGGGTATAGTTTATATTTCTAATTTTAAAATAAAATTTTATTGTACATATAGAGGGACATGACAGTGAGAAAGTAAAAGAGGTAATGGCTTCTATATTGGGGGGAGAAGAACTGAATAAACTAGAAGGTATGGAATTGTCCATGCTTGCCAAATACGTGGGAGAACATAGTAAAGGCACTGAAATAGACCAACCACCCCAACCGTGTCAAAGGGAATCGACCGATTCCCCATCAACTCCTAGAACGAGCAAAAGATCTAGGAAAAAATCAATCACAATACCCTATGAGAATGTGGAACCAGGAACAAAGATGTCCAATGTCCCACCCACTCCTAGGACACAAATTTCTTCCACCATCAGTATAGGCACTTATGCATCTTGCATTGGTACATACGAAACCGCAATAGAATATGATGTTGTATTTGGGGAAATATGATGTTATCTGGATGAGAATACGGTATAATTAGTTGAATTTAAATAGCTTACTTGAATATTGTTATATTAATATGTCAATTTGAATTTCTTGTGTTGACTTTTTTATTTTTGTGTAGCTTGAGTTCTTTTGTGCTCCCATTGGTCATAGCACCCTTATAAATCACCAACCTTTCACTATGATCAAGTCCTTCGAAATCAATATCCAATCATGGATTTATCAAGTCCTTTGCCAAAAACCCTAGGCCAAAGGAGCGATGCAACAATACCATGTAATACATAACCCGTAAATAACAAAAAAAATTACACGAGATTGATTATAGATGCTTGGGTTGATAGCGCATTACATGGGATTGATTATGGACCCAGGATACATGTGTTGGGGAGCATGGGATGATTGTCTTGGAAAGCAAGAAGCCTTGTGATGAAAATCACTTGACACATGCAACCCATGCTTAGAGAGTGCACCTCCTAAGGATTGATCTCTTGACATGTATACCTTGGAGAGAGAGCACTTCACTTGGAGACCTTATCTTGTGCATTAAATTACATTGCTTGTGTAATTAATTCACTTTACTAATGTTGGCCTCCCTCACCTAGTATGTATAGAGGGAAGAGAATGTCTTTGTCTACACTATACTCATTATTTCATCTATATAATTGCCATGGAAAGTTATTAGTTCTTGTGTGATGCAATAGAGGAAGACCTAGAATTTGTGACATAAACCCTAGAGAAAAAATGAAGATGTATGCTAGCACTAGGGATGATATTGAGTCTTAGCACTTGTCTTAGCAATTATTTTCCATATGGTAGGATGAAGGGTGTATTTAGGACTAAAAAAATTGTTTTGTAGTGATATATATATATATATATTGAATGAATTGAGTAGATATGTAGGTACATGGCTATTAGAATAGGAAAATTTACGATGTAGGCATGTGTTGGAGCCTATTTGAACTTTGAAGGCTTAGTTTGAAAGAAAGGACCTAAAACTCTATATGACACTTCGTTTTCTAGTCCTATGGGGAGTATGGTTAGCAAAAAACTTCGTTATTTTTAAAAACATAATTCTTCTTATATTCTATACTACATCACAAATTTTCTCACTATTCCAGCTCTATCAGACCCTTATTAATCCTAAAACAATCAAACAAGTGGGGTAGGTGACAATAGACCTATAGATGCAATGTGAACTAGTTTTTGGAGAAATTAATGAATAAATTCAATTGGCCTACTTATCTATGATTACAACCTTTAAAATTGACGTTGTAGTATGGAGAGAAGAACATAAGGAAATTCGAGGTTTAAAGCAAAGGGATAAACAAAATTCTATGCATTATATATACAACAAAGAGCATGGAATAAAATAAAATAAGATGCAGAGAGTGTAGAGTGCCTCATTAATGTTTCTTAGATAAAAGTCACAGGTATATCAACTATTCACACAACATTTATAAATCTGTTAATGAAAGAAACTATGTTGCATGAATTCGCGAACCTAGGGGTGGGGTTGTCGAACCCATCTTGGATTCTTGTCCCCAAGTACTAGGTTCAGGCACGGATTCTTCTAAAACACACCGAAAAAAACTGGGTTCTTCGAGTAAGCATTGAGTTCTCAACCAAAATTTGGGTTCTTTTGTCTAATTGGGTGCACCAAACCCCAATAACGGATGAGTGGAACCCAAAATCGAGAAAGTTAGGGTTAATTTTTTTTACTGATTTTTTTGTAATTATTTTCAAGCTCGGCCTTTTTACTTCTCTTTCTACAGTTTCGACATAGAGATGGCCATTGTAGATTTATTGTGTAGGTTGAATGTCATTAGTATTGTAGCTATGTTAAGGTCATTAGTATTGTAGCTATGTAGTTGGAGAGCATGTTGACCGAAGATCTAAGTGATGTTGATCACACGACTTGAGGAATCCATTGTTCACTATTTTGAAATTTCTTAGTTCATGTTTGGAGATGCCTTAAGGAAAATGTGTGTAGTATGAAAATGGACATATATCATGATTCTTATTAATATGTAAACTCCAATTTGGACTTGATATCAAACTAGAAATTTTTAAATTTCAATGTGAATTTTGAATGTTCAATGATGTGCATGTTTAAATATTTAAAGTTTAAATCATAAATATTTTATTTTTCTTGTTTAAAGTTGGAAAATATACAAATATTGTAATTTATAAAATTATATATATATACCCCCGACAAACACACATACCCTGTTTCAAAAAGTGACATACTCGTCTTTGTCCCACGTCCCCATCCACGAACCCACGTTTCCTGGCAACATAAGAAAGAAACTAGCAACTTTATTACACAGGTCTCAAAATAAGAATAACACAAATGCAAAGTTACTAAGAAGCACCTTTTTGGCTACTCATATTCAAGCTTTGACAAGAAATATGAAATGGCTTGTTGTTACAACATATGTTATGGCATCTGTTATTACAACATTTGTTGTTGCAACATTTGCTTCTCAATCCATTATTACCTATGTTTGTGTTTCTCAATTTGTTTTCTTGATCCCCTAATTGTTGGTGTAGTGTTGGATGGCAAAAACACCTCTTTGGCTTTCCACTTTCAAGCTTTGACAAGCAAGATGAAAGGAGTTTCTACCCCCTCAATTGTTACAACATCTGTTGTTACAACATCCATTGTTACAAAATCCGTTGTTACAACATCCATTGTTACAACATCCATTGTTACAACACCCTTTGTTACAACACCCTTTGTTACAACATCCACTGTAATGGTCATTGTTTCAGTAGTTTCAATAGCAACAGTCGTTATAACATTAGCTTTTACAACAGTTTCAATAGCAAAAATCATTATAACATCAACTTTTACAACATTTTCAATAGCAACAGTCATTATAACATTAGCTTTTACAACATTTTCAATAGTAATGATTGTTACAAGATCATCTCTTACAACATTTTCAGCGTATTTAACATTGACATGTTATTATGGTATCTGTTGTTACAACATCTATTTTTACAACATCCGTTGTTACAACATATGCTTCTCAATCCATGTTACCTATGTTTGTGCTTCTCAATTTGTTTTCTGAATCCCCCATGTTGTAACTTTGTAGACAACCCTTGGCTAAAGAACTTAGCAAAAGCATCAATATGAGGAATTGAGAGGAATTTAGACTAATTTAGAAGGCTAAGCATTCTCCATGAACATTTCATCATATAATAATAGCATATACATATAGATTAACCTCTATAGTCAACACAAATTGTTGAAAATGCAACAAGACGATGGAGCTTAGTGGAAAGGAGTCGCCTTCACTAAGTGGGCCCGCAGGCTATTTTTGGCGCAAAGTCTATTTTTAGACTATGTCTATTTTTAGACATAGGGATCATGGTCTATGAGTTGCAGGATGCTATTTGTGGATGATTGGTCATGTTGGTAAAAATATATGGACTTCTATTTTTAGACATATGGGTGGAGTCTATTTTTAGACTGCCAAGCTAAAAATAGAACAGTCGAATATTGTTAGCTCTTAATAATATTTGGACTATAAACATTATCTTATCCTCTTGGAGCACTTCAGTTCGAGCTACAGATGTGGCACATGCAACTTCCAGAAGGAAATATGATTTTCTTATGGTCCAGTTGAGCTATTGCATGATGGACTTCAGTTAAAACTCAAGTGATTGAGTTTGGTGGAGTTGATTGAGGAGTTGATGGAGTTGTGTTCAGTTTGACTTAGTTGAACTAGTTGTATTTATTCTAACTGCAGAATTCACTAATGATGAGTGATTTGAATTAATTATGAATTAATTCACTAATTATTAACTCATAAATCAACTAAAGAATACATCAGTTAACTCAGTGCATGGA
The DNA here is from genome assembly GCA_031772625.1 of Pinus tabuliformis. Lineage (NCBI taxonomy): Eukaryota > Viridiplantae > Streptophyta > Pinopsida > Pinales > Pinaceae > Pinus > Pinus tabuliformis. The sequence continues at coordinate 483,580,530 of CM062807.1, forward strand.
TAGTTCATTGGAGACAAGTGTTAGAGGTTGAGATTGCTATCAGTTGTGACTATAGTTGTGCATGAGATTTGCACAATCAATGGATTGAGTATTGCCAGTGAGGATTGCATGGTTCAGCCAAGGGAAATACGAGTTTGGATCAGCCATTCTCATCTATTCTCATGCAGGATTGCGCAGTGGAGGCAGGAAAGCAGCAGAGGAGATTTGAACCTGTGATTGATTCAGATCTGAGCTAGTTTGTGTGTAACAGGTGGAGATAGTACTGAATACTTGTGAGGCGTATTGTACTATGTATTGTTACATGTTCTCAATCATTATAATATACAGATAGTGTAGGGTTTTCAGCTGTATGCTTTCCCCGGGTTACATATTGTGTTAATGTGTGCATGCGATTGATGTTTCATTGTTTTTAATTCCGCAAAATTGATGATCAACGTAGAGGAGGTTATGTATTATGCATGCATTCCGAAATAGTGTATAATTGGGATAATCTCTGTGAATAAGTGTCATATTATTCAAAATTTCTACACAAATATATCCAAGTACAACATAGAAGAAAAATCCTTAATATTTTTGGGCAGTAAATTAAGCATATAGTCCAATTTCTAACTCACTAGTGAACATAACTTTGTAGAGGGACGTCACGAGGATTGATACTCAATCTATCCCTTCCCAATCTCCTATACTATTCTCAAATATACGTTGAAAAAAAATATATATATGAAATTACAAGAAGAACTTGGAAGTACACAATTGTTGTCATGAACGAAAATCAGAAGCCTTTGATTATATCCAAGTTCAAAGTATTACAACAATATTACAAAAAATTTCTCCAAGTATCAACCCTTTCCTATTCAAAGATAAGGTATATATAGAGTGATTTACCAAATATCGTCTCTCTTAAAAGATTTACATTCAAAGTATTCTCTTCTTTTTTTTAAGGAATGGTTATATTTCTATTAAACAATCTAGATTATGGATAGAACCATTACATTCAAAAGTAACAATAGTTCCACATCCCTCCAAAAATGCTCTGACCAGAGACAGTGAGATTTCAAAGTTTTCTTCTCCAGATTTTCTACATCATTTTCCTTATACATTCACCAAAAAACCCCATTAATATTTACATATTTGCATAACATAAAAAAACTATTTCTATATGCTAACTAGTCTATTTCTTTTGACTCATGTTGTTGGATTTCTTCAATATTAATCGCTTCTACTTCCCCCTGTTGGATTGCATCCTCGGGTTCATGTTGCTCAACCTCTTGCTAGATCTCTAATTGTACTATGAACTCTAGAGGGGGGGATCCCTGCTCACTGTATGTTGGTTCCCTTGATGCCAAACACTTCCTTCAGAATTGATGTTGAGCCTCAACCTTGCACTTACTTAGCCATCTTCCCAACAGCCTTTTTCCATTCACTTCTTCCTTTTTCCATATTTTCCTCCATTAATTTGTTCAAACTATTGCACTACATGTCTTTTTATCATGGTTTGTTAACTATGCTAATGTGTGACTGTTTGATTAGAATTTTGGAACATATACAGCAATTCCGCAGCTGTTCAGCAATTCCGCAGCTACTCAGAGATTCCGCAGCCTTTTTGTTGTTTGATATACTCCACGTGTCTTCTCAAGGAACGGGCCACATGGGCATGTTGGGTTGGATGTACACATGGATCGTATGCTATTGGTTGAGCCAAACCAGTCACGTAAGCCCTTGGTCAACGCAGGTGTTCCCTCGGTCAAACGGTCAAGTTCTAAACGGTGGCACGGGAGCCGTGAGCAGCTGGGACACGGAACTATAGCTGGCACCTCCTCCACGCCACGAAGACAGCTAAAGACAGGATCCAAAGATAGATTTATCTCCCATGATGACCGTTTCCCTCAAAAGTGCACGGAGTTGCCTGCGTGTTTGCTGCACAAGTTAATTAGTTAAGAATGCGTGTTGCTGCGTAGTTAATAAGTTAGGCTGTAGTTGCTTAGTTCACGCAGAGGGTAGTTGCCTATGTGCTTATAAATAAAGCGTGTGCCAACACTTATAGATTAGCTTTTTGAATATTGGAATTGCTGCGCTGATTTTGTTATAAAAACTCTGTTTTAGAAGGTTGTTCCTACAGCACTTTTCACTGTATTTTGACATGCTGGTTTTATAAAAAGAAGATTGTTCTGTTCACCTTTTCGTAGCTGATCTTTTAAGTTGGTTGCGTGGATGGAGGGCCCCCATCTATGACAGCCCGTGTACATAGTGTTTGATTTCATTTTCCTGCTTTCAGCAATTTCTATTTCTTTCATCATGTATAATAGTGTACCATTTGATTTCATGTCATTTTATTTCCAACATTTATTTTAAACTGATCAGTATTGTTCTTTTGCAGGTTTTTAACCCGGGATTGTTTTTGTCTTTGTGTATTTGCTTTATATCTGATGGTATTTTCAGTTGACATATTCATAGTTGCTGCCTTTACTTTGATTTTTTTTAGCTTACTTCTAGCTTAAGTTCCCCAAGCTGTATGCTAACACATTGATGGTCTCCTTATCATAAATTGTTCATCTTTAAGAGATCAGATTACTAATAAATTACAGCTTGCTTTGAGTAGCTTTTGGCTTATATCACTAACTCTTTCTTCACTTGTTACACATAACAATGTATGTTGGAAGCAGAATGCTGGAGAAAGGCACAGTGGTGTTATAATTTGTCATTTAGAGCTTTATCACTTTTTAAACTTATCTCTAACTACTTCCTAATCGTGTTTTACATAGTACTATATTCTGGAAGCAGAGAGTTAGGAAGAGATGAACATTATCATTGGTTTTTAAAGTGGTTTTCTTACCTTTTTATTTGCAGCAGCATGAATAGTGTCTAGTGCCATTAGAAAGTGGTTCTTTGCTTTCAGTTCATTTCAAGTTATTTATTTCAAGCTCTTTCTTTGCAAAGTTTAGAAGGTAGTTAGACATCACCAGCAACACACACTCACTCATTTAGAAATCACCTTACACACACTATCACTCATCTGTTTATAAAATCATCACTCCATCTTAGGAAGTTAAATTGACCACAAACAACACCCCCAAACGACAAAAAGATCTAAGAGGTTGCTTAAGTACATATAGTACACCCTCACTTCATCAGCTTACGAGCTCCTGGTTGACAATTTATGATAGCAATTTAGACAACACTAAATTGACTAAACATTTTGGCGCCGTTGCCGGGGAAGTGAAATTAAGTAGCCATATTCTTAGAGAAAAAAAAAACATAAAAATTTCAAGGAAAGAAGTTGATAACCTATCAAAGTATGCTCTCCTCTTGCACTTCAAAGTGATCTGGAGGATCAGAAAAGAGAAAGTTATTGATTTGGTAGTTTCTTGAGTATGCTCTCTTCTTGCACCTAGAGTGATCTGGAAGATCAGAAAAAAGAACTATTAACTTGACTTGAAGAAAAATAATAAAAAATGACATGCATAGAGCTAGAGATTCTAGGGGAAGGTTTTTAGCTAGAGCTCGAAGTTCAATTTTTACAAGTCCATCTGCTTCAAGGGATAGACAAGAGACACTTCCCTTATCTCCAACCGACACTCCTAGTCCTAGAATTCCTGGAATTCAAGAGCCAAGAGTTGACTCTCCCACACCTTCTATTGAATTTGAACCAGGAAGAGACTCTTCTCTTTCTCCTACAGAAAGACCAATTGTAATTGAGGAAGTAGAATCATCTGAAGAAGAAGGAGAAATCTCTTCTCATTCACCTTTTGTAGAGGAACCAGAAGATTTTGAAATCCCTAGGAGAACCATCATGGCAGAGGAAGAAGGAGGTGGTAGTGGTAGAGGTAGAGGTAGAGGTAGAGGAGGAGGAGGAAACAACAACAATAATGGAGGTAGAGGTCCCCTTGGAGGAGGAAATAGAGATGGGGATAATTCATTTGGGTTTCCCATTGTTAATGAGGATTCCCGAGCCACTATGAAAAACATATCACCATCTGTCCTCCCAAATTTCCATGGGTTAAGGACTGAGGACCCTGAAACATTTTTATTTGAGTTTGAAGTGGTGTGTCGAACTTATGACTACCTGGATGACTCTCAGAAACTCAAATTGTTCCCTTCAACACTGAAGGATCAAGCCTTGAAATGGTTCATGGGGTTACTCACTCAATCCATTAGGTCTTGGGATGAAATGAAACAGACATTTTTGGATAGGTATTTGGACTATTGTATGCCTACTAATCACAAGGACGAGGTTTTTAAAATGATACAAAGAGAAGATGAGAGCTTAGAAGATTTACTTGAAAGATTTCAATATAACTTGAAAAGAGCAAAAATGAGTAGCTTGGATGAAGAGACCTTAAAAGCCCTCTTATTAAAAGCCATTAGGGATGAATGGATAGATATCTTAAACATGATGGGGAAAGGGGATATTTCTCAACTTTCACTCAATGATATAGCAGAACTTTGTATCCATCTCTCAAGAGGCAAATCAAAAAATCAAAAAGGGCCTAGAGATCCTTCTCTCCTTAGAGCAAATAAATCTGCAACAGGATCAGTAAGTAGGGCTGAAATCGGCAATATGCTTGATGAATTCAAAACTGATATCTTAGGGAGTCTTAGTGAACAACTAGATACCCTTAAGATTCACAATAAACAAAAAAGCAGAAGCTGAGGCTTTGGCCATTTTTTGCCCGAAATGTAGAAAGAAACATGCTTTAAGAGAATGTCCCTTGGACGCACACGTTGTAGAAACATGTGTAATTTGCTCAGAAACTCATGAGACTAAGGATTGTCCTTCAATACCTGGCCTCAAAGCAGTCTTTCAAGAGGATCCAAATACACTTGAATCTCTCTGTTTTATTGCAAGGAGACCTTGGCAAGGGCAACAGAATCAAGGGTTTAACAACTCTATGAATTCTCAATCCCAACCAAATTGGAATCCTTGGCAACAACCTTGGCCTCAACCTCAAAATGCTTTTCAAGCATGGATGCAAAGCATGCAAAATCCTTATGGGAGATTTGCTCAATTCTATCAATATCCTCCATCTTTTCAGAATCAGCAGGCTCCACAACTTCCAAATCAAGGTCAACAACTATCATTTCCATACCCTCAACAACAACAACCTCCTCCACAAAATCAAAATTCTCAACTCTCGCTTCAATCCTAGCAGAAATCAAATCAACTTCCCTCTCAGCCATTACCAAATCCAAATAATAGGAACCCTCAAAATGCTTACATGGTGGAAGGTCAACCATTCCCTACCTATATGGTTGTTCCTCTCAATGAAGTACAACTCAGATCAGGTAGAATCTTAGATCAACCTTCTACAAGTGTTCAACAACCAAGCATTTCTGAGGAAGAATCTCTCAAAGTCAATAAGGGTTCTGAAGTATCACTTCAAAACCAAAATATCCAAAAAGAAAAAGAAAAAGAATCAACCTCTACAACTCCCATAATTGAGCAACCTACACCTTTAGCTACACCTCCTTTTCCTGAAAGATTACAAATTGACAAAGGAGTGGAAAAGCAAATATGGGTGCCTGACTATAGTTTTCTAGATGAATTGAAGAATGTCTGTATCAAGATCCCCTTGTTACAAGCCATTAAGGAAATTCCCATTCTAGCAAAGACAATAAAGGAGTTGAGTTTGAAGAAAACAGGAAAAAGAACCAGAGATACCAAAAGGATACATCTAGTTGGAAAAATTGCAGACATTATGATGGGTAAGATTACCATGCAAAAGTATGTGGATCCCGGTAGCCCTATTGTCAAGACTCATATTAATGGGGTTGAAATCCCAAATACTTTGATTGACTTAGGAGCCGCTATCAACATCATGAGTAGACAGACCATGGATCAGATAAAGCTTCCTAACCTTCTCTTTACACCTACTTTACTGCAACTTGCAGATAGATCAATCATTAAACCTGATGGTGTATTGGAAGACATTCCAGTCTCCCTAGACTCTTGGGAATATCCAGTTGATTTTATGATTTTAACTCCCAAGAACAATCTAGGAGGACACCCTCTTATCTTAGGAAGACCTTGGCTAGCAACAGCTGATGCTTTTATCAGTTGTAGGTCTGGGGACATGTATATATCAGATGGTAATTCCACCAAGAAATTCAACTTGTATCCTCCAGCAAATGCAATAACAGAAATAGGAGAAGATGAGTGGGTTGATGATGAGGATACTATTCAACCTGTTCTAACCATCTCTGAGATCAGTGAAGATAGTCAAATTCTAAATACATTAGAAAATTTTGAAATACCTTTAGAATATGACTCTACACAGTTTCAGTTAGATGCGGACATTGAATATCTCTCCTCTAGACAGATGTCTCTCTTCTCAATGGAAGAGTTTGGTAGTTCTACAGTTGAAATCCTTCCAGGAAAAACATTGAACATTAACAAAAACTTGGAAAGACCACAACAAGAAGAATTAACTAAACTTTTGCAAAAACATTCCACTGCATTTGCATGGGAATACACTGACATGAAAGGAATCGATCCTAAGACTTGTATTCATCACATCTATATTGAAGAAAACAGCAGACCTATTAGGCAACCACAAAGAAGGATGAATCCAAACCTTAGGGAAATCGTGAAAGAAGAACTCCAGAAATTGCTCAAGGTAAACTTCATTTACCCCATTTCAAATAGCCAATGGGTTTCTCCCTTGGTTATAGTGCCCAAAAAGAATGGTAAATGGAGAGTTTGCATTGATTATCGAGAATTGAACAAGGCAACCTTAAAGGATCATTTCCCTCTACCTTTTATTGATCAGGTACTAGACACTTTAGCAGGTAAAAAGTATTTCTCATTCCTGGATGGTTTTAGTGGGTATAATCAAATTCAGGTAGCACCTGAAGATCAAGACAAAACCACATTTACTTGTCCTTGGGGAACTTTTGCCTACCGAGTACTCCCTTTTGGATTGTGCAATGCACCCGCTACATTTCAAAGCGCTGTACTAGGAATCTTTTCAGATCTGATTCATGATTGTGTAGAGGTATACATGGACAATTTCACAGTTTATGGTAATACATTTGAAGAAGCTTTGGAAAATTTGGAAAAAGTACTGATAAGATGTAAGGAAACAAATCTTTCTTTAAGTCATGAAAAGTTTTTTATGATGTTTACTGAAGGGATTGTTTTAGGACATCATATCTCAGGAGATGGGATTAAGGTTGATAGATCCAAAGTTGAAGTCATCTCTAAGTTACCTGTTCCAAATTGCCAGAAAGATGTTAGAAGTTTTCTTGGGTTTACTGGATATTACAGAAGATTTATTGAAAACTTCACTAAGATAGCATCTCCTCTTTTCAAATTGCTTACCAAAGACTGTGAGTTCAAATGGGATCCTGAGTGTCAATCTGCCTTTGAAGCTTTAAAGACTAGAATATCTGAAGCACCCATCTTAAGGGGGCCAAATTGGAAACTCCCTTTCCACATTTCTACTGATGCTTCAGATACAGCTCTAGGAGCTGTTTTGGGACAAAAGGATTTGATCCCTTATGCCATTTATTACACCAGTAAAAATTTGACTCCCACTGAGTTAAATTATACTGTTACAGAAAAAGAGTTCTTAGCTGTGGTACATGCGATCAATAAGTTTAGACACTACATAACCGGCTATGAAACCTTTGTCCATACTGATCACTCTGCCATAAGATATTTAATGAACAAACCTGTTACTAATGGTAGAGTTACAAGATGGCTTTTACTCTTACAAGAATTCAACATTACTGTGTTAGATAGACCTGGAAAACAAAACACAGTAGCTGATTTCTTGTCTAGAATCCAAAACACTAATGAAGATTCTCCAGTAGAAGATAAGTTTCCAGATGAATACTTGTTTGCAGTAACTACCAAGACTCCTTGGTATGCAGATATGGCTAATTATCTAGTTACAGGGAAGCTACCTCTACACTTATTTCCTAATGAGAAAAGGAAAATCATTCAGGAGAGTTCACATTATTCTTGGATTTCTAATGAATTGTTCAAAACAGGGCCAGATTGTATAATCAGAAGGTGTGTTCGGGAAGATGAAATGCCTGACATCCTTAAGGCATGTCATGATGAACCATGCAGCGGGCACTTTGCTGACAAGAGGACAGCCTATAAAATCGTTTCTTTAGGATATTATTGGCCTTCTCTCTTTAAAGATGCAAAGCAGTATGTTAGAAGGTGTGACAGCTGCCAAAGAGTTGGGAGACCAACTCCTTCAAATGAAATGCCACTACAGCCTCAGGTATGCATCGAACCCTTTGAGAAATGGGCTCTAGATTTCGTTGGACCAATTAATCCACCATCAAAGCAAAAGAAGTATATACTGGTTTGTACTGATTATGTTACTAAGTGGGTAGAAGCCAAGGCATTGCCTTCTGCCACTGAAAATTCAGTTGTTCAATTTCTTTTTGAGGATATTTTCACTCGTTTTGGTGTCCCAAGGGAAATTGTGATAGATCAGGGCAGCCAATTTACATCTAAATTGATGGAGAAGCTGATGGAGGAATATAAGATCAAGCACAGAACATCTACTCCATACCATCCGCAATCCAATGGCCAAGTGGAATCTACCAATAAAGTTCTTGAAGGCATTATCACCAAGACTGTTCATCTTCATAGAAGAGATTGGGCGGAAAGGCTTCCTGAAGCCTTATGGGCCTATCGAACCACATGGAGGAACACAACAGGACATTCTCCCTATGAACTTGTTTATGGGAAGGAAGTCCTGCTCCCCATTGAGTTCCAAATCAAGACCTTCAAGATGGCAGTCCAATTGGGAATGAGCCTCTCAGAAGCCCAAAAGCACAGAATGGACCAGCTAAATGAGCTAGATGAAATAAGACAAGATGCAATTCTAAGGACCGATCTAGTTCAGCACCAAAGATCTAAATGGCATGATCGTCATATCAAAGAAAGAAAGTTTCAGAAAGGAGATTGGGCTCTATTGTTTGATTCAAAGTTTAAGGACTTCAAAGGAAAATTTCAAACTCATTGGCTTGGGCCATATGAGGTTGATGAAGTCTTTAGTAATGGAGGAGTTCGAGTGAAAACTATTGATGAATTTCATACTCCTCTTATTGTGAATGGCCATCGCCTGAAAATCTACCAGAAGCCACTCTCAAAAGAGGAATTTGTCAAGTTGTTCAAAGAAGATTCTGCAATGAGGCTGGTGGGGAAGAATTCTTCTCCTCCATCAGCCTAATCTCTGTTTCTTTCAGTTAAAAAAAAAAAGAAAAAGAAAAAAAAAGAGAAAAAATTCTTGTATAAGCCTGAAAACCAATCTTGGATTGGCAGTCTTATGCAGAAAATGTAAGGTGAAAATCAGGGTCACCTGACACTTTATATTTTCCAAAAAAAAATCCCTCTTCTTCCATCTCATCCATCTCATTCATCTCATCCATCTCATTCATTTCATCCATCTCATCATCTTAATTCCATTCCATTTTTTTCAGTCCATTCACTCCATCCCATTCTCATCAATAAAGTTCCTATTAGGACTATTTCATTTAGTCAAGTTGTTTTAATTCTCTTGATGCAGGAAGAAAAATGTTGCTACAAATTCTACAGCTAGGAGTCAATTCCGCAGCTGATATCCGAATTCCGCAGCTAATACACTCTGTCCCTGCAACAAAAATAAACTCTGTTTCAAAAAGAAAAAAATCTGCAGTCAGAAGTACCAGCATCATTAAAGGGTGAAGACACACAGCATATACAAAGGCAGCAATAAATCAAAGGTTGGCATCATGATTAGCAAAGGAATCAAAATACACAAAGGTATGTTCTAAACCTCTAACTCACAGTTATATCATTACGTATGGTTTGCGGATTATGGTATTAGGCACCTAGTGTAATGATTGAACAAGATCTCCGCTCACTCCCTGTCCATTATGCTGCGTAGTCCACCTCACCTCCGTTTTAACGGTCCATAATCACTATGATTCAAACCTGATACGGCCTGCTCCCTTGCATTAATTCTCCGTACCAGAATGACGTGTCCTGTTACACCACGGCTCTTCAACTGATCATTCCGCAGCCAGGTGTATACCGTTACCTGACGTCGATGGGATTCGGCCGTTCTACCCTTTAATACCTTTCTACGCATGCATAACTTCATTCCTATCGCTGTTCACTCCCTCGATTTCATCGATTTCACTCTCGGTTCATTTCACCACTCTGTCTCATCGTAAATTTACGCTGCTCCATTCTCCTCATCTCTCCGCTTAAAAACCCTGACCAACAGGCTCGTAATTCCATTACGGCCATTCTTCTGTAGCCGTGTAGTTCTCTGTTCCAGCCGTAATTTACGCTGAGGAGCACTGTTTTCCCGTGAAGTCTCTTTCCTTTAGCATCCAAACAGTATTGTCAGAGCAGCAAGAGAAGTTGGTAACCGAAATGGACAAGATATTAAGAGCAGAGCCGGAAGGTTCTAAATTTCTAGCCGGTTACCCACAAACAAGGAATGCCCTGCAGAAGGCCAAGTGGTTAAAATTTATTCAGAAATTTAAAGGATACCACAAAGAGGTTACCAAGGCCTTTGCTCGGTCGTTTGATGGGAAAACAAACGCTGTGGAGATTGGGGACTTGCAATTCACTGTCACAGAAAGCAGCCTGGCTGAAGCAACTGCTTTGCCTCGTACTGGAGAACGATGGTTCAAGAATCGAACTGTTTAAAGCCAAGAATGGAAGAACATATTGAAAAATCCAGGTATGGATACTACTATCTTCACCAAAGGAATACCTGTAAGTAACATTAAAAAGGAATGGACTGCCTTACTTTTGCTAGTGCAGAAATTTTTGACATGTGAAGGCAGATTTGGTACAATGTATGTTTATCACACAAAGATAATGATGCATTTTATGGGTGAACATACCATCAATCTCCCTTATTTCCTGCTGTCTAGTTTAAAGAAAATGAGTGCTGCTGTGCAAAAGCATGTGGGTAACATTGAGCCACACCTATACCACCATGGCCTCATCAAAATACTAATTGAAGAGCAGTTAAAAATTAGGAAAGACACATGGGAGAAATTCCTTATCAGGAACCATTTTCAGGAGGTGGCTGAAGCCTCCATTAGCTCTCCTAAAGTACCAGCCTCTATTAGCTCTCCTAAAGTGCCCCGGAGAAGTAGAAGAAAAGAGAAAGAAACTGCTGCCCAAGATACTGATGTAGAAGAAACTGCTGCCCAAGATACTGATGTAGAAGAAACTGCTGATGTAGAAGAAACTGTCCAAGAAATCATTGCAGAAACTCTTCAAGAAATTGCCCAAGAAACCGTCTTGGAAACTGGTCAAAAAGAGAGGGAAAAGGGTAGAAAAACAAAAAGACAGAAAAGGGATAAGGGAAAAGCTATTTTGCAAACACCATCCCCTTCACCTGAGCCTTCAACCGAAGAAGATACCCAAACATTGGCTCATAGGCTTGCTCAACTTCAGGAAACTGCCATCTCCAAGAAGAAAAGCACTAGCATACAGGTAAGAAGAAGTAAAAGGCTCATAGAAAGGAAAAGTGTAATAAAAGGAAAACAGTCCCATTTTGTTGACTTGAGCACACTTGAGAAGAGGCAAATTCAGCTAGACATTGACTCAAGTCCTCCTAGAGAGGAAAGCCCTTTTCAACAAGAAAGAGAGAGCAGTTTTCAAGAGTTTGAATTCAGACCAAGGCAAACTCCAGATATTGACCCTGTTCAGCAAGAAGCATATGACTATTTAGAAACATTGGAGAAATCTGTTGCTGGTCCTAGCACAGTCTTGCCCCTTGAACAGCAGGTTCAATCTCTGAAGCAAGAAATATTTGAACTAGAAGTTCTAAATCGCCACATCAAAAATGAAAATGAAAAATTGAAAGAGAAAGGTAACTTGGACAAGATGATCCATGACAACACCATGCTCCATTTGGGCCTTTGGCAAAGAAAGAACAGAAAGTTAAAGAGAAAATGCAAGAAGTTGAGCCGGGCGTTGATCAACTTAAAATTCAGGTGCTTGGTGAAGAAACCAAGAACAAGTTTGGCAACAAAGAGGAAGAGAAGAAGGTTGGATGTCTTAGCAGAGGCATCCGAGCATATGAACTAAAGGATTATGCCAAGTTTTGGTTGCATGAGGACATGCAACACCCTCAGAGTGGGGGTATGTTGAGCCTCAACCTTGCACTTACTTAGCCATCTTCCCAACAGCCTTTTTCCATTCACTTCTTCCTTTTTCCATATTTTCCTCCATTAACTTGTTCAAATTATTGCATTACATGTCTTTTTATCATGGTTTGTTAACTATGCTAATGTGTGACTGTTTGATTAGAATTTTGGAACATATACAGCAATTCCGCAGCTGTTCAGCAATTCCGCAGTTGTTCAGCAATTCCGCAGCTACTCAGAGATTCCGCAGCCTTTTTGTTGTTTGATATACTCCACGTGTCTTCTCAAGGAACGGGCCACATGGGCATGTTGGGTTGGATGTACACATGGATCGTATGCTATTGGTTGAGCCAAACCAGTCACGTAAGCCCTTGGTCAACGCAGGTGTTCCCTCGGTCAAACGGTCAAGTTCTAAACGGTGGCACGGGAGCCGTGAGCAGCTGGGACACGGAACTATAGCTGGCACCTCCTCCACGCCACGAAGACAGCTAAAGACAGGATCCAAAGATAGATTTATCTCCCATGATGACCGTTTCCCTCAAAAGTGCACGGAGTTGCCTGCGTGTTTGCTGCACAAGTTAATTAGTTAAGAATGTGTGTTGCTGCGTAGTTAATAAGTTAGGTTGTAGTTGCTTAGTTCACGCAGAGGGTAGTTGCCTCTGTGCTTATAAATAAAGCGTGTGCCAACACTTATAGATTAGCTTTTTGAATATTGGAATTGCTGCGCTGATTTTGTTATAAAAACTCTGTTTTAGAAGGCTGTTCCTACAGCACTTTTCACTGTATTTTGACATGCTGGTTTTATAAAAAGAAGACTGTTCTGTTCACCTTTTCGTAGCTGATCTTTTAAGTTGGTTGCGTGGATGGAGGGCCCCCATCTATGACAGCCCGTGTACATAGTGTTTGATTTCATTTTCCTGCTTTCAGCAATTTCTATTTCTTTCATCATGTATAATAGTGTACCATTTGATTTCATGTCATTTCATTTCCAGCATTTATTTTAAACTGATCAGTATTGTTCTTTTGCAGGTTTTTAACCCGGGATTGTTTTTGTCTTTGTGTATTTGCTTTATATCTGATGGTATTTTCAGTTGACATATTCATAGTTGCTGCCTTTACTTTGATTTTTTTTAGCTTACTTCTAGCTTAAGTTCCCCAAGCTGTATGCTAACACATTGATGGTCTCCTTATCATAAATTGTTCATCTTTAAGAGATCAGATTACTAATAAATTACAGCTTGCTTTGAGTAGCTTTTGGCTTATATCACTAACTCTTTCTTCACTTGTTACACATAACAATGTATGTTGGAAGCAGAATGCTGGAGAAAGGCACAGTGGTGTTATAATTTGTCATTTAGAGCTTTATCACTTTTTAAACTTATCTCTAACTACTTCCTAATCGTGTTTTACATAGTACTATATTCTGGAAGCAGAGAGTTAGGAAGAGATGAACATTATCATTGGTTTTTAAAGTGGTTTTCTTACCTTTTTATTTGCAGCAGCATGAATAGTGTCTAGTGCCATTAGAAAGTGGTTCTTTGCTTTCAGTTCATTTCAAGTTATTTATTTCAAGCTCTTTCTTTGCAAAGTTTAGAAGGTAGTTAGACATCACCAGCAACACACACTCACTCATTTAGAAATCACCTTACACACACTATCACTCATCTGTTTATAAAATCATCACTCCATCTTAGGAAGTTAAATTGACCACAAACAACACCCCCAAACGACAAAAAGATCTAAGAGGTTGCTTAAGTACATATAGTACACCCTCACTTCATCAGCTTACGAGCTCCTGGTTGACAATTTATGATAGCAATTTAGACAACACTAAATTGACTAAACAATTGACACAACCACAATCTCCACCTTCTCTTCTGAATTCTCCACCTTTCAATCGATGTTCACTATGTTTGATGTAATGACCTTTGTTGATGGAGAATCCATTTATTCAGGTCAGGATGTGCGGCAATCCACAATGCATATGCCCTACATAACCATATTCTTATAGCCAAAATAGCTTCATATTGATAGCATGAGAGGTCCCTTCATTTTTAATGCTCTTCCGTTGATCTGGACCTTTTAACTTCAAGGATGCATACATAATTGCATATAAAAGAGCATATTAACCAAGTAACTTAACACATGAAAAAGAAGTGGAAATCATAAAACAACCATTAAATCAAAGGTAACAAACAATTTGATTATGGAGTTCACCCAATGTGGGATACGTCTTTGAGCCTTGCTCAAAATGGGGAGGCCTTCTCTCATTAAGTGGCAGCAAAGAAATGAATTACAATCAACTTTATAAAAATGACCCTTATACCTCCATTTATGATGATGGCCTACAAATTTATCCCTCGGCTAGAGAAACGGACTTCATGGTTGGAATCTTGGCATGAAAATGTGCAAAAATGACTATAAACTTTTCAAATTCTAACACTGGAACCTCTAGCCCTCCAAGATAATCTTTTCAGCATCTAATAGATTCCTGACTCATGGTTCCACTAGCTCTGGTCACTCAAGGTTCCACGCACAGACCCTGCCAACTCCTTCGGCAGTTGGGTCAAATGGCAGTGAATGAGGGTTAAATAAAATTATCCAGACATAGTTTACCAAATGATTCGTTGGCTCATTGGCTGGCGGTTCCGAGTTAGGCATTTTGGTTGGGGGAGGTCCCAGGATCAAAATTGTGGGCCTCCCCATTTGGCACATCTACATTATATTTTGGTGGAGTTTTGGTTTTAGCCATCAGCTATTGTGTTATCGTTTGTGGTTACTCCCGACGATTACGCTGCACAGTTTGCAGTGCGTTGTGGAGTCGTTGCGTGGGGTGAGCCAACCACCGGACGATGCGGGTTCAAGTCCCGTCAACCCCAGTTTTGGTGGTCATATATATGGTAGTGGGTTGGTGGGGTTTTACCATGGGGGCTTCACTGGGGGAGAAATACCATACCACGTGGGTTCATATTGGGGGATATATATTGAGGAAAAAATGACATAATATATTGGGGGATATATAGGGGGTAAAGGGTTTTTGTATTTACACGTATAAAAACGGAGCTTAAAGTTAATGAAAAATATAAAGGGGTAAAAAAAATGTTAATGAAAAATGGATATCTAAAATATCTAGTGAAATTAGGGTTTTTTTAAATTGGGAAGGTGTATTGGGTTAGTATTGGTAGGGGGTTAAATAATTTGTTTTTTAGAGGTATTTTCCAATATGTAGCCAAATTAAGGGTATTGTTTAGTGTTGGTGTCCATGTATGAACGATTTATTCACCCCTTTTCCTACATCAATGTAAATCCGCGTGCGTATTCTTTTCAAGGCAACACGCAAGGTATATGCAGGGGCAAGGTTACAATCTATCATCGGCCAAGGGTTCGTGATTACCAAATCAAAGCATTGCTAAAACAGAAATAGAAACTCAATTGCAGAACTTAAAAAGGTATTCACAGTGATCTAAAAAATCTACAACAACAATCAAGAAATAAACACAACAATGAACAATACACACATAACAAGGAAACACACAGCACCTAATCAGAAGAGTGGGCCCAGCAATCTGATCAGGGCTGCCTTACTCATAACAAAAGATAGACCAGCCAAAAGGGTTGTATTTTATTAATCTAAACAATGTTGTTACAATACAATGCAGGGTTTGGCTCCCCTGATACAAGAATGACCCGTCCTTTATACAGTACAAAGGGGAATAACATCTCTCCCCAAAACCTAGCAACCATATGCCCAAAGATGTACATCAGTGCAACACAACACTAGCACCGAGAGAGCAAGAACAAGAATGATCCAAAACAGGTTGAGAAAAACTACAAATCAGTTATGTTGTTTCATCGTGGTCGATTAGCTGCTATGAATCGTGGAATTGTTGTGATATGTTGTGCGGTCAACACCTGCGCTCCATAATCTACGGTCATAACATGTTTTAGTGGTTCGCATAGGTAAAACCCTCATGACTCTACTTCATTAATTAAATATCCCAAGAGACGATAAATGGGGATTACCTCATATTTTTACATAGTAAATGTATGTGAATGAATACAAAAGGGATGAAAGGAGGAGTGGAAATGTAGGGAGAAGATAAGCCAATTTGGTGCCCAACATCTTCCCCCAACTAGCCTTCTACACGCCCTCATGCAGATCGTCGTCTCCGCAGGTCTGGGTTGGATAGGCTGTGTGCTTCATGAAGCCAGGCGAGATCGTATTCCTCGGCCATTTCTGTTCCTGGAACCTTAAACCCCTCTGAGAGAAGAACTTCCTTCCACCAATCATTTGGTACATTATATGTTGGGGTGTAGTGCTTTGCTGGCAACCAAAGGACAGGGTACTAAAATCAAATTCCCATCCACTAGACCCCACATGTTTGGATGCATGCCACGTATCTTGGCACCCTACTGAGTGCTCGTGCAAAATTTGGTGCTCCAAATGGTTCTCTATTCCGGACAGATGTGGGTGACATCATCCACCTTTTCTGACAACTATCCAGGGCCTCAACTTGAAACGTGACCAATTGTTTGACATAGAGATCAATGCACCACTTTTGTGTCCTTAGCATCCGTTCCTTATTTCCCATAATTTCTAAAAATGTAGTGTGCTTATTGTACATAGTCACTGATCTCTCGGGTTATCCTCTTACCATAAAAGGCTTCATAGCCTGATTTGACTTGAACATATTAGAAGCCTTCTGCCAGCTTATCTGATTAAAAGTGTAAGAGGTGAGGGCCCTTAAATGAATGTCCCCCACATATGGAACTAGATTAA
Organism: Pinus tabuliformis; assembly: GCA_031772625.1. Lineage (NCBI taxonomy): Eukaryota > Viridiplantae > Streptophyta > Pinopsida > Pinales > Pinaceae > Pinus > Pinus tabuliformis. The sequence goes on from CM062807.1 coordinate 483,597,430, forward strand.
ATTTTCTCTCAACACACAGGAGATACCCATGCATGTAAATCTCACACATCAAATGTTGAGTTGGCACATCATGGGCTCTCAATATCTAGAGGAAATGTACACCATCCTCAATCTCATGACTAATTTCTTTCTGGATGCTTTCCAAACAGAATAAAAGAAAATGTTCATGCAAAAATAAACAATAACTGGAAGCAGGAGGGCGACATGCCATCACCTCCTGTGCTAAATGGAGCATCTTCTCCTTGTCAGTTTTCAACTCTGCCACTTGCCTTTCCAGCCGCTCCACGTTGAGTTTTTGCTTTGCATGCCTCAATTGCATTATATAAATGTGCTCCACATATTCGAAGATAGCCATGGATGCTCATTCTTAGGCTTTGTTCACTTCGTTCTTATATCATGCCGTGGTGGATTTCCAGGTTTGTACTTCAGCCGTCAAAAAAACCTCACAGCCTTCAAACAAATATTCTATAGGGTTTGTCTGAGTGGCAATAGAGGTTTTTGCCACTCCATCTACCTGTTTCCCTACTTTGGCTGTCGTGGCTTTGGGCTTCTTAGCTCGCCGCTTATATTTCTTCACCTGTTTCTTCAACCAGTGCATTTGCCTTCTCAGCCTCTTGACCTCTGTTTTGAGCCGCATTGTTTCTTTGAATTGCAGTTGATATTTCTACTTCATAGGCAGCCTCCGTTTCTCACACAATTCTACCCATTATTGTTTGACCACCACCTCATCTGGTACTACAGCCGGTTCGATAGGTGGTGGATTACTCGAGGGAGTATCCACAGTGTTAATCGATGGGGCTGCTTTGCTTGGTCTCTTTTCATTGGGGGCAGCCACTTCCTTACTGACTCCTGCCTCGACCTGCTGTGAAGCTATCTTGGTAGGTGGTGGGCTCACTCGATGGGTGTCCATCGGTGGTTCAGCAAAAATTTCCCCTCCAGGTTCCCTCGTTTCAAAATCACCTACCTATCCCTCTATTCTAGGTTCCTAGGAAAGGTCTTTGTGGAGGTCTGCAACCAACAAACCTGTGGCAACTGGTTCCTTATTTGACCCATCAAACTTCAAAATCGGTGGAACGGCCACATCCTCCTCCGCGTGTCGGGAAGAGCGAGACACCCTCACCCCTTTTGGAATGGAGAAGTAAGAGGAAAATTGAAAGAATTTTCCTACCTGATCTATCTTGGCCCCAGTTGTGGCCTCGGGCTCTTTCCCTCTGTCTGCAGCATCTTTGCTCTGGGTTGAAACCCCTGCCTGTACAGTCCCCTAATTTGAGGTTGACGTTGGTTCTTGTGGAACAGTGTCAATCCCAGCATCTAATTCCTCTGCAATCTCCGGGGTCGGATAGGTTGATGGTGGTTCTTGTGTAACACCACCTTCTGTATCCAGCAGTTCTTGAACAGACGATGTTGGCACTGTTTCTTCCAGCATGGCATTGATAAAAATGGATTCTTGCATCATTACATCAATTTTGTCCATTATACCCATAGCCTCTCCTTCTATTGGCCCCACGGTTCTTTCAGCTTCGGGCCCCTCTCATCTTGGTTCATCTTCCTCCATTGGTTCTATGGTCGAGGGTGGTTCTTGTGGGACACCCCCGGCTGCAATATTAACGAATTCCTCCACCTCAGCCTGATGTGGTCCCTCTTATCTTATTACAGTGCTAATGATTTTCCCCACCCGCTCCACGGTCGAGGCTGGTTCTTGTGAGACAGCGTAGGTCATGGTGTTGGTGACCCTTTCTATATTAGCCCCTTGCTGCAGCACTTCTTCTTCCATCAGTTCTGTGGTCGAGGCTGGTTCTTGTGGAGCAGCCTCGAATATCCTCTCTAGTTCATGCCCCTAGTTCTGTTCCAGCCCCTTGGGTTCCATCTCCATTTCCTCTGGTTCTTCTTGATCTATGTATTCATTCTCTGTTGTGGTTCCTTCCTCCATCGCTTCCGACTCTTCTTCTCTAGCGGCTCTAGTAGCTGTTATGTCTTCCTCTGTAGAATCCCAAAATGTTTCCCACGGGATTTGAAGTCGATCGATTGCATGGATGAATAACAGCCAAACTAGCCCATGGTTGGTAATGACTGTTTCCACTTGTCACGAATGCCAAGCAGAATGCACCATCCACTGGAGACTTTTTAACAAGAAGAAAGGCATATTCATTGAGAAGGCTTCCGAATGTGGGAACCAGAGGTGAGCCAACATTTTGAAATGATATTTAAACATGGTGGTATACCTCCCCTCGCAGGTTATGTATCTCATTACAAAACCTGCTACCTCACCCCATGGGTGTGGTAATGAATTCTAGTCATACCCTCGGCCTTTCTAAACAACATTTTCTCCGGCTTGCAAAAATGCTTCGGGGAACTCTGGGAGGGAGGTTCTTCATGAAAACCATTTCTTCCCCTGCTGAGGTAGCCCACTGACCTCTGCAATGGTTTCCTCTATAGCAAGGATTTCTATTCCCTGGACCTGAGAGCTCCCTTCCTCTAAATTGAGTGCAAATTCAATTACAATTGCCTCATTAAACCCCTGCAACCTATCAAAATAGACGTTCCACCCTGCATTTTCAAAAACCTACCATACTTCCTAATTGTTTCGAACCACTATCGTGTCCTCCAACTCATGGTGCAAAACCAACCCACCCATCGTTGTAGGAACTAGATCAACACGATGGATACAGCTGACTAATAGGGGGAGAGTAACAGCAACCCAACTGACGATGGCAATAATGTTAGCATGGTGGTCGTGGGGTAAAAGAATGGTAATAATGGCTGGTACACCTCGAAAAACACAGAATATAATGGCAGGGTATGGCAGTACAGGGGAATGATTATGGTGATTGAATATAGTGTACTGGGGAAATGATTGATAAGGTTTTTGGCATATGATTTCAAATTCCAATGTGTCAGAATCATGATTACAAAATTGCATGATTTTTGGTTTCCATTCGCGTTGGATTTGGTAATGATGTGATATGATTACGATTTTAGGTGACGATAGGACCCCCCCAACTTAAATGCGTCTGTCCGCGGCACGTACTAGTCTCTTCTTTGGAATATTTTAATTAAATCCATAAGAGTCAATGAAGGCATACCTGGTGACCTACCTGGCAGTGGGGTAATAGCAAAAATAACCGGCAGAGTAACAGCGCTGACAGAGTAACAGCACCGGCAGAGTAACAGCACAGCGGAGTAACAGCAGCAGCGGAGTAATAAAAACTATGGAGTAACAACACCAATGGAGTGACAGAAACAGCAGAGTAATAACACCGGTAGAGTAACAGAAACGGCGGAGTAACAGCACCGGCAGAGTAACAACAACGGTGGAGTAACAACAACTGCAGAGTAACAACACCGATGGAGTAACAGCACCGATGGAGTAACAGCACCGATGGAGTAACAGCAACGGCAGAGTAATAGCATCGGCGAAGTGACAGCAACAGCAGAGTAACAACACCGATGGAGTAATAGCAACGGTGGAGTAACAGCAACGACTGTTACTTGAAAAAATTCTCAGTTTCTCCGTGTCATAATTCAGATCTTATTCCTGCAAAAAGACAAACAAGTAAGTAAGTAAGTATATATATATATATATATATATATATATATATATATATATATATATATATATATATATATATCAAAAGGTAGAGGGAGTATTCTCTGCACCAACAACCATCAAACTAGATGTATCAGAAAGATGTTTGATGAAGGCATCCTTAGAAGTTGGATGGTGGTATAACTTCAGATAGTGTCCGTTCACTAGGAAGGAAGTACAATTTTCATCTACCGTAACCAATCTGATTGTTCCATTGTCGAATACAATGTCCACTTCATACGGTCCCATCCAACAAGTGTGAAGCTTTCCTTTAAAATCTTTGAACTGGGAGTCATAGAGCAATGCCCGGTCTCTTATATGAAACACCTTATTCTTGATAAATTTATCATGCCATTTTGTTCTCTGTTGTTGGATAGCAGTGGTTCTCTGGACAGCTACTAAATGAATCTCATCTAACTCATTGAGATGTTCCATTTAGTGTTTTTGGGCCTCTGATAAGTCTAATCCTACTTCCAAAGCCGTTCTGAGCGTGCTAATATCGAACTCTACTGGAAACAAGGGGGGTTTCTCATAGACTAGCTCAAATGGTCAAAACCTGGTTGTATTCTGCCATGTCATCCTATATGCCCAAAAATCTTTTGGAAGTTTCTGCGACCAATCCCAGCGATGACTTGCTATAGTTTTTGTCAAGATATTCTCCAATACCTTGTTTGTGCTTTCTACCTGTCCATTCGCTTGGGGATGGTAAGGAGTTGTCATTTTGTGTTTAACCCCATATTTTTGCATAAGCCTCTCTATCATGTGGGATGTGAACTATGCTCCTCCATCTGAAACAATTTCTCTCGGGGTACCATATCAAGAAAAAATCTCTTCAAAAAGGAAATCTGCTACCACCTGTTATGTTGTTTTCGCAACCACTCTGGCTTTCACCCACTTAGTCACATAATCAGTACAGACCAGGATGTGAACCTTCTGGTGAGAAAGTGGGTTGATGTGTCCAACAAAATCAATGGCCCACTTCTCAAAAGTTTCAAGGACTATTTGGGGCTGTAATGGCATTTCATCCAATTTCCCATGTTGTCCTATCTGTTGATAGTTGTCACATCTTCGGACATAATCTCTAACGCCACGAAATATAGAAGGCCAGTAGTATCCCATTTGTAGCACCTTGTGGCCTGTTCTTTTATCTAAAAAATTTCCTCCATAAGGTCCACCATGGGCAGCCTTCAATATCTCATAGATATCATCCTCTGATAAACAACACCGAATCTGTTGATCAACCCCTGTATGAAAGAGGTATCCTACCATCCATGAATATCGGGTACTATGATGAATAATTTTCTGTTGATCCTTATATGACAAATGATGAAGTACCTTCCATGTAGCAAGATAGTTAGCAATATCTGCATACCGCGGAGTGTTAGTGGAAATTGCAAAGAGATATTCATCTAGAAAGCTATCTTCGATAGGTGTACCTTTGGCATTATTTTCTAACCTAGACAGAAAATCAGCAACCACGTTGTCCTTCCCTGGTTTATCTACTATGGTAATGTCAAATTCTTGAAGTAGCAAAAGCCATCTTGTAATACGACTAGGAGTAACGGGTTTATTCATCAGATACCTGATGGCTGCATGATCAATGTGTACAAAGGTGGGGTAACCAGTGATATAGTGCCGAAACTTGTTGATGGCGTAGATGACAGCAAGGAATTATTTTTCAGTCACTATGTAGTTTAACTCAGTAAGAGCCAAGTTCTTACTAACATAGTAAACTGCATATGGTACCTTATCCACTTGCTGCCCCAAAACTGCCCCAACTGTTGTCTGGGAAGCATCAGCATGAATATGGAATGGTAATGCCCAGTCTGGCCCTCTAAGGATCGGAGCACTACAAACCAATTCCTTGAACTTCACAAAGGCTACATCACAGTCATCTGTCCACACAAAGTCTGCATCTTTTGTCAGTAATTGAAAAAGCAGATGTGCTATTTTAGAAAAATTTTCTATAAAGCGCCTGTAATAACCAGCACAACCGATAAAGCTATGTACCTGAGTGGGTGTTCTGGGTATTGGAAAATGTTGTATTACCTTTATCTTAGCTGGATCCATCCGGATTCCTATAGTTGAAAGCAAGTGTGCCAGGACTATTCCTTCATTTATCATCATATGGCATTTTTCCGTACTTAAAGAGACATGCACCTGCTTGCATCTTTCAAGAAATTTTTCTAGCTTCCCCAATGCTTCTTTGAATGAATCTCCATATGCCATGAAATCGTCCATATAAATATCAACACTATCATCCATCAGATCAGAGAAAATCCCCAAAATTGCCCTCTGGAATCTTGCAGGCGCATTACAGAGACCAAATGGGAGGACCCGGTATGTGAACATTCCCTAAGGGAATGTGAAAGTGGTATTATCATGATCTTCAGGAGCTATATGGATCCCGTTGTACCTGCTAAATCCATCCAGGAAGGAGAAAAACTTCTTCCCAGCCAATGTATCCAAGACTTGGTCAATGAATGGTACTGGGAAATGGTCTTTTTGAGTTGCCTTATTTAATTCTTTGTAGTCCACGCATATTCGCCATTTACCATTTTTCTTAGGGACTAGTACTAATGGGGAAACCCATTGGCTGTCTGAAATGGGGTAGATAAATCCGACTTCCAGCAGCTTTTGGAGTTCTTCCTTAACAATGTTTTTCAGAACAAGGTTCATTCTTCTCTGGGATTGTCTCACAGGACGACAATCCTCCTTAATGTATATGTGATGGGTGCATAGATTAGCAGGAATCTCCTTCATATCTGAGTAGTCCCAGGCTAGGGCTTCTTTGTGTTTTCGAAGAACATCCAAGAGTTGTTTCTTTTGGGACTCTGATAGATCTGGGTTGATATTCAGGGCTTTTCCTTGTTCTAATTCCACGGAAATACTGTCATGGGGTGCAGTTGTAGGTAGCTCATCAAATCCATCTGTTGTTTCAATACTTTCCTGAGTCTCACGGCTCAATATGGACTCCAGGATTTGCTAATTTAGATTTGAAACAGAATAGGGATCACTGATAAAGTTAGTAATTGTGTCATCTTCTATTTCGGTTTTCAGCTAGAGGGCATGTCCAATAGTAAGAACTGGTCTTAACTCCTCATTTTCTGATTCAGACTCTTTCCTAGATAAATATTTCTTGCAGCCTGTTGATTTTGTTGATGGCTTGGGTTATGCAGGAGGATATAATACTAGATTCTTAGTGTTTTGTCCATTTGAAATGATCATATGTCTAGACTGACACCCAATATAAGCGTCTGTAGTTGCTAGCCATGGTCTTCCTAGAATCAAGGGATGGCCTCCAGCTGGAGATTGTGTTTGGAGTACTAGGAATTCCACAGGGTGGTGCCATGAATCAACCGAAATTGTGATATCTTCTAACTTCCCTACCGGTTTCTCTGTAGATCGATATTCCAGTTCTAACACTGTAGGTGTGTGTTTCAAGTTACAAAGACCTAATGCACGCATATTTTTAGCAATGATGACATTTATGGAAGCACCCAAATCTACCAGTACATCTGGAATTTCTACCCCATTAATTTTCATGGTTAAAATTGGGTTCCCGGGATCCCCATACTTTACAGGCATGGACCTTCCCATCATGAAATCTAATAACTTCCCCATTACATGAATGGTGAGCGGGTCTCTTGATTTCTTTTTAGGCTTCTTAGCACAATATTCCCTAAGAGTTTTTGCATATATAGGTACGTCCCTCATAGCTTGCAACAGGGGAATCTTGACAAATAAATTATGTAACTCCCCTAACAGGTCAAACTCAGCTTGAGGGTTTGTTTACTCAAAGCCAACCTTTCTGGATAGGGCGGTTCAGCTTGGTGTTTTTGAGTAACTAGCAGTTGAGGAGGTGTATGATTTTTGTTGACTCGGTTTGATTCCTCTTCAACCATTTCTGGTTCCTTTTCCTCACTGTGAATTTTTTCAATGATAACCGATGAGGTTTGAGCATCTACTGTCCTCCTAGATTGTAAATTCATCTCATAGAATTCTGTGATAGAGATGTTGTATGAAGGTAGGTTGAGGGTGTCAGCTTGTTGAGCCCCTTTATTGTTAGGATTCAGATTGGGTTGGATAGAAAGTTGGGTACGAATACTCTGATTACCAGGAGGCACATTAGTGGGTAACTGAAGTTGTCGTTGTGGCATTGACTGGGGAAACTGACCAAGAGGAGAATATCCCCGCGATTTCGGAGCCCATGAGGAACTCGAACTAGCTTGAGGAGCCTCTTGCTGCCAAGGTGGGAAATGGTATTGGGGCCGCATGGGTGGATAAGGCATGGACTGTGTTAGTGTTAGTGTCTTCACACTTCCATCAATGATCAAATTGCTCTTTTACATGCATATTAGGTGTCTCATTCGATCAATTGCATTCCATTAGGTCATGGATCAACTAATGGTAGTGGTTTCATGTCAGTTTCCCTCATGACTTCCACCTGTTGACCTGTTTACACATTTTTTTAGTCATTCACAGTCATCCTGTTTCATTTCATGTATAACAACTAGTCCTAGGGTTTAGTCCCATTAGGTCTTAGGGTTTGTCAATCATGCTCAAATAAAGGGGTCAACAGGCACATGAAGGTTCATAAAGTCATAAGTTTACTTCTGATATGCTCAATAAATCTTTTTCACCTCAAAACTCTGTTTTGAGGTGAAAACAGAGTATTGTTCTATTTTTGTAAAATTTTATGTAATTTAGTTGTTTCTATATGTAATAAGCACTCAGCAACTGTTCCTGGTCACCATGCCAATTCCTACCACTGCAAAAGCAAAAGTATCAAGACATTAGTCGATCAAATTGCTAAGAAAAGGGGTCAAGATTCAAACTAAAAAATACAATTTTTAAAAAGTTACTAAGACTTTAGAAAAGTGGGTTTGAAATGAAGAAAAATCAAATTGTATGGTATATAAAGAAAATTCATGATAGCAAGCCATTCCATTATGCAAAAATTCAAGTTGAGAGCTAAAATCGCGTTTTGAGGGAAGAGTGAGCAAAACAAGAGGAAAATTGAAAATGCGGTGCAAACCTGCCTAGCAATGCGCATCAGAGGGTTGGTGCTACACATCAGAGGGGCGTTGTGCCTCAAGTAGCGTTTTCCTATGTAAAAATACACTGGCGTTGTGCATGAGGCAGGCGCTACGCATTGGGTTCAGTGCGCTGCACATTGGCCAGTGAGGCTTCAAAATCACACAAATTCATCTCAAATCCTCCCAAATGCTGCATTCACCTCCTAACAAGTAAGTGTTAATACATCCTAAGCTTAAATAAGGTTTTTCATGTTTGGTTCATGCTTTTTGCTTCTTAAAGGTCAAACCCTAGCTTGCTTCTATACTCTATTTCACATCATTGAAAAACCACAATCCCTTGTCCCTTTTCCAAATTTCATTGCACTAAAACTACCCCTTGATTCTATTTTCCCTTTCCCTATTTTCCCTAAGAAACTAATCCCCTTTATTAAACCCTAAGTCCCTCATAAATCAAAACCCTAGCTCCCCAAATCCTTCCATTCATTCCCCTACCTCATCTCATTACTATTGTTCCATTTATAAAATCTCTTCATACTCACCTTTTTGTTCCCACCTATTATCCATTATTCTCCATATCATCACCCCAATATCTCATAGAGACAAGCATGGAAAGAGGTTGTGAATCAGATTTTGAAGAAGATACTCCTAGTGATAGCTCTAGAGAAAGAAATTTGCAGCAAAGGAGGCCTCACAAAGGTGGAAAAATCATCCGGGAGGAACCTATCAGCATGAGTGAACTCCTTTCTTGCCCACTAGCCACCACATGTTTCAGATATCATTCCTATTTTGAGTTTTATGAAATGGTTGAGAGCACCAAATGGATCATTAAATATCTTGAGTAGGAAAACAAACAATTGATAGATAAGCAAGTTATTATGGAGCTATGGATGATTAGGGAAGATACAAGAGACAAAGAAAGCAAAGATCGAGATGACATCCCTTGAGCAAGAAATTGAGAATGACTGAGAGACATGGTTGGAAAGGGTGAAAAATCACCTTGAGAAGTTGCTTGAGAAATCCAACAAAGTGAAGACAATGCTGCGCCATATGGCCTATCATTACTTAACTCGGAACAAGATTTGAAAAACAAGGGTAAAGAGGCTAAAAGCTAAGTTAAGGAGAGCCTTGAGGGCCAAGAAAGAACATGATAAACTCAAAATCTTGGTTGGAGCTTCATTAGATTATCAAAGCACTTATTGAGGTTGCCTCTTACCAAATTTGAGGAAATTTTGGAATTTTTTTGTCATTTTACATTTTTCAAAATAGAAACACAGGAAATTTCCACTCATGCGCAGCGCCATCAGTGATGTGCATTGAATTGGTGCATCCTATTGAAAAATGGCTTATATATTTGGATTCAACATCAAAAAATAAGCAAACCCAGAAAGTTCCATCAATTTTGGAGAAGATCTGGGCCACCATTTTTTGGACCCATAGGAAGCAGTCTTGGCAGAATCAACTTTTGGAGGGTCAAATCAACTCCAAATCAGAATTCAAAGTGTTCTAGAAACTAGACAGGCATAGCTTTCCAACAAGCCATCTTGGGCCTAATTCGAGTGAGTGGAAGGCCTCCAAAAGCTTCCCTAAAGCGGCACTATGCATCAGGCTCAAGGCATTGCGCATCAGGCAGATTTTGTCAATTTTGCCTAAAATTCAAAATTTCGCCCAGTGTTTTTAGTGGTTGACTTTTCTTCTTGTTTAGGTAAATGTATGGATGGTAAATGATGTGTTTGATGTAATTATAGATTAAAATCACCTCATAAGGTAGATACATCAAGTTCCAAGTGGTTTTGAGCTGTAATGAATTGGTTCCCTAAGTTTTAGAGGCAAGTTGTTCCACTGCCTACTTTTGTGTTCCTAGTTTAGATATGGTTGAAACCACCCCTTTTCTCATGGATTCGACCCTGATAGCTAGCATGAGTGGTTTCCTTGCCTATATTATGTAATTTCTTAGTCATTTGTAAATGTTGGACTTTGGTAGAAGTGGTGGCACTCATTGAACATTTGTATCAACAGTTTGGCAAGGAATAAAACCAGGTTTCACGGTTATTTTTGTGGGATTCTTGTGACAGTGATTTTATGTATTGTTTCTTCTTTGTAATGAGTTTTTCTTATGTTTTATATGTATCCAAATCCATCTTTCCCTTCTAAAACTAAATGAATCAAGGTGAATGGAAAAAATACACTTTTGTGCTTTGTCTTGGGAATGCATTTGGTTTTCAATGTTTTCAACTGTTTGAAGAGGATTCGTAGTTTCTTTATGCCCTCCTCAACTCCTTAGCTTTCTTAATCTACCATCTTAATCCATTTATATTACATAAACCCTTGTCTACCTCACCCTACAGAACATGATTGTATCCCTGAGTTGATTTCCTGGACCCGGTCTACCTTCTCCAATTGACCTAGCAACCAAAACCTAAAAATCAAACCAAAAACACTGAGCTATTATACCTAGCCTAAAATCTACATTAAATACAGTCATCTCAAGCCCTAATTGCCAATATCCAAATTGATATTGACAAGGAGAGAACCCTCTCCCGACCTAGTAGGGCTAGCTACTAGGTTAAGCGTGGTTTGATGTTACCCTAGACCTGCCTTCCTTCAGCCTAAGGTAGATTCGGGCCCTAACAGACTAGGGACCCATATTAAAATTTCTAAAATATTGAGATGGATCTGAAAACATACCTTGATTTCCCATTGACGGTCGAGGTTGCCATGGATTTTTAGGTCCCATAAAGTACAGTTGCTCCATATCTTCGCCTATCCCTTGAAAAATCACTTTTAGGCCTGGCAAGGATGGGCATGAACTTGTCACATGATTCAACTCACAAATTGCACACTCCTCTACAGAGTTTAATGGAAATTCCCTCTATGGGTGTTTCTTCCTACATGTTGGGCAAAATACAGCCATAATTCTTTCCAATTCTAGTTGTTTATGTTTTACCTGCAGTGTGTCTATTTGTTCAGACAAGGTACCCAAGATAGCAGTCCTCAGGTGTCCAACAGATTCCAAATTTCTTATTTTGTAACACCTCCACCAGATACTTTTTTTGATCGAATCCCTTATTTATTCCTTGCAACTCCCCTTGAGCACTGGATGCACAACTTGCAGATGATGTCAAAGTTATCCTTTCATATACCTCCCTTTCCGACTATATTTAACAATTCCAAAGAGTCCTCTCGAAAGGCTCGGAGAAGGAAAATTTTCAAGATGTCCTTATCCAGGTCAAAGTGACCTGATCTCTGCAATGTGTATTTAAAGTGTTCCACACAGTCTTCCATATTTTCGTCCTCTTTCTGTGTAAATTTGAAAAGTTCTTCTTTAATATCCCATGATTTATAGTAATCCTGTTACTTCTCCAAGAAAGCAGTTCTCATCTCCTCCCATGTGGTGATAGACCTTCCCCCAAGACCCATAAACCACCGTAGGGCTATCCCTTTTAGCGTAGTAGGGAAGATTTTCAATTTCTGAGCATCCATTATATAATCATATCCTCAACACACAATGTCAAATTCAAAAAAAAACGTGTCAGGGTCTTATCAAGTAAGCCCATGGAACTGGGTAAAGTTGTTGAAGGAATGGGCTTTGTTGGTGTGCTAGTCCCAAGATCCCCAATTGGGAAGTCAATATTAGAGGTTGTAGGTGCCATGAATATCCTCCAATACTCACTTGGGATTTCAGCAGGCTCCGCCAGAAGGGTTTTTATCACAGGGATTCGAGTTTCCTTAATAGCGCTCCCTCTATCCCTTGGTGATAGAAGTGTCTCTACAATTTCTTCCTCCCTGTCACAGTGGCTTGACCCTTCAGATTTCCTCTTTGCAACTTCTTCTTCCCTACTGGGATGGATCGTTCCCTCAGATTCTCTACTTGCAACTTCTTCTTCTTCTGTTACGAGCAACGGTATCCCTTTATCAAGCATACTGTTGCTTGTCTCTCCGGCTGTTGGAAGGGCCTATTATATCAAATCAGCATGGGGTGTTGTGGATAGCACTAGTTGATCTATTGATTGTACCTCAGATCTTGTCCACACACCTGGCCTTATGGCTGCACGGAAAGACACCTCTAATTCAACTTTTACAATGATTTGTTGGATATAATTATTCATTCCCAAATACTCCCTTCTTTGGGGCTCTCCCTCTGCCCCTTTTATTTAGCTCTCTGTTCATACAAGTTGGTGTGATGAAATATGTTGCTACCAAATCACAATTCTCAAGACCTGGAGTAGGGTGTCAAAAGACCATTCCCTCCCTAGGACGAGAGACCACGTTGAAAAGAGAACAGTTAACATAAAAAGAAAAGAAAACAGGAACCTAGGGTTCAGGGCCTGGAGCAATGTGTCAAAGGACTCCTCCCTCCTTGGGACAAGAAACCCAATCAAGAAAAATAACACTCCCACGAGAAAACCTAACACTTCAAGACCTGAAGTAGGGTGTTAGAGGACCCCTCCCTCCCTAAGGCGAGAGATTGGGTTTCCCAAAACCAAAACAACAAAAGTGCTAGGGAATCTAAGCTCAAGGCCTGGAGAAGGGCGTCAAAGGACTCCTCCCTCCCCAGGGCAAGAGATCGGCCCTAATAAAATAGGAAAACAATAAAAGCACAAAACAAACGAAATACCTACACTCAGGACCTGGAGCAGAGTGAGAAAGCTCGTTCTCTCCCCAAGACGAGAGATTGACCCTCTGGTTGATACAAATTGTGTCTTGCACCTTGTTAGCCTCCCCGGAAACAGTGCCAAAATGTTGGTGTCCAGGTATGAACGATTTATTCACCCCTTTTCCTACATTAATGTATCAATACGGGTGCGTATTCTTTTCAAGGCAACACGCAAGGTATATGCAGGGGCAAGGTTACAATCTATCATCGACCAAGGGTTCGTGATTACCAAATCAAAGCATTACTGAAATAGAAATAGAAACTCAACTACAGAACTTAAAAAGGTATTCACAATGATCTAAAGAATCTGCAACAGAAATCAAGAAATAAACACGGTAATGAACAATACACACATAACAAGGAAACATGCAGCACCTGATCAGAAGAGCGGGTCCAACTCTCTGATCAGGGTTGCATCACTCACAGTGAAAGATAGACCAGCAAAAAGGGTTGTATTTTATTAATCTGAACAATTTTGTTACAATACAATGCAGGGTCTAGCTCCCCTGATATAGGAATGACCCACCCTTTATACAGTACAAAGGGGAATAACATCTCTCCCCAAAACTTGGCAACTATATGCCCAAATATATACATCAGTTCAACACAACACTAGCACCGAGAGAGCAAGAATAGGAATGATCCAAAACAGGTTGAGAACAGCTACAAATTAGTTATGACGTTTCGTCGTGGTAGATCAGCTGTTGTAAATCACGAAACTGCTGCGATATGTCGTGCGGTCAACACATGTGCTCCATAATCTGCGGTCATAACATGTTTTAGTGGTTCGCATAGGTAAAACCCTCATGAATCTACTTCATTAATTAAATATCCCAAGAGACGATAAAGGGGAATTACCTCATAGTTTTACATAGTAAATGTATGCCAATGAATACAAAAGGGATGAAAATAGGAGTGGAAATGCAGCGAAAAGATAGGCCAATTTGGTGCCCAACATTTAGCATGTCATGAACGCACGTGATATGTCAGAGGTTCATTGAGTGAAGCCCTCGTGGGTTTGACCACCCGCCAACCATATAATATGGTTATACATGCGGTGATGTGTGATGGTGGGGGTGGTGGCTTTCCACCCCCCCCCCCCCCCCCCCTTTTTATTTTTTATTTTTTTAAACGCATTGTTAAAAATAAAAATTCTCTCGATTTTTGGGGTTACCAGACATTTTAAGGAGGCGAAAAATTCACCCGTTCTTGTGGCCAAATTTCATGCATGAGGACTCTGCCAAATTTTTGCCTCGTTTGTGACTTCCACTTAGCCAAGTTTGACCAGCTATAACTTAAACATATGAACTCATAGTTGAGTGTCATTCATGCCATTGGAATCAGGATGACGAGCACTACGATCTGATCTTGATTTCACTTCAATCTAAGGACTTTGATTTTTGAGTTATTTCTGGATTATGAGCATTTTTGGAGCCACCTGGATCATTCCTCCCCACCGAGGAGATTTTGGTCCTCCAAACGCATTAACACATCTTGCACACTGCCTGTTTCCTCATCAAGCCATACTTTCAACATCTGTATTAATGCATGCAAATATGGTACATTCTTTGCAATCACATACATAACCACATGACTCAAACAACACCATAATTTCCAAGAGTTTATAACACACACTCTTTGGTCAAGTCTACATCATAATGGAAACCAATACTGCAACTATCAACAAAACGCAAAAAGCATCATCGTTGCTTTAATAAACGATGGAAAACACATCATCACTTTTACAATTATTTGCAACACATGATTTATAAAATGTGCCCATGAAAAGCTACTATATCTAGTAAAACCATCTCTTACTCAACAAAGTGAACGGGTCATAATCCTAGAGCTGATTCATTTAATGGACAACCTTTCCGAATGGTTTCTTCATAGGTGCTTTCTGGAGCATCTGACACATGGCTCTTTGGTGTCCACCCTCGTTGCAGTGACTACAATAATTCTTTCTCCTCCAAACTTTATGGATCATCTTGGAACACTTATTCCTAGTGCACCTCTAATGAGTGTTTCTAGAACCCTCACTACCACTGGAATGTGATGAAGTTCTCTCATCATCTATCATTGGTTGGTTGTTGATTGTCTTGGAGCTTTCCCCAACCTCTTTTTTGACATATCAAATTACTGCATAATGAGTAAATTCCTCCACTTTGATGGGATTCGCAATGCCTTGGTCCTTAATATCGAGGCCTTTCCTTGATACCCCATTTTCTTCAAAAAAAATTGATCCAATTCTTGTAGTATGTTTCTGAAAAGCAGCGAAATCATCATCGTAAAATGTAATTAAATTGAAAAATCACTTTTTACCTCAGGCTTGTTATGCTGCAACTTTTTCAAGGCCTCCTCCTTGGCTTGTAACTGATGTTGCAACCTTTGTTTCTCCTTATCTTCTTCTTGTAGGAGTCTCCTTAGTTCAAAATTCTCTACCTAAATGATTTGGTTGATTTCTTCAAGTTCTTGGAGCCATGCCACATTTGGTTCCCTTTTCATTTTTGGCACAACATCTGCTGAAATATTTCTCTCATTGCCCGAATCAAAACCCAAGTCGATGGGTCCATCTGCTGCAACCCTAAGAGATGCAATCTTCATTTCATCACCTGAGTCTGATCCCAGGTCAATTGGTCCACCACCTACAAATCTCACAGTTGTGATCTTCTCATCATCCTCTGATTCAGATTCTTGGTCTTGTTGCACAGTTGCAACTATCTTTTGCTTCTCTTTTCTATCATTCCTCTTAGGTCTCAATTCTGGATGCAGTTTCCAGTAATTCTCCTCATCATGCCCTTATTTCTCATAATGATTACAAGAGGGCCTTACTTCTCTTCTCTTGGTTGTTGTTTCCCTTTTCAGGTGGTCACCTTTCTCATGCTTCTCCCTGCTTTCAAGATGTACATCCTGAAACAAATGGCCCAAAAATGGATCCAAATATGCTCTTGAAGGTCTCCATAAACCAACAAAATCATGCCAATGGATCCAAATTTGCTCTTAAAGTCTTCAAAATCTTCACTAAGATCATCCAAAGAGCGCAACCATCACATGCCAAGAGCCCTTGGAAGGGCAGAAAAACACTATCGAGAGGCTAAAACACTCCAAAGCAGTGAAAAAACAAATTATTGCAAGCATAAACATGGCAACGCACAACTACTGTTAGATCTAGCCGATCAATGTCCCAGATCTAAGCGGCTAATCACATCAGTGGTGGCCATCGGAGGCAGTTGAAGTAGAGTCGCGATGAGATCGGGCCGAGCGATATGTCGATCATCGATATCGGTGCAGGGAGCATATGCCATGTTATATGAAGGACTCGGGGAGTGACCGACGCGCGATTGCGATTTATCACATTGCTATATCACATCGGCACTATACCATGGGGTGAGGCCTATGCACAGGCATGTGTGCAACCCGATGAGCTAAAACCGGCAGCATTATATGCGATATTTGATCAATTTTCAGGTCTGCAGAAAGGCCGGTTTTAATGTATTTTCCATGTATTTCGTTATATAAGGAAATACAAAGAAAAACAGGGGCAGTGCAATAGCGATGGAACCCGGACCCGATGGGTTTCCAGAATGAAAATATATAATCTTTGAAGTCCGTGGGAAGGCCTGTTTTCAATGTATTTTGTGGGAACCTTTGGCTAGTGCTGATTGCGATGAAGCCCGATCGGGTCCAGAAAGTGAAATATATGATATCTGAAGTCCGCCAAAGCCATTTTTTCATACATTTTCAGTGTTTTACGCATATTTCATAATATGAGGAAAATACACAGGAGCAATCTTTTTGTGACTTGCGATGGCAACAAGGGCATACCCGAGAGATTAATAGACTATTTTTGAGGACTTTTGAAGTCCAAAATACACAAAGAAGGCGGTATTTATCAGTGATTGCAGTGTTTTTTGTGTAAAAATAGAAAACAGTCATTGAAAACTTTTAAAGGGATTTCACAGGCCTGAAGACCCTTTCTATTTACTAACAGATGCCAGGAGGGGAATAGACAGCACAACAAACTACCCAAAATATCTGAAAGCGGTTACTCTTCTGTCAGAAGCAGAAAACTTCGAGCCCATGCTTGCTAGAGGGCATCAAATCAGTTAACAAGGCATATCAAACAGATTAAGACTCTGAGCCCCTTAGAGCTCAGGAGCATTGTAAACAGGCTATAAATAGCTGAAAGTAAGATGTAATAAGGGTTCAAACTTCTGGAGATTGTTCCTCCTCTATTTCTTCAAGCTTCTCATCTTCATTCTAGCAATATAAGATTCTTTTGCTATTTTATGTTCAATGTCCATTTTCTTTGTTGTTCTATGCTTGCAATTGAATAGTTTATTCAGGTTTTCTGATGTGTCTTATGCGAGATAACTATCATCTTATCTCTGCATTGATAAATTAGATTTTCAAGTCTTGTTTACTTCTTGCTGATACAGTCAGTATTCTCCATCTATCCATTGAATCTATAAATTATTGAGCAGTAGTGGTCTAAAGCCTTATAATTGGTGAGAGTGTTCCTGCATGTCTTGAGTGAGAATATAGCTGAAATGGTTATCTGACTTGATCCAAACCATCATCCATTCCAATAGTTCTAAGAACAATATTGAAGATTATATGTTACCAGGCATCTCTGAGCTGCAACCTAGGAGAGTTTCCTAGAGTGATAACATAATTGGCACCGTTTCCGGGGAGAGGAAACTGAAGCTCATCTTCCCTGGGAAATGACATAGATCTAGCTTTGATGATAGACAGAGTCTGGGCACTTTTTTGGTTGTAATCATTTATCTGGCAACTCTACTAGAGGTCAAACCTCTTGGTGACTCCACATCATAGTTCTGGCTCAGTTTGTGAGGCATACTCGGAGAAATCCTCAGAAGCTACAAGCCGAACCAGCACCTGACCCTAGAAAAATCATCAAAGAGACAAAGGTATCGCAGAAAGGAGCATCAGGTTCAGGTAAACCTAAACAATCTTCTATATCTCTTCAAGAAAGTCTTGTAATAGAACAAATACATGTTGAGAGTATAGCATCTAATACTAACAGTGAAGAAAAAGTCTCAGAGATTCATAAATCTCCTTATTCTTTAGGTTCTCCTTTTGTTGTAAGCCTAAAGGAAACCTCACCTCCTATCCATCATACTCCTTTAGTCCTGTCAGTCACTCCTCAGCCCTCTATCATTCAGACTGCCAGTACTCTTTTAGCCAGCACAGTTATGGCAGGTCCACAAGCACCTACAGGCTACCAAAATGGAAATAATCATAGCTGCTAGGTATGGACCTCTAATACTGCCTACTCCTCTGAATGCCATGCCTACTAGAGAATATCATAAATATAGGCCTAAATTCACTAGCACTGAAGGTGTTACTGCTAAAGAACATCTTGAGTCATTCTATAGCTACTGATAATCTGGACATTAGTGAAGATGATGTGTGGATGAGACTCTTTGTCCAAAGCCTAGATGGAGAGGCTAAAAAATGGTTTAGAGAACTAACCCCAAGATCTATAGCAAATATTGAAGCTTTAGATGATGCATTCCTAAAGCATTGGGAGGATAAGAAGGATCTCCTCTACTACCACACTAAGTTTGGGACTTAAAGAGGGAAAATGGTGAGTTGTTGTCTGATTTTAATAAGAGGTTTAACCGTATGTATAGCAAGATACCAGCTAAAGTAAAACCCACTACTGCCTTTGCTAAACTCACCTATGCCAGTGATTTTGACTCTGACTTCTGCCTACTGTTGAGAGAGAGGCGATGTGCTACTTTAGCTGACATGCAGGATGCAGCCTTGGAAGTGGAATCAAACATCATGGCTGCAGAGAAGCTCAAGGGAAATGTTGATAGAAGAAGACAAAGGGGCGAGTCTTCATCATCCTCTGATCCTAAGATAGATAAAATGACCAAAATGATCAAGTCATTAGCCTCTGAAATCTCCAAATTAAAGGTTAAGTAGCACCTAGGGAAAGGAAGAGTGCCTAATACCTTTGCTCCTAGAAATCAAAATCTAAATCCATATAGAATAACTAATGAGCAGTTGTATATTTTGCAAAGAAATAAAGATGCAAATGAAGACCAAAGGGTGAAGGCTCATTTTCAAAATGCAGTCATGGAAGAAGAGTAGTTTGAAAAAGATGATGAGATCCATTGTCTGGAAGACAAAGGCAATGCTTCCTTTTTGACCTCAGTTGCCTATGAAAAGTCATTATGCAATAACCAGATCAGCCAAGAATGGGATGGTAAAGCTATTCTACAAACTGTAGATCAGCAAAGATATAATTTGAGGTCAAAGATAACTAATGCCAAGGAAACTGTTGTTCAAAGAGCTGTTGTCCCTACAGTACAGCAAGCTAATAAGAAAAAACAACCAGTAGTTGATCCCATCATCCTCAAAGCTCCAGCTCATGAGGTAAGAGGCATTGACAAATATTCTTCTCCTTTCAGTTTTCAATAAGAAATTTAGAAGCTAAGAATACCTATGCCTCTGATTGAACTAGTGAAGAATGAGTCCTTCAAAAGATCCATCCTCAAGGCCCTTGAGCCTAAATCCATCCAAGTCTCCACTGACCATGTAAATCTACAATATGACAAGCCATCTGTTATTCTCAGCCCAATGATTGAAAATTGCGAAGACAGCTCCCCATCATTCTATGTCTCTCTGACTATTCATGAAAAAATCCTTCACAACTGCCTTTTGGACACTAGAGCCAGCCATAATCTAATTCCCAAGGCTATCATGGATGAGTTGGGTCTTGACATCACCAAGCCTTATCATGACCTGTTCTCTTTTGACTCTAGAAAAGTGAAGTGTCTAGGATTAATCAAGGACCTAGCCATCACTTTGTCTCAGCTACCTATGAAAAGCATGATGATGGATATTGTGGTAGCAGATGTACCTCCCAAGTTTGGCATGTTGCTTTCTAGAGGTTGGATCAAGAGATTAGGTAGATCATTACAAAATGGTCTATCCTATGCTACTGTCCCAGTTTTTGGATGTGAGAGCAAGAGATTATACGAAGAGGCACAGTTGGCTTATATCATCAGCGATGAGAAGAACCCTACTAATCATCCCATCTATGTTGTTGACATTGATTTTGGAGCATGTATTCTTCATATTGAAGAATCGCAGTTGGCCTCCACGCAGCTTAAAAAACCAATTTGCCAAATCGCTGAGGAAGAAGACCCATAGATTTGAGACATGTTCTTTGATGGAGCTTGCTCTAAGGAAGATGCTGGGGCAGGTGTAGTCCTTGTGTACCCCACATAGGAATACAGTCATTTATCTTTCAAATTAACCTTTTAGGTCACAAATAACATAGCAGAATATGAAGCTTTGATTTTGGGCTTAAGCGCTGCTAAAGAAATGGGTATCAAAGGCTTGAAAGTGTTTGGAGATGCAGACCTCATCATTCCGCAGGTCAATAAAGTGTTCCAAGCAAAGCATCCAAGGTTGAAAGCATACAGAGATGAGGTATGGAGGCTCAAGGCTTCTTTTAATAATTTCAGCATTTCTTATATTCCAAGAATGAATAACCAGCTTGCCGACTCCCTTGTGGTGTCTGCTAGCACGTTTATTCCTCCTTTGCCTCCTAAATTGACATATGAAGTTCAGGTAAAATATAGACTGTCTCTGCCTGACAACGTCAAATATTGGATAGTTTTTTAAGACGGTGAGTAAATTAACAGGTTTTTACAAGTCGTTGAGGAATTTGCTAAAACACACATCGACCAAGAAAATAAAACCATGGAAGAACGCGGCCCGTCCAAGCTAAAAAACGAGGTCAGCCAAGGAAGCATTGTCCAGCTGCTTAGTAATCATATACCAAAAGGATTGGTGCCTCTAGAGAAATTTTTTGACCATAACAATGTGCCTTATAAGCCTACCAAAATAGAAAATGAGTATGTTGTTTGCAAACACAATATAGGAAGCCTAGCCCATCCGAAATTCATCAATATATCCAATCATTTGTCTTCTACCTAGAATTCCGAGTATTGCACCCTCATGAAGCAATTCGCTAATATTTTTGCCTCGGAATACAGTTATCTTAAAACCTATGATATGAACATCATTCAGCATAAGATTCCACTGGAAAAGAAAGCCACCCCTTTTAAGCAGAAATTAAGACCTATCAACCCTCTCTTATTGCCTTTGATTGAGAAAGAGATCAAGAAGTTGTTGGATGCCAAAATCATAGTTCCCCTAAGGTATTCAAAATGGATAGATAAACTTGTGGCAATGAGAAAGAAAAATGGAGAAATCAAGCTTTGTGTTGGCTTCAGAAATCTGAACAAGTGCCCTAAAAAAGATAACTACCCCCTGCCTAAGTTGGAACACTTGCTGCAAAGAGTTTCAGGGGCCAGAGTCATGTCTTTCTTAAATGGATTTTTAGGTTACAATCAGGTTGTTGTACATCCAGAAGATCGGGAAAGGACCACCTTCACTACTCCTTGGGGCACTTTCATGTACTCCAAGATGCCTTTCAGACTAATGAATGTTGGGGCTACTTTTCAGAGGGCCATGGACATAGCCTTTCTAGGAGAGAAGGACAAGTTTGTCCTTATTTATCTTGATGACATAATAGTCTTCTCCAGCAGCCACAAAGACCATTTACAGCATTTGAAGAAGGTCTTCCTAAAGTGTAAACAGTTTGGAATTTCAGTGAACCCAAAGAAGTCACAGTTTTCTCTAGAAGAAGGCAAACATTAGGACATATTGTTTCTACTGAAGGTGTGAAGATTGATCCAGCAAGGGTTTAAGCCATTCAGACATTGTACATCCCAAGGTCAAAAAGGGACATTCAATCCTTCCTGGGTAAGATTAACTTTGTAAGGAGATTCATTCCAAACTTTTCAGAGCTTGTAAAGTAGATCACTTCCATGCTGAAGAAAGGATCAGAAATAAAATGGACAGATGCTTCAAGAAGCTCTTTTGAAGCCATCAAGCAAGCTATCATGGAAGCTCCCACCCTAATCAGCCCAGATTACACTAAGGAGTTTTGTATATTATCTTTTGCCTCTTATGATACACTTGCAGTAGTTCTGTTGTAGAAAAATGATGAAGGCATAGAGCACCTCATGGCCTTTTTCAATAAAACTTTAAGGGATGCTGAACTAAGGTATGACCTTAATCACAAACAAGATTATGCTCTCATAAAATCTTTAAAGTCATTCAAAATTTATATTATGCATTCCAAAGTAGTTGCGTATGTACCTTCAGCCTCAATAAAAGATGTCTTAACTCAGCTAGATATTGATGGAAAGAGAGCTAAATGGATTGAAAAATTCATAGATTTTAACATAGAGGTGAAGCCCACTAAGCTTCTTAAAGGCCAAGGCATGGCTAAACTTATGGCTAAAGAAAATTGTATCTTGTTAGACATAAATTGCATGGGTCTAAATTCAGATGATGAGCAAACAAAGGGAGCAGTAGAAGAACAAAATCAAAATTAGTCTCTGGCTGAGGATCTAGCCACCTGTGAATGGTATTACAGCATAATTCATTTTTTGTAGAAGCTAAAAATCCCTCTAGGGCTTAGCTCAAGTCAAACCTGGGTCATTAAACTCAGATCAACCAAATTCTACATTAATAAAAATATGCTTTATTGGAAAGACCCATCAGGAATCCTCTTGAGATTTCTAGATAAAGAACAATTTGTGGAAGTCATGCACCAGTTCCATTCTAGCATTTGTGGAGGGAATCATTAATGGAAAACCACTGCCCACAAAATCCTGAGGGTTGGGTATTATTGGCCTACTCTTTTCTCTGATGTGTTTTCTTTTGTGAAAGCTTGTGAAAAGTGTCAGAGGTTTGCAGGAAGACAGCAACTAAAATCTCTTCCCTTGAAGCCAGTACATGTCAATGGTCCCTTCCAGCAGTGGGGCTTGGAATTTATAGGTGAGATCAACCCACATTCCAGTGGCCAACACAAATGGATCTTAGTAGCCACTGATTATTTCACCAAGTGGATTGAGGTTATACCCACTAAGAATGCCAATCATCAAGTTGTCATAAAGTTCTTGAATGAGAATATTTTCACTAGATTTGGTTGCCCAACCAAACTAGTCACTGATAATGCAGCAGCTTTCAAGGAAAAATAATTGATGGACATGACTGAATCCATGGGCATTCAAGTGGTGCATTCTACCTCATATTATCCTCAAGGCAACGACCTGGAAGAATCATCTAATAAGAGTCTAGTAAGGGTATTCAAAAAACTATTAGAGGACAAAAAAAAGAGCTGGGATTCCAAGTTGAAGTTTGCACTATGGGCTGACAGAGTTACCATCAAAAAATCCATAGGGAATTCTCCATTTAAACTGGTTTATGGCGCTGATGTTGTTTTCTCTATCCAGTTGATTCTCTTTGTGGCTAAATTCTTGCAAGAAGAACAAGATGAAGAGAATGACATGGTAAGAAGAATGAATAACCTGGTTGAACTACAGCAGATCAAAGAGAAGCTGGTTGAGAAGTCAAAGGCTCATCAGAAGAAAATCAAAGAAACCTTTGACAGGAAGGCAAAAGTGGACAATTTCCAAGTTGGTGACTAGGTGCTTAAATGGGATGCATTTAAGGAAAATAAAGGTAATCATGGCAAGTTTGACTCCTTATGGACAGGTCCGTTTTTCATCGCTCAAATTCAGCAGAAAAATACATTCATTATGCACAGTCTAGAAGGAGGAGATACTTTTGGTAGCCCAGTAAATGGGCGGTTCTTGAAACTTTATTTTGTTTAAGGCTTTAAAGCCTTGTTATTGTAAGTATGTTTTTCCAGTTTTTATTTCATTACAAAATAGACTCCATGCCCAATGGAACACTAGAAGGAAGATTTTATTTTTGTTTTACAGGAAAGTCATTGATCTGTGATCCTTGAAACCTCACAAGGAGGATTTCATCCCCAGAAGGAGCCAGTGTTAGCCTTGTGGGCAAATGGCCCAAAAATGGACCCAAATATGCTCTTGAAGGTCTCCATAAACCAACAAAATCATGCCAATGGATCCAAATTCTCTCTTAAAGTCTTCAAAATCTTCACTAAGATCATCCAAAGAGAAAAACCATCACATGTCAAGAGCCCTTGGAAGGGTGGAAAAACACTATCGGGAAGCTAAAACACTCCAAAATAGTGAAAAAACAAAGTATTGCAAGCATAAACATGGCAATGCACAGCTGCCATTAGATCTAGCTGATCAATGGCCCAGATCTAAGTGGCTAATCGCATCGGTGGTGGCCATCAGAGGCAGTCGAAGGAGAGTCGCGATGAGATTGGGTTGAGCGATATGCCGATCACCAATATCGGTGATATCGCTATCGGTGGGGAGCATATGCCATGTTATATGAAGGGCCCGGGGAGTGAGCGATGCGCGACTGTGATTTATCGCGTCGAAACTATACTGTGGGGTAGGGCCTATGCACAGGCATGTGTGCGACCCGATGAGCCGGACCTAACAGCATTATATGCGATATTTGATAAATTTTCAGGTCCGTGGAAAGGCCAGTTTTAATGCATTTTCCAAGTATTTCGTTATATAACGAAATACAAAGGGAAACAAGGGTAGTGCGATAGCGATGGAACCCTGCAGGAAGCCCTATTTTCAATGTATTTTGTGTGTTTTCGTTGTTTAAATGAAATACAAAGGAACCTTTGGCTAGTGCTGATTGCGATGAATCCCAGACCTGAAAGGGTCTGGGAAGTGAAATATATAATATCTGAAGTCTACCAAAGCCACTTTTTCATACATTTTAAGTGTTTTTTGTGTATTTCATAATACAAGGAAAATACACAGGAGTAGGATTTTTGCGACTTGCGATGGAAACAAGGGTGGACCCGAGAGATTAATAAACTATTTTTGAGGACTTTTAAAGTCCAAAATACACAGAGAAGGTGGGATTTATCAGTGATTGCAGCGTTTTCTGTGTAAAAACAAAAAACAGTCATTGAAAACGTTTAAAGGGATTTCACAGGCCTAAAGACCCTTTCCATTACCTAATAGAGGCCAGGAGGGAAACAGACAGCGCAACAAACTACCCAAAATATCTAAAAGAAGTTACTCTTCTGTCAGAAGCAGAAAACTCCAAGCCCATGCTTGCCTAGAGGGCATCAAATCAGTTAACAAGGCAGATCAGACAGATTAAGACTCTGAGCCCCTTAGAGCTCAGGAGCATTGTAAACGGGCTATAAATAGCTAAATGTAAGATGTAATGAGGGTTCAAACTTCTGGAGATTGTTCCTCCTCTGTTTCTTCAAGCTTATCATCTTCATTCTAGCAATATAAGCTTATTTTGCTATTATATGTTCAATTTCCATTCTCTTTGATGTTCTATGCTTGCACTTGAATAATTTATTCAAGTTTTCTGTTGTGTCTAATGCCAGATAACTATCATTTATCTCTACATTGATAAATGATATTTACAAGTATTATTTATTTCCTGTAGTTGGTCATTCATATGTGTTTATGTATACAATCTATTGGTACAATCAGTATTCTCCATATATCCATTAAATCTCTAAATTATTGAGCATTAGTGGTCTAAATCTTATATTGGTGAGAGTGTTCATGCATGTCTTCAGTGAGAATAGAGCTGAAATGGTTATCTGACTTGATCCAAATCATCATACATTCCAATAGTTTTGAGAACAATAGTGAAGATTATACGTTACCAGGCATCTCTGAGCTGCAACCTACGAGAATTTCCTAGAGTGATAACACATCCTTCACACTAGCTTCATCAAGAGACTTAGGTTCAAATAATAACAATGAATGACATAAATAACTATGCAAAGAGCCAATATATTTTGGCATCAACATCTCAGAAGTGTCTAGTAGATCACTCAATTCTAATTCTTTTTTTCTGAACTCCTATGTGAAATTATGAACAAATTGACCTTTACTTTGTTTCAAATGTTACCATTCCAGCATGCCTTATGTTTGTAACCAAATTGGTAAAATTTTCCTCTTAAAGCAGAAGTGTACACAGACCAAGATGAAAGAAGTTTACGACTACTCTTACCACCTTGTTGCAGCCTACCTTCCCACCAGACTAGAGCGGTATCACTCAATCGAAGGGATGCTAGCTAGATCTTGGCATCATCCTCTTTGATTTGTTGTATGTGTCAATACACTTCAACCTATCTTATCCAGTTATATAGATTTTCTACATTAGATTCTCCACTAAATACAGGTAAATAAAACTTGACATCCATCTTAAAAAAGGTTTTTTATATGTATTCCTATGATTCCTGTTAGAATGATGAGAGAAGGAAGAAGAATAACTTTCACTAGAGGATGGAGAGGGAGGAGGCCCTTCTCCTCCACCTTCATGATTTACCGAGGCATGATCATCTGGTTTTTTCTTCTCAGGCTTGATTGTCTTCTCATATTTTGCAAAAAACTTATCGACTTTCTCTGCCATGGTGAAGAAGATCTTGCGATAATTTCGCTTTTCCTCCAATCAATCTTCCTCATCTTCCATGTTTTATATTCGTGGTGCATGTCCCGCTTATGGATCAAAGGATTTAAGTTTTCCTTCACCACTTTGGAGCTTGTTCTTGGTTAGCATTAACTCATGCAACTCATATCAAGAAGACCTGCTCTTGTACTGTTGTAGTGGCTACAACCACCCTCAAAAATTTTGGCTCACATGCAAATTTCAGAGCCTACCTTGGATCTTGTGATCGATCATCCTTGGTCACTTATTGGTAAGTTGATGATTTCAAGCTCCCCTCCTTGATCCTAAGAGCTTCCCGCATTCTCATATTTATGCAACATGTGTCATCATCAGGCATAGGGGTTGTTGTTTGTCATGCAAAAGGAATGTTGTTTTGATTCAAGGAATTTGTGTGTGTATGAGTGGTCGTCATCACATAAACATGTTTTGCTCTTACTTCACACACTCTTGTCACGAAGTTTGTTGCATCAAGAAAAGTATGTATTATGCATTCTGGATGGTCTATGTTGTGTCGCTAATTATCTGTGTGCAATCAAAGTCAAGTCCTATCAATGTTTAGATATGTTTCACTGATCTCACACTTGGTCATTTTCCCAAGCAACCAAGCCTCATCCAACTTCCTAGAACTGTGCGCTTTGCTTATGCAACCTTCAAGCTTCCTCCTTTGCTTCCTAAAACCCTACAATACGCAGAGGCCCAAACCTCCCTTGCCTATTGAAACCCCGCAGCCCGTAGAGACCCCAGCCAATACTGCTCTCCAAAATTGCGCAGAGCAATCAGGCTGCTAGCACTACTCTCCAAAAATGCGCAAAGAAGTCCAGTTGTACTGCACTCAGAAAATGAATAGAGGTATCCTCCCAAGACCCTCATCTCGCAGCAATGTCCTATGCCTCAAAAATGTGCATTGATTTCCAACTTGCCCTGTCTATCTTGCATGTAGAAACTATGCAGACGAGCCTCCCAGGGTCTCATTCTGGCAACAGTCACTATCTACTGAAATTATGCAGATATACCTCTCAGTGACTATAGGAAAAGGTGACATGTAGAAATCGCTTCCAAGGAGTTGAGTAGAAGGACCAAGGAAACAAGTAATGGAAAAGATCAATACCGCATGCAAACTTTGTCAGATGCATGATCAACTTGAGGGTAAGTATGGTAAGTAAAGAAAAACTTTCTAAGTACACCTCTTATTTGAGTTTGCAGGACTGCTTGTCATTGTCATATCATCATGTCCTCAGTAACATGCATGTGTGCAAACACAAAAAGTCATTTTATGTGTTTCTTCTACATGTCTTGCTTCCTTTTCACTTGTTTGACCAACTGTCATCTTCGGCATGTTGATTGCTATGTCATTCTTGCAACCTCGTTCTGGTGATGTTCAAGGTTGTGTTTGAGTTGTGCTCGCTATGTAAACATCTATCACACTCACACACGATGTTGTAAGCACTATCGTGCAAGTTTCATCACGTTCGTCCGAATGTCTATCTCAAGTGTCGCGCTTATCGCTCATACCCATCGATCAGTCACACTGAGTGTATGTTTTCTTGATGGTTCGAGGTGTCTTATTGTCAGGTCATGTTGAGTGTGTGTTGGCAAGGTCATGCATGCACAAGTTCACTCACTCACACACTTAGTCATTTTGCTGAAACGTCGTCGATCAAATGACCCCCCAATAGCCAAACCTCCATTGAGTTGCACTATGCAGTCTCATCCCTCAGTGATCTTGTACTACTACCCAGAATTGCACAGACCTTGAGGATGCCTCTCAGGAAGTCTGCATTGTGCAATCCTAGAGTCAACACAACTGATTGTCACCTAGAATAATGCAGAAGTTTCTCAACAAGCCATTGCAATCTGTAATGCCCGTAAGCAAGTCTATCAAGCCTCCATCTGGTCAACCAGAGAGTTCGACCGTGCAGTGACCCCGGGCCTCAATCCTCCAAAAAATTGCACAGAAGCTGCCAAGCATGCCCACCTCTGCTGATTGAAGAAATTGCACAGACATGTCAGGCAAACACTCATTGCATGTCACTGCACTATCCTCTAAATTTTCACAATTATGTCAACCAATCACCCTGTCAGCCGACCTGTTGCACCTCCTTAAAACTATGCATTTTTCACGGGTTTTCTCCTAGCTACCCAGCATCCTGCTCAACCCAGAAACTGCGCAGGTATGTCCTACAGGCCAGCCTCCCATATCTGTGCAGTTTTGGCCAGCAAGCTCCTACAACTCATTTCCAGTCTCCCCAAAGAATCCTTGTATTTTTCACTGCTAGTGTCCCCCTGCTGCTTGCACTGTCTCCCTGGAAAAATTGCGCAGATCTTCTCTCCAGCCGAGCCATATCTCGCAGATAGTCACTATTGATCTAGACTGCCCATCTCAGCCTCCCAGTGACCTCTATACAATTTTCATTGGCAATGACCGAAGCCCACATCTTGGCATGAAATGTGCTCTGCACAATTTCAGAGCCTTGTCCTCTCTCCCAATCACCTGCATCCGAAAAAAAAGATAATGCATCATGGTAGACTAGGATATTTCTAGATTTGATGTTGCTTCATCATGAGTGATTGCAGATACAGGTACATGGATGAGACATGGCGCGATGACAAATAGAATGAACAAGGAGCGCATGCTAGAAGACTTGTTCGTGAACAGACAAACACATGGAGCATGCCAAGTACAAGTGAAGGAGATACATGCACGTGCAACATCAAGCAAACACCAAGACCATTGAAGACTCTTCACACCTTTCCATGTGGAGGTGAAGCTATGATACACCAAAAGCACATTCATCACTCAGCAGCATTGCAGCTCGATATAGACACCAGCAGCAACATGAACATAACAGCTATGCCGTGTCGAGTCATGTCATGAGTAATCTCGGCCACATCAATACTGTGGGCCATACTATTATAATCAATGTAATGTAACATAGAATTCCAAGAGACTCACATGTAAAGTTGAAGATCCATGTAAAGTTGAAGATTCATGTAAGTCAAACAATCACGAGGGAAGTCGAACAGTCACAAGGGCCAGTTTCACCCTTGGCTATATATACCGCTCATTTGAACATGCAAAAGGATTTTCACCTTGGCTCCTCCCACAGAGCCTTGAGAGTTTGTAATATTTTCTTTGAGGAGCAAGTAGTGGCTCCAACGCCCCGCTATTGGGGTTAGTAATGTAATGGCGTACGGATGTGTCTTGGGACTTTCACTTAGTTTAGAAGCATGTTAACATGCCGGCATGTTTTCACACATGTATTGTATTCGTTTGTAATTCATGTGTAGAGTCTCCAAAATGTATTCAAAATATCATCCACTTTCACCTTTGTCGCCAACATTTCACTCACATGTCACAACTCCATGACCATATAACCTTTCATTAGCCTCCATTTTCATAATTATATGGGTTCCATTTGTGTTTTACAAAAGTTAATGATTTCTAGTATTATAAGTGAGTTAAATGGTAAAACTTAGAAAAATGACATATACTTGTTAATACATAAAAGTGACTTGAGTTTCATGACATGTGTAGGTCATTTGGAAGCTTCCAAGGCACCCTTAGGTGGCCTTCAATGCTCAAATTCGAATTCCCTTCAAGATATGGAAGAATATTTGGATAAAGGTCAAAGAGGATATGTGTCTCATCATTACCTATTTGAGTTGTAACTCTATGAGATATTCTAGGGATTATGGAGAGAATAATGGACCTTCATTAATGAGGTAGCTTCTTATATTTTTGTATAAATAGGAGAGCCTTCTCCTTTCAAAGGCATGTGTAAAGTTGGGGAAATGCTCATGTTTTGAATATAGAATTTGGATTTGGCACCATGCTCATGAGTGATGTTCACTTTGATTTGGCTATGCTTGCATTTGGAGCCTCTCAAATTTCCATCTCTCATGCTTTTGGATTAGCCACCTACAATGTGTGAGATTTATTGTTTTTTAGATTTATTGCTTTCATAGATTAAGATTTATTTCTTTCATGTATTTTCCTGTGTGAGAGGTTAAGAGTGATTGTTTTTATTTTCTTTCTACCTAGAAATTAAGAGCAATTGTTTTTATTTGTTTTCATATCTTTTCCTGTGTGAGGGATTAACACTGATTTTTTTATTTGCTTTCTACCTAGAGGTTAAGAGTGATTGTTTTTATTTGATTTCTACCTAGAAGTTAAGAATGATTTTTTTTATTTGCTTTTATATATTTTCCTGTGTGAGAGGTTAAGAGTGATTGTTTTTATTTGCTTTCTACCTAGACGTTAAGAGCGATTGTTTTTATTTGCTTTCTACCTAGAAGTTAAGAGCAATTGTTTTTAATTTCTTTCATATTTGTTCTTGTATGAGAGGTTAAGAATGATTTTTTTGCTTTCATTTCTAAAAGAGTGGTGTGCTTTTCAATTCCTGCAAGAGAGGTTAAGAATGATTTTTTTGCTTTCATTTCTAAAAGAGTGGTGTGCTTTTCAATTCCTGCAAGATTTAAAGATTAAGGTTTCAATTCCTCACGCTGTACTATAATTGTACTATAATTTCTTTGGAGTTGCTTGTTGTATTAGAATAGGTGAATTAATTTGCCTCAACATTTTGGCGTCGTTGTCGGGGAAGTGTGCATAGGAACTAGCTTTCAGTCTAAAGTTCATTTTTAGTTTTTTTCTAGATGCATGATTAAAGCATGTAGATGCATAAATCATTTAGCTACATATCATTTTTATAAAAAAAATATTAAAAAATCAATACTAACCATTTATGGACAAAGGATCTAGAATGCAAATCAAACGTCCTTTGGAGTACAAAGACTACATTGAGAAATGGTATCGAAACGTGATTGCGCCACGACATTCATCCATTTTTCAAGAGATATTTGCGGCAAATCTAAAGATTAAAATGATTTTTCATTTCCTCATGCATAATCAGGTACATTTTACAAATTTGGATATGAACGTTCTAGAAAGTCTAATCTGTAAATGGATCCATTAGAAACATTCATATACTTAAAAATTAAAAATATATATTCTTTCAAGTATGATAAACTAGGAAATAAAATCAAGCTTGATTACATTTTTTAAGTTCTTGATTGCATATTTTTAAATTTTTAGACTTTAAAATATTTAGATTTTTATTTATTTTCTTGCATTTTTTTCATTAACATCACAAATATTTTCAATAAAAAATTCATGTTTCGATTTTAAATAATTAAAAAATAAAAAATCATGTTAAATTTTTAATAAAATATATATATTAAAAAAAATCTTCATGTTTTTGAATAAGGAAAATGTAATTTTTTTTTAATAAAAATTATCAATTTTTTTAGAGAATTGAGAAATTGACAAATTGATAACTCAACCTACAAAAAAAAAAAATTGCATTAGCTTAAAAATCAAAATCCAAAAATTCATTATTCAAAAAAAAAATAGAAAGAAATAAAATTAGATCTTGCTTTTTCTTGTTGCAAATTTGGCTAATCATCTGTAGCTCAACTTCTGCCTGCAATTCAATATGCATTTGCACCAAAATTGTGAAGATCGACGACTTATATCTCCAGTTTGGAATAGTCGTAATGGAGCCATAAATGCTTGTGTTGTTGTGTGAATGCATTGGGCACAATTGTTGGCATCATGTTGATAGATTGATCAAGAAGGAAGAGATTAGGGGTGCCACCATTGTCATTTGTTGAGCAATATTCATTTCATGCCAAATATCTAGATCTAGCAGTCATTCTGGAAGAAATACCTGAGCATTTGCCAGAAATGTGTAGCGGCTTAAAAAAGTCATTTTTAAAACACGATTTCTAGCCAAATGAAAACGAATTTCAAAAAAAATAAAATGTGAGTTTTTCTCAGAATGGGGTAAATTATAAAACCCAGGAACAATTTTCTCCAATTCGTCACCGATTGGGAGATATTTTGGGTTCTCTGGAGCCTTACTTGGCAAATTGCATGGGAAAACTGGTTTTCAACTAATACACAGACAACAGTTACGGCCCTGATCTGATTTTCCTTATTTACAAGAGGTATATCTACTTCATTGACAGGTATTTGTTTTAATTTCCCCAAGCCTCTTGTAGTCTACAATATATCGAGAAAAGAGAACATAAATGATCACTAGCCTGGAAAAATCCTTTACCACAAGTCTGCACAATGAGTTTTGAACTAAATACAAAAATTTGGGTATCTGAGATTGCATTGGCACAAATGTCACCACATAATACTAACCATAGAACACTATCTTCGTTGTTCTTTTCCCTTGAAATGTATAAATATTTTTGTGAATAAATCATAAGACCAAGTTTTTATTGTTCCAACTTCTTTTAGTTCCGAAATACAAATAATCTGCCACTGGTTCAAAATAATTCTCCACAAATTCGCAAGAGGTGTCTTCTACGAATCAAATAGCTTCAATAATGCGATCTTCGTTTTTTTTTTTTTTTTTTTAATGGTTCACTAGATGTGAACTCTACATATACTTTTGTACCTCTTCACTGAGATATATTTTTTCGCAAACTAGCTCGAGTCATCTTTTATACGATTTCTCATTATTCAAATAGTTACATATGGAGGAGAGCTAAAGGTATGCATTTGCCCTCCTTGAATCGGGGGAAGCATCGAACTTTATCGCTTCCTTCAGACCTTAAGAAATGTGTAGAGATTCTTGATATTCAATGTCTTACTTCTTTACCCAACATGCATTCTTCTCCTCTTGAGTTGTCTGACAAGATCTCCTTTAACTCACGTAACTTTTTATTTTTTTATTTGTATTTTAATGAAGTGTTTTTTTATATAATGTTTGTGTTATAGGTTTGTGTTATCATTTTTTTATGTTTATTTGTGTATATATATATATTTTAGTTTGTACATGTTCTTTTCTTTTTCCTTTATGTACATTTATTTTACATATTTTTAGTTTTTGTAAATATTTCATTAATTTATTGTTTTTCAAAAAAAAAATCGCCATGAAAACATGTTGTAAAAAAAATTGATGTGAAACTCAATTCATGATTGGAGCAAAGTAAAAAAAAAGGGAACTTTTGAGATGATTCACTTACACACTTGTCAAAGCAAGAAAAAAATAAAATAAATTGTTCTATTTGCTAATTTTTCTAGAAAATGTATTGATCAATTTGAAGATTGGACTAGTTATTTGTTCATAACAAAAATGTGTAATTGTGTATACTTAACTGACTGTTCAAGATTTTAGTTACAGAAATTGTGCAATTCTATAGTTGAACAGCAATTATGCAGCTTAACAACAATTCTGCAGCTGACTAACAATTCTACAGCTTTGTATTTAACTCAATGATCTATTTGTCAACAATGCATTCTAATCAAAAAATTATGATCAAAATTTATTGGATTTGTCTAATGATTATGTTTTCAAGCATGATGTAAGAAAGAAGAACTATAAAGGCGCTTTATCCATGGGATCAATTGATGAATTTTTTATTGAGGATTGCTTTGCAGGAATCATTAAGAATTCCCGAATAATATTTCTTTATCTTTATGAAATGCTATGATTCAAACATAAATTGAGGAAATTGTTTTCTTTTGGAAATTGGATTTATTATCGCAATTGTAAAATTGGAATAACCATTTGAAATGAAAACATGCAATGAACTTGTTAATTATGCAAATCTTTTGTATGTATCTAGAGAAAATGATCACTTCTATTTGAACACACTTATGTTTGTTGCAATGTTAGTGCCATGTTTATTTTCAGGTTCCAGGGCAATCAGAGAATTTAGGGAAGCCAATTGTGCACAACTGGTTTTCTACGATCAATTTCAAGAAACATGAACCAATTGAATCCATTTCTGTCATTCATAAATGTCATCATTTTCCCTCTCCAAACTCACAAGCATTTTCTCTAAGCATCGTCATCACTATTTTCCTTGCAAAGAGTCGCATGTTTCCTTCACATTTTTCATAATTTCCATTTATAGAGACATTCAACTCCCTTGCATGTTGATTTGTCCTTTTGCTTTCCATTCACTTGTTTACCCTCTTGTCATTTTCCTTTCCATTAAATAAATCTTGATCCACTGCAGAAATTTTCATTCATAGTCCTTCCAAAGTCATTATTTCATACTCGCATTAGATGATGGGGGATTCATAATGCCTCCCTTCTAACAAGTCTTGGCCTATCAACATCAGCACATTATCTAGGTTTAGGGCTAGAGTCCTTATTATTACCTTGAGGCTTGTATGCATCAATGACAAGTTCTCTTGCTAACAATCATGGGAATACATCAATGTCCCTTGATAGTTAGATCTTGCAAGTGGCTCGACATCAGCTCATCTATTCACACTTTGCAAGATGTACTTAGGTATCTTGGCACTCGTTGACATTAATGGCAAGTTTGCCTTGCATTGGTTAACGGAATTCATCGATGGCCGGTAATCCAATGACTTCTATTCATGCTCAAAAAAAACACATTCATTCGCATGACTAGAATTGTTGGAGCCTTTGTTAATTTTGAAGAGTTTTGACCAGTTTTGACCAACCGTAGGGCGGGAAAGGACAAATGGCAGCAATGGTTGGGCGGCAAAACAAGCAGTTGCAGGAAGGTGATGGCAAGGTGGAAGTGGAAAGCAAAGGTAGCCAAGAGACGGGAAGGCATAAAGGCAGCCAAGGAAGCAAGCAGCCGAGCGAGAACTGGCAGTCTAGGCAGTCGGGAAGGATATAAAAAGAGGAAGAACAGAAAGGAAGAGGTTGTTTGTTGTTCGTGTTGCTACTGTTGTTGTTGGTGTTGCACAAAATATTGTCACCATGACATTCTGCAGTCATTGTGAGTCTATCACCACTCATACTTTCCTCCTTTGCAAGCCTTAAAACTCATCTCGTCATGTCAAGCCTTGAAAAATGAGAGAAAGTCCTTGAAAATCTCTAAAACTCTGGTTTCGCACTTTCTCTTAGCATTACCTGCGGTCCCGCACCCCCTGGTCATGTCCCCTGCAGACCTGCCCGCTCTGTTTCTTTGTAATGGGTGCAAAACCCTGTAAAAGTCAAAAGGCGCAAGTATATTCCTAAAGCCTCACTTTGGGTTATTTCTGGAAGCTTCTAGAGGGAATCTTAAGGTGCCAAGTTCGCTCCTTTGAGGTTCATGCATCCCAGAACTAAAGGAGCTAACCCCTTGATGTGAGGAGCTTATCCCTTTGAAGGAGGACTATATCCCTTCATTGGTGGACCTGTAACTTCCTTCCTCTGCACTATAAAATGAGGCATTGGGCTGGTTACTAAGGAGGTTGAAAGATGAATATTTTTTAGGGTAAATGTTGTTGGAATTTAGACTTCCTAATTAAGCTTGAGAGGAGAGATTACATACCTTTTGATATCATTGGGAAGAGTGTGAGGCTTCTCAAAGTAGAGGAGATTCTTTCTTGGACCCTGGGAGGAGCTTGTACAACATCAAGGCACCAAGGTTGTAAAGTTCTTCTTTGTTTAAAGTTAATACAATCAAGTTTATTTTTCTCAATAAGCTATCTTTTATGGTTTATTTCATCGATTCCTTGATCATCATGATGAATATGATTTATTATATTAGCTATGCAGGTGTTATTTGATGTGTTCTTGTTTGTGTTTGCAGGTTCTCAAAAGGAAACTCATTTGGACGGTCGAAGCATGGCTGCCACAAACTAGCGTTGGACTTCAGGTAGGGTCTAAAACACCTCTTGGTTGTTATTTATAAATCGCAATATCTAGAGAAAGATAGATTTTCTTGTTTTGCTTATCGCTAGATATCTGTATATACTAGGGAGATTGGTCTTGTCCGCAAGAACGATTTATCCGACCAACAAATTGGTGACTCCTCTTGGGGACTTGAATTTTGGTTTTTTGCCTTTACTTTTACTTTGACTTGATAAACTCTTTCTTTGTTTCTGGTTTTTGCTTGAGGTGTGTGGGATTGGATAGTTTTTTAGATTCTGAATTGTTTTTTTGTTTTTCACGCTTTTGAA
This sequence comes from Pinus tabuliformis, assembly GCA_031772625.1. Taxonomy (NCBI): domain Eukaryota; kingdom Viridiplantae; phylum Streptophyta; class Pinopsida; order Pinales; family Pinaceae; genus Pinus; species Pinus tabuliformis. The sequence continues at coordinate 483,634,098 of CM062807.1, forward strand.
AGAGGACCGCACGTTCTGTTTGTAACATAGTGCAGACATCCCTGCACTTTTGCTTTACTACACAGAGCGGTACCCCATCTGGTTATACCGGAAGCCTACGAACCTTGTCAAAATTTTGAAAAAACTAAAATCTATTCATCTAGTTAAACTTAGGATTTGTTTACATTTTCTAGCCTCTACCCAGATCTGCATGTGTCTTGTCAGAAACTTCTTGTTAGTGAGTTCCATTGGCATTTTGGTTTTAGGTGATTTTCTAGAAGTTTTGCGTGCCTGGTTTGATTTTCGCTTGGTCATTGTATTAACTCAGGGATTAGAAGCCTAAGAAACCTCAGATTACCCTGGTCTCTTGGTCTTCTTGATGAGTCTGATCGATTTGTGAAATCTGCCTTTGGTGAGGAATAGATATCGTTTTCTCTTTGCAAAGCTTTGAACGAACTTGTTTTGAAAGTTTTGAATTTCATTTTTAAAAAAAGAAAACATAGCTGGGTGTTTTTTGATTAATTTTTTATTCTGAACGAATTAGTCCTTAGTTTGCTGAATAACTAAGTAAAACGTCCTCGAAAAGAAATTTTGTAAGCTTTTACTTCAACTAGGTTTTTAGAAATTTTTAGATCTCAAGCATAGTTTTTTATAGTTTTGAGTGTTTTCTAGAAATTTTAAAATCTCTTTTGAAAAGAAATTGTTTTTTGTAGTTTTTGAGTGTTGAAAAGAAAGGGATATTTTTCGTGAGCATAATTAGTAGTCTCATTTTTTAGTTTATTGAAAAAGACAAAAAAGATTTTCTTTTCATTTATATGTTGAAGAAAGATTTGTTTTCAAAGAAGTGCATTCTCAACTCTTTCTTTAGCTAGAAATTCATTGAAGAAAAAGAATTGTTTATCATCTTAGGTGCATTTTTAGTGTTTTGGAATCGAGTCTTCACACCATAAAGTTTCATCTCCATACCTTTTCACTTAAGAAACAACCATAAAAAATAACGCTTAAAGTAAAATTTATCTAGCAATCTTTTTATTTCTAGGGCTCTTTATCACCAACATAGCTTAGACTAGTGTCTTGGAGTAGGGAGTAATTAACTCTCCAAGATAGTTAAAACAAACAAGTAGCTATATCTTGCGGTAGGAGATAAATTCCAACTGTTACATCTATGCTCTGGGAAGCTCCTCTTAAAGGAGTCAAGCACGAGATCATATCCGAACCAGTGGGGTAATCAATCCTTCCTCATTGGGAACGATAGAAGATATACACGTATTAAAAACGGTAAACCTTGGATTGACCATTGCCGAGGAGCCTAGGGTCACTTATTGGTAAACCTTGGATTATGTCAAGGAGCCTACAACGGGATTGAGCTTTGCTAATCTGCCCTTGCGTGTGTGTCAGATCACAGACTATTCCCCCAAGTATATTTGTTTCTATTGGTAACCATAGTGACCATAATCTATAGGATTCTTTCCTAAGGTGACAGTGGAGGGAAGATCCCACTTTACCTGGAGCAGACGTCAACTAGACTCACTTGGACTCTCTGGGGGATTCTCTTCACTCGAGACGGTTTGGTGAAGAAACTTGTGCCAGTCTGTTTCATTAAGCAGGTTGTCGAGGTAACTATTCCAACCGCCCTTTCTATATTGAATTCTACGACATTGGATTTCATCACCAACTAGTGTTTTCGGTACGGAAAGTTACTGTTTGTGTGTGGTTTCAACTCCTGATTTTTTACGTGTGTGATTCAAATTGTTTGGTTCTTTAGAGACTTTAGGTGTTTCTATTGAGATTTTTCTTTGTTTGCATGTGAAGTAATTAAAATATTTAATCGTGGCTGAATTACCGAGACAATCCCGCAGACTTCGGGGGCAACCTTCCGAGTATTCACCAAGCCATATTGAAGGGCTACGAGCTCTTGTAACTCCTAGTGACAGTAGAGTTGGGTCACCGGAAGAAAGAGAATCTTCTTTAGTTGTTCATCCTGATTATCAATCTCAAGCAACAGAGTATATTTTCGAACCAATTTCATTTTCCGAAGTTACTGGTAGTGTTTCTTCTACTAGTGAATTAGCTGAAGAACCTGAAATTTCTGAGCCTGAAACTAAACCTGCTGCTACTCCATCGTCAGGATTTGCTTCTCCAACTTCCAATGGTCCTGGTTCACCCAGGGTAGGAAGGATCATTACCCAAAGTCTTCCCTCTGGACTTATTTCTATTGAAGAACTTGTTAGTCCGGAAGAAGGTATATCTATCCCTGAAAATCAACCAAATTTAGAACTTAAGGAGCGTGAATCAATCTTTTACAGTCCACCTAGGAGGGACGCTTGGTACGTCTTATTGACCAACTTTTTAGAAAATCCGGGTCTAAGTTTTTCACCACCTCGAGTTCCTTTTCATCCAACACCTAGAGGTTATTATCCTCCTTTGAATATGTCGAGACAGTCATCCATGTTTTCCCAATCACCGGAAACATTTTTTTTATGGCGGTCCTTCTGTTCCTTTTGGGTATCAGTCACTTACTAGTACTTTTTCAGGAGCATCTCCTCAACCCATTGAACATGGGCTATCAACTGGTAATAACGTAAATAAACCATTGAGTGTAGAAGATATTCTTATGATGTCAGGTACCATTCCAAATCCGCAACCTCAAGGTAGTCAGTTACCGCCTGGGGGGCAACCTCAAGGTACTCAATTATCGCCTATGGGGCAACGTCAAGGTATTCAGTTACCGCCTGGGTGGTAACCTCAAGGACAGTACATTCCTTCGGGACAGTACATTCCTCAAGGTCAACCCTAGACTCAGTATATACCTCAAGGTCAACCCCAGTTTCAGCACGTGCCTCAAGGTCAGTACCCAACCCAAGGTTTCCAACCACCTTTTGGTCAATCATTTGTACAAGGAGCTGGAAATGTACCTTTGAATTATCAGCCCTATGCTCAACCTGGTTACGGTCCTCAATATGTTCAACCTTCTATGGGTCAATACCCCAGAATGAACATGGTGTGGGATCCATCTCAATCTCAACAGATTTTACAACCAAATGTGCAGTTGTCATCTCAATCTGGACAACCTTTAGTTTCTGGTTCAACCCAACAACCTGTCTAGCCTACTATTCAAACTTCTGCACCTGGTGTAGCTCATCAGCCTGGGCCTAGTTCGCCTCAAACGACTGTTGTAACTACTGCAGCTTCTGTTCAATCTACCCCACCTACTTCTGGAGTATCGGCAGGTCTGGTTTCTATTGTTCCTGCATCATCTCCTCAAGCATCTTTACCTCAGTCCGGACCCACAATTCAGACTTCGGTTTAGATGCCTGTAGGACAACCTGGTCCAAGTACGATTGTCACAAGTCAACCTCAATTTACTTATCAACCGTACCAGGGACAGTACCAATTCGGTCCTGCTGTTTAAAGCCCAATCTACCAGTATCAACCATACCCTAGATATACTTATTAGCAACCTCAACAACCCCAGTACGGTCCGGTTAATCCTGGTTTTCCGGGAGGATATAATATTCCAAATTCAATTCCAATTCCAAGTTATCCGGGATATCCTCCTCCTGGGGCTGGTCTTATGACCTAGGGTTTTTGAGACCCTAACGTCAGTTACCATTCATTGCAACTTTGGACTTGCCTGAATTGTCGCGCCTTACGAACGATCCAATTAATTATCTTCTATTTTGGCCACCAATTCCGAATAAGTTGCCCAGTGATATCCCAAAGTTTGAAGGTAAATCAGGAGAGGATCCGTCAAACCATGTGATGACTTATCACCTCTGGTGTGCATCTAACTCCATTATAGATGATTCAATTCATTTATGTCTTTTTCAACGCACTCTGATTGGTCTTGCGGCCAAGTGGTACATTGAGTTACCGCGAGCCTCTTTTTATAATTTTAATTAGTTAGCCACTTCGTTCTTAACTCATTTTCAGTTGCATGTCAGATATGACAATGGCACAGAATTATTAACATCATTAAAATAGTCAACGTCCACTTATATTTCAGATCACATTCATGAATGGAGACGTCGACGTCATTTAGTGAGAGTTTTTATTCCAGATCAAATCTTAGCAGAATGATTTGTTAAATCATTATTACCTAAAATCACTGAGGATGTAGCTAAGGCAAGAGTTGTTACTGAAGAGCAAGTAATTGCTCAAGCTCAGTACCTTGACCTCGTTTATACGCAGTTGGGTACTTTACACGAAAAAATCCCCGACCTTCCGAAACAAAAACAAATAACTGCAGCTCCTTCAAGGTCTCATGCCGCTGATGGTATGATTGGTTCGGTTAACACCAAAAGTAAGAAGAAATATTCAAAGAATTTTTCTCCTATTATAACTTTACCAGATTCCCCGACAGGAGACTCTTCTGCTGAAATTCCTGCCGATATTCATGTCATCGAATCATCTACGGCCAAATCAAAATTCGGTGGTAAAAATAAAGGGAAGAAGAAAAATAAACAAAATTCGAAAGAGAAATCAGATAAAATGGAATCTACTGACGAGAAACGTAAACCTCGTTATCCTTGTCTCATTTGTGACGAAGAGCATTTTACAAGAGACTGCCCACATTGCACTGAGGTTGCGAAAATTGTCAAAGGTTCTCAAACGCCTGCTGTCTTGAAGGATCCTTTTCCTAGTCAAGATAGTAAGATGATAGGTTATTCCTCAAATGCCTTAGAAGAACCCATAATAATGATGTCCCATGTTAGGATTGCAACGCGATCGCAAGATTATGGAAGTAAAAGTCTTGTTGGTGGTAAGGAAGCAGAATATTCTAATTCAAACCCATCAACTTCAACTTCTGGTTTTGATCTGCTACAGATCGAGAAACCTAACCTAGACTTACCATTCATTGCAACTTTGGACTTGCCTGAATTGTCGCGCCTTACGAACGATCCAATTAATTATCTTCTGTTTTGGCCACCAATTCCGAATAAGTTGCCCAGTGATATCCCAAAGTTTGAAGGTAAATCAGGAGAGGATCCGTCAAACAATGTGATGACTTATCACCTCTGGTGTGCATCTAACTCCATTATAGATGATTCAATTCATTTATGTCTTTTTCAACGCACTCTGATTGGTCTTGCGGCCAAGTGGTACATTGAGTTACCGCGAGCCTCTTTTTATAATTTTAATCATTATTACCTAAAATCACTGAGGATGTAGCTAAGGCAAGAGTTGTTACTGAAGAGCAAGTAATTGCTCAAGCTCAGTACCTTGACCTCGTTTATACGCAGTTGGGTACTTTACATGAAAAAATCCCCGACCTTCCGAAACAAAATCAAATAACTGCAGTTCCTTCAAGGTCTCATGCCTCTGATGGTATGATTGGTTCGGTTAACACCAAAAGTAAGAAGAAATATTCAAAGAATTTTTCTCCTATTATAACTTTACCAGATTCCCCGACAGGAGACTCTTCTGCTGAAATTCCTGCCGATATTCATGTCATCGAATCATCTACGGCCAAATCAAAATTCGGTGGTAAAAATAAAGGGAAGAAGAAAAATAAACAAAATTCGAAAGAGAAATCAGATAAAATGGAATCTACTGACGAGAAACGTAAACCTCGTTATCCTTGTCTCATTTGTGACGAAGAGCATTTTACAAGAGACTGCCCACATTGCACTGAGGTTGCGAAAATTGTCAAAGGTTCTCAAACGCTTGCTGTCTTGAAGGATCCTTTTCCTAGTCAAGATAGTAAGATGATAGGTTATTCCTCAAATGCCTTAGAAGAACCCATAATAATGATGTCCCATGTTAGGATTGCGACGCGATCGCAAGATTATGGAAGTAAAAGTCTTGTTGGTGGTAAGGAAGCAGAATATTCTAATTCAAACCCATCAACTTCAACTTCTGGTTTTGATCCGCTACAGATCGAGAAACCTAACCTAGACTTAGTAATCAAACCACCTGCTAAAGGTATACTTCGAAAGTCAGCTTTCAATCTGCATGTAAGAGCTGCTCAGAATTATAGCATTGTTGAAGACTTAGCTATTTCCCCTTCAGCAATGTCGGCTTTAGAGGTGCTGAAATCATGCCCAGCACAGCGTAAATTGCTATTTTCAGCTATAGGAGCTGTTGATATTCAAGAATCGAACCTTATAATCTTCGATTTAGAAAATAGTACACCTCGCCTACCTCATCAAAAGGCTTTCCAGATTCCAGTGTTAGTCAAAAACAGACTTTGCTTTAGGACTGTGATTGATGAGGGAGCTCCAACGTGTATTATGTTGATCCAGTGTTGGAGATCGCTTGGTTCTCCTACACTCAATCAATCCCCGATGATTCTAAAGGATTTTGATGGTCGTGGGTTCCATCCTTTTGGCATTCTACAGGATTTACCTATGGGGGTTGAAGGCAAAACTATTAATCTAGATGTGGAAGTAGTTGATGCCCCCTGTAGATTACAACCTTCTCTTGGGTCGCAATTGGTCTTATGCTATGACTGTTGTTATTTCATCGGTCGTTCGGCTTATAAATTTTCCTCATAATGGAAAGATCTTAACCATAGACCAGCTAACATACTTTTCATCTGACCCAGCCTCTTCTTAAAGTATCCAGCATGTCGGTAAAACAACTATCCCCTACAAGGATGTTGGAGTAGGATTAGTTAAAGATTCTAGTTTACTAGGAACTTTTTCCTTTCCTCCTCCTAACGTATCACCTTCCACTGCAACCATTCATATGATTTCATCAGACACTATTGTTTATGATGATCCTTGGATCGTACCTTCCGAATCTGAGGTGGATTCATTTGGTGATGTGATGCCTTTGAGTCCCTATGGAATTGTGTATCAGGCTGTACAGTCATTTTCCGACCCTTTTTCAACCGAAATTGATCTAATGAATGTGGTCTATGAACAATCACTTTCAACATCAAACTCAAATTCAACAACTTTTTTCGAGCTTGTTCATACTGATGAGAAGATTCATGAAATTTTGTCTGTTGATGATTTACCATGGGAAGATCTTCGTCATCGATCTTCATTCTTACCTGAGATTGATCGTTTTGAGAATGATTTTTCATCTATTTTTACTATTGATTATGTCAAAGAACCACAAAATCCATTGCAAAATCCTAATTCTGAGTTGAATTTGGGAAATATTTCTCGAACAGTGCCTATTAAAATTTCAGTTAAACCTGGAACTTTTGAAAACATTCATATAGGTGCCTCCTGTACCGAAAACGAACTCCAAACTTATAAGGCCCTATTTCAAGAATTCCACGACGTGTTTGCCTGGTCATATGAAGAAATTCCAGGGATTAATCCAGAAATTGTTGTTCATGAAATCAAAACTTACCCGGATGCTAAACCCGCCTGACAATGTTTGTGTCAGATCCACCCACGAAAAGCTACTGCTATTAAAGCAGAAGTTGAGAAATTACTTAAAGCAGGTTTCATTTATCCAATTCCCTTAATGGATTGAGTATCGAATATTGTTCCTGTTAACAAAAATCAAGGAATGATAAGAATATGTATCAATTATAGGGATATTAATCGAGCTTGTCCCAAAGACAATTACCCAACACCCTATATCGACCAAATCATTGATGATTGTGCTGGCAGTGAAATGTTCTCCTTTATGGATGATTTTTCTCGTTACAATCAAATCAACATTCTACCTGCTGATCAACCAAAAACGGCTTTTATTTGTCCATGGGGGACATTTGCTTATTGCAAATTACCTTTTGGGTTGAAAAACGTTGGAGCAACTTTTCAAAGAGCTATGTCTTACGCGTTTCATGACATCAAGCACATTGTGCAACCTTATCTCGATGATTTACCTGCCCATTCATTACGTAGAGCCGATCATCTCACTTATTTACGAGCAATCTTTATGAGATGTAGGCATTATCGAATTAGGTTGAAGCCACATAAATGTGTTTTCTGTATAGAAATGGGTCGTTTACTGGGTTTTGCTATTTCGAAAGCCAGCATTCGTATCGATCCCTCGAAGATTGAAGCTATTGTCAAATTGCCTCCTCCTTCGACTATTCGCCAACTCCAAAGTTTGCAAGGGAAAGCAAACTTTTTACTTCGATTCATTCCTAACTACGCCGAGATAACAAAGGGTTTTACCAGGTTGTTGAAACAGAATACTCCATTATTTTGGGATGAGATAGCTGACAAATCTTTTGATGCACTTAAACACACGTTGACCCATGCACCGTTATTGCATCTTCCCAACTACAACCATGATTACTTCTTGTATCTCACCGCTTCTCATTCCACCATCGGGATGGTGTTAGTTCAGGAAGATGAATTCGGTAGTGAACATGTGATTTACTATCTGAGTCGAACTTTGAATTTGACTGAGTTAGAATATTCACATGTGGAGAAATTGGCCTTGGTAGTTGTTCAAGCTATCCAAAGATTTCATCATTACATCTTACTACGCAAAACTACCGTAATTTCTGACTGTAACCCTGTTACACTAAAAAATGTCACCATGACTATTTGCAGTTAGTATGGCTCCATCAACTGTCATACTATCCTCCTTGGCAAGTCTCATGCCTCTGCTTTCCATGTCAAACTCCAAGAAAGAGAGAAAAGTCATTTAAAGTCAATTATCTCTGGTACGCAGTTTCTCTCAGCCTTACCTGCGTGTACGCAACCCAAGTTCACAATACCTGCATACTTGTATGCTCTGTCTGTAAAGCAATGGGTGCGTACTCCTGTAAAGGTCAAAAGGCGCAAGTTTCACTCCAAAAAAGTTACTTGTGGTCATTTCTAGAGCATTCTAGAAGCTTGTTTGACGTGTATGGAGCGCCTCCAGATGGTTCATGTATCCCTATTGAAGAGGAACTTATCCCATCAAGAGGGGAGCTAACCCACCCAAAGAGGGGCTTATCCCATTGATGGTGGACCTGATTAACTTCCTCTACAGCACTATAAATACATGCATTGGGCCAGAGGGAGGGGAGGTTGAAAGCTGAACATTCCTAAGGGTAGATGTTGCTGAGATTAGGACTTCCTTGTAGAAGCTTGTGAGGAGAGATTGTCATCCTTCTTGTTTCATTTGGAAGTGGGTGAGCTCATCAAAGTAAAGGAAAACTCTTGCTGGACCCTGGGAGGAACTTGCACAACACCAAGGCTCAGGTTGTAATGGTTTCTTTTGTTTCCTATTAATACAAATAAGTCCATTCTTCTCAACAATTTGTTATTTATGAGTTGTTTCATATACTCCTTGGTCTGTATGTTAAATATGTTTTATTTTATGAGATATTCAGGTGCTATTTAATCGTTTGATTGTTAGTGAATGCAGGTTTCGAAGAGAAGGAGGAGCTCATCCGAATCGACGAGGCTGGACTACTACAACAGCGTTGGATTACAGGTAGGATCTAAACACTTGGTTTCTTATATGGTAAATGCATATTTAGAGAAGGATTGTTCTTAATTGTCTTGTTTGTCACTAGAAAGCCTTAAGCTTCTAGGGAGGTTGGTTTTGTCTGCAAAATTGACTCTTTTCGCATGACAAAATGGCGACCATACTGGGGATCTCCATTGATGTGAATGATTTTTCCTTTGTGTGAAACTTTGATCTGAGACAAGTCGTTTTCTTTCTGGTTTTTGGCTGTCTGACTGTGTATTTGGGTGGATATCTTAGGATTAAATTAGATTTTAGTTTTTCTTGGTTTTGCTAGAAGTACGCAGCCTCTGCGTTAAGCACAGTGCGTACCTGTACGCACTGCAGCTTTGTACACAGAGCGTGGCCGCACCTGTGCAAACAGGCTGCCTGCGTACCCCTGTCAAAAGCCTATAAAATTTCAATTTCTTCTTTTTTATCTTTTAGATTTTGTTTATAGCTTGTTTTTGTTGCCCAGATCCACTGTTCACCTGTCAGAAGCTTTCATCTTGGCTAATTTCATTGGCATTCCTGCTTTAAGCTTTTATCAATTGGGTGTTTTGAGTCTCTTTTTTGAGAAATTCTAAATTTGATTTCCTTTGGTCAATACTTGGAGGTTTCTCTCAGTCCTTTCACAATTTTGCATCTTTTTTCTTTTGTTTTTGCAAAAAAAATTCCCCCTCATTCGCCGGGGGGGGCTAAATTGTGTATGAGTGTTAATCGCCTTTGAGTGTTTTTATTTTTTGATCTTTGGAACTCTCACCCAATTTTCTCGACTTGCACTTGATTGGTTCTTAGATTACATTAGAATCGTCTTGTGTTTGAGAATTCTCTTGCATAGATCACATTTTCATAATTAGAATTCTCATTTTCAGAATATGAATGAAAAATGTGCATAGATTACATTTGCATACTTTTCAAGTGAATTGTGCATAGATTACAATTGCATAGTTTACATTCTGAAAAAGCAATCGTAGATTTAGATCAATTTTCTTTGATTTGGATTTACACAAAAATAAAAATAAAAATAAAACTATTTTGGAATTGATTTGCATTAGTTTTTCTTGATGAAATTAGTGCATTAGAGAATTTGTTATATTTTCTCTTAGTGATCAATTTTTTGCATTGTTGGAAGTGAATGGAAACTCTCTCCTTACTTTAATTAGGATTCATCGAATTGAAAAGATCACATTATCATATTCGATTGCATTCAGTTGAGTCGGGTCATAACACCATTGGTTTCATATCCATTTACCCCTTTGAGTAATAACAGCCTAAATAACACAGCGCTTAATTAAAATTCATCTAGTAATTTTTACATTTCTAGGGCTCTGATACACCAATATAGCTTAGGCTAGTGTCTTGGAATAGGTTTTAGTTAACTCTCCAAGACAGTAAAACCAAACAAGTAGCTTATCTTGCGGTAGAATAAATCCAACTGTTACATTTATACTCTGGGAAAGCTCCTCTTAAAGGAGAAGCACGAGATCGTGTCCGAACCAGTGAGGGGATCAATCCTCCTTCATTGGGAACGACACCAGATACGCATGTACTACAAACGGTAAACCTCGGATTGACCATTGTCGAGGAGCCTGGGGTCACTTGTCGGTAAACCTTGGATTATTGTCAAGGAACCGGCAAGGGGATTGAGCTTGTTACTCTGCCCTTGCGTGCTATCGGATCGTAGACTGTTCCCCCAGGTATATTTGTTGCTGTTGGTGACCTTAATGACCATTATCTTTAGGGTTCTACCCAAGGTGACGGTGGAGGGAAGATCCCACTGTACCTGGAGCAGACGTCGGCTAGACTCACTTGGATTTTCTGGGGGGTTCACTTCACTCGAGACGGTTAAAGTGGAGGAACTTGGTCCAGTCTATTCATCAAGCAGGTTGCCGGGGTAACTGTTCCACCCGCCATTTCTGTACTGAATTCTGCGATGTTGGATTTCATCACCAACTAGTGTTTTCGGTCCGGAAAGTTACTGTTTGTGTGTGGTTTGACTCCTAGATTTGATAGCGCGTGTTAATTTGTTTGTTTTTACTTTTAGATACCATAGGTGTGATTTGTGAATTTTAATTGTTAGGTGTGAATTGTGAATTGTTAATTTTAGTTATAAATTGTTAATAAAATTCACTGAAGTTGAATATAATGGCAAATGTTCCGGAATTTACCAACCTAGGAACCCCTCCTAACGAGAATCCTAGTACTTTTCCTTACTTTGGAAATGTTGGTCCTCCTTATATGGCTACTTTGTCATTACCTGGATTTACAATAGGATTACCGATATGGTTATTTTCAACTTCGTTGGCCCCGAATACTCCAATTGTTCCACCTCAACCTAATGCTTCACCTCAACAGAGTTCACCATCTCAACATCACCAACCTTCTGTTGACCCTTTACCTTCTTCGCCTAATTTTTCTTCCTCCATTTCTTCCTCTTCGCTTGGTAAAAGCCTTGATGCTAGTAACCAGGAGGCTAAGAAGAAGAAGAAAGGGAAGAAGAAAAAGAAGAAGAAGAAGCAAGATAAGAAAGAAGTCAACCAACCAACCATGACTGTAAGTGTTAGTTGTGTTGAGGAAAACTCCGACATGCATCGTAAACCCAAATACCCTTGCAGGCTTTGTAAGGGTGACCACTTCCTTGTCAATTGTCCTGGTATTCCAAAGGTCCTGGAAGTATGGTCAGAAAAATCACATCAACTTTCCATTGATCCATCGACCAGTGATAGTCAGGTTCCTGGGAAAAAGGGTAAAGTTAGGTTTCCTTGTAAGTTATGCAAAGGGAGTCATCAAACTCACATTTGCCCTCACATGGATGAAGCCTCAACATTGTTGGAAAACCTTACTGTTCCACAGCAAGAATTTCCAACTGGTTACCGTAAACTTTCTCCCAACCTACCGTCAACTGACGGAGTGATTGATCTAAATTCAAGTACAGTCGATCACACTCTTCCATTGGAGAGTGAAACTCATGTCACTCAAGTTGATGATCCTTTAGTTGATCAAGTGGTCGATTCAATTTCACATTCGGTCCATCCCACTTTCCATTTAGAGAGTGAACTTCATACCGCTCAGGTTCTTCTTGTTACATCAGATTCTTCTATGCCGGGGGGCATTTCACCTGTTTCTACAGAACCCCCTCCAAGTACTGAGGTCTTTTCCTTTGATTGGAATAGACTGACAGAACCTCGTCTTCCTTCCTCCATCCCTTTCCAAATCATTGTCAAGGCTGGTGGTAGGGACATACATCGTACTCAGGTAGATGAAGGTGCTTCTGTTAGTATTTTATCCTCAACTGTTTGGAAAGCTTTGGGTTCCCCTCAACTTGCGCCTATTACGCAGAATCTGAAAGCTTTTAACATAACCATTAGTGAACCTTTAGGGATCCTTCCTAAGTTTTCTATTACCTTGGAAGGTAAAACTGTCTGTATTGATCTTATGGTAGTTCGAGGTCCCTTGGATTTCAATTTACTCCTTGGGCGAGACTATGTTTATGCAATGAAAGTTGTCGTATCGACACTCTTTCGCGTGATGTATTTCCCTCACAATGGCAGTATTGTGACTGTAGACCAGCTTTCGTTCCCTAGTCTTGTTTCAACTACCCCTAAATGTTCCTGATTCTAAAGTGGTATCTACCCTGCCACGGGTTAATTATGTGGCAACTGGTCCCATGTTTTCAGTTACCGATGTAAGTGAGCCTCTCATTGTTTGCTCATCTTCCTTTGATTTAGATCCGGTAATTGACATGGAAAACTCTATGGGATTACTTGAACGCGATGTTCTTATCCCTTTTGAGTCCCTTGACATGTGTTCCTTCCAAAGAACTATTCTTCCTTCTGATGAAGACCTTTTGGAAGCCATGATCAAGGTGTGTCCATTGACATGTCTTTCTTCCAGTTGGAAGCCATGATCAGTGTGTACGAGGATAGTTTTTTCGTGTATCAACCTCGTTAAAAAATGAAACAGGCTAGTATGAGGATAGTTCTTTTCCTGTGTCAACCTCATTAAAAAATGAATCAGTTAGTATGAGGATAGTTCTTTTCCTGTGTCAACCTCATTAAAAAATGAATCAGTTAGTATGAGGATAGTTCCTTGTCTTGTGTCAAGCTCGTTAAAAAATGAAACAAGGAGGTGAGGAAAGTTCCTTTTACTGTGTCAACCTCGTTAAAAAATGAATCAGTGTGTGCGAGGATAGTTCCTGTCCCTGTGCCAACCTCGTTAAAAAATGAAACAGGTGTTCGCGAGGATAGTTTTTTCCTGTATCAACCTCGTTAAAAAATGAAACAGGCTGCTATGAGGACAGTTCTTTTCCTGTGTCAACCTCGTTAAAAAATGAATCAGTTGTTCGAGGAAAGTTCCTTTTACTGTGTCAACCTCGTTAAAAAATGAATCAGTTGGTCAGAGGATAGTTCTTTTTACTGAGTCAACCTCGTTAAAAAATGAATAAGGGGTGAGGATAGTTTGTTCCTGTCTCAACCTCGTTAAAAAATGAAATTGGATGCAATGAGGATAGTTTGTTCCCGTCTCAACCTCGTTAAAAAATGAAACTGGATGCTGTGAGGAAAATTTTTTCCTGTATCAACCTCGTTAAAAAATGAAACAGGTTGCCATGAGGATAGTTCTTTTACTGAGTCAACCTCATTAAAAAATGAATCAGGTAGATTTTAGGATATGTAGGTAGATTGTAGAAAGTAGGGTTTTGAGGATAGTTCCTGTTACTGAGTCAACCTCGTTAAAAAATGAATCAGGTATGAGGATAGTTCTTTTCTTGTGTCAACCTCCTTAAAAATGAAACAACTCCCTTTTCAAGTTAAATATTGAAAGTAAACCTTCATTCCATCCATCTGGTTGAATGCAATGAAGCCTGGGGGGCATGTACCTCGCTTTGCATCGTTATGCTGGGGGCATGCGAACTTCTGGAGCATAGTTCCTTGTCTTGTGTCAAGCTCGTTAAAAAATGAAACAAGGAGTCTTGAGCATAGTTCCTTGTCTTGTGTCAAGCTCTTTAAAAAATGAAACAAGGGTAGGTTAAGTAGGTAAATTGTAGAGAGTAGTCATGAGCATAGTTCCTTGTCTTGTGTCAAGCTCATTAAAAAATGAATCAAGGATTTTAGAGCATAGTTCCTTGTCTTGTGTCAAGCTCGTTAAAAAATGAATCAAGGTTTTTAGAGTAGAGTTTTTTGTTAGGTAGATTGTAGAGAGTAGTTACGAGCATAGTTCCTTAGTGTCAAGCTCGTTTAAAAAATGAAACAAGGTTTTTGAGGATAGTTCTTTTCCTGTGTCAACCTCACTAAAAAATGAAACAACTCCCACAAGTCTTTCCAAGATCTTGAATGTAAAGCTTCATTCCATCCACCTCATTGAATGCAATGAAGCTTGGGGGGCATGTACCTCGTTTTGCGTCATTATGCTGGGGGCATGTGAACTTATAACAAGCATAGTTTTTCGTTTCAAGCTTGCGTAAACATGGAACCGAATCCGAGCATAGTTCTTTTCCTGTGTCAAGCTCGTTAAAAAATGAAACAAATCCTCCTCTAATTGAGTCGAGAATTTGAATAGATCTCATAAATGTTAAGTTGTATATTTAGGTTAGTTATTTCAGTTTTTGCATAATTTTCTTACAGTTTTAGGTCGGGTCTTTCAAACGATCTCGTACATGAACCTTCATTCCATCCAGCTTGTACTTAGTTGAATAAAATGAAGCTAGGGGGGCATGCGCTCTAGCAGTTATGCTTAGGGGGCATCAAGCACAGTTTTCTCTCTGTTTCAAGCTTGTGTAAAAATGAAACTACTCTTAAGCATAGTTTTTCTCTGTTTCAAGATTTTGTAAAAATGAATCCTATCTCGAGTCAATTTCAATTATTTTCAAGACTCGTTAAACTCATGAAAATCTCGAGATTATTTTGCTATCTTTCATTCTCGTAAAACAAATGAAAATGCCGAGTTCTTTCCGTCTTTTCCTGCTCGTAAATTAAATTGAAAGTCGGCCAAATGAGTACATTTTTATCATTTTTTCAAACTCATTAAAACTTACGAAAAAATGAAAACCATGAGTACATTTTTATCATTTTTTCGAACTCATTAAAACTTACGAAAAAGTGAAATCTTGGAGTTCTCTTTTAAGCCCTTTTCAGACTCTCAAAACATGAAAAGATTGCCGAGCGTTTCTTTTACACTCGTTAAAACGGAATTAAAAGACGGTCCCCTTATAGCCCTTTTCTGACCGTAAAAACAGGAAAAGATTGCCGGGTTTTTGTCGTTTCAAACTCGATACCGGAAATAAAACGACGTGTCCTTGATCGCTTTTTACTTTTCAGGTCAGAGGCACTAATCATGAAAGTACTCCTTGGTCGCAAGATCAAGCGGTTCTCTCAAGTATTATTTTATACTTTTTCGGGCTTGAGAGACACAAATTTACGAAAAAGTTCAACCCTGGAGTCTTCTTTAGTTTTCTCAGACTCTCTAAAATTGAAAAACGCTGAGTTTCTCCTATACTGGACTCGTTAAAATTTCACAGTAAAGGACCTGTTCAATTACAAACAGGAACGAACCACTCCTTCTTAGGGTTCGAATCTAAACTAAGTTGGACTCATCCGAAGGATGAGCTTATAATCAAGCATATGTTATCCTCCTCAAGCTTGTAAAAAATAAAGAGGTACTTGCTAGAAATGGTGGGGGAAAAGAGAGAAGAATGAACCTATTTGTTATCCTTTGTCACAGAAGAACCTTACTACCACTCTTGAACACAACACTTTTCATTCACCTGGGTTGGGAAATCCTTTGTCTTAAAGTTGATTAAAACCACTTTGAAAGTCTTCAACCGTTTCTGGGTATTAACTTTGGGTCAATCGTCGCCAAGCCATCTGTCGTGTCGTTATGTGTTCAAGAGGTCTCTGCAAATAAACCATTCATATGAAAAATACTTGTCATCCATCTTTGACCATCCCTGAGTCAGTCCTTACAGCAACATTTCTTCAACTTGAACTATGATTTCGTGTTGTGGACTTGCCTTCAACGGGTTGCTTTCTATCGACATCAGCACATTATCTAGAGAGATGACTTAGAAATCGTCAGTACCTTGAAGTCTGCATGCATCAATGGCAGGTTTCTCGCCTTTGATGACAGTTTACATCATTGACTTTCGATCAAGGGATTCCGTGACATGTTCGACATCAACTCATTCATTCGCATCTCATGGATTGTACTGGGTACTTTGAGAACCATTGACATCACTGGTGATCTCTCTCACACTTGTTAACAGTTTACATCATTGACTGGTAATCAAGTGGTTTCTACCATGTTCGACATCAACTCATTTATTCGCATGGATAGAATCGTACCAATTCGGGAAGTAGAAATCAAGACCCTGGATCTAGTTTCCACCATCCAGGCTGCGAGGAGTTTTGTATTCATTATATAGTAGACTAATCATAAACAGATGGTTGCGTCCATACTGTGTCTACATTTGTCTATGATTATGATGTACTGCAAAATCATTCCTGTATCAGAGCAGTAGTTAGATTGTTAATTAAAGTTTTCAATCTGAGTATGGGAATGCCTACCTCAGCGATGATATCATCTTATATATGTATTTTGTGTTGAATATTTGCAGGTTCTGACCAGGCTCTTGTTTGGTCAATTTAGTGATGTCTAAATTGCAACTTTTAAATGTCAACCCGGGGCTCGTAAGCTGATGAAGTGAGGTGTACTATATGTACTTAGATAACCTTTTCTTAATCTTTTGTCGTTTTTATCTTTTTAGTTTGTTTTTTATTGTATCTTTCCTAATGTGATGTGATGGAGATGTAATAAAGTGAGTGAACGTGGGTGATTGTGATGATTTCTAAGTGATTTCTTGAAACTTAAAGGGTATTCTAAAAGAAAGCTTGAACAACAATTGCGATAAAATCAAAGCTTAAAATCAAATAAAGGACTAATGGCATCGGCCCAGTATCTCTGCTGCTGATGAAAATGAAAATGAAATTTATATTAACTCAATTAAAAGCAAGAACAACTACTTTACACTACTTTACACTATTTTAACTCTTCATTTAAATCTAGTCAATGTGAAATCTAAGTGAGACAAATCACATTATTTTAACCCTTTCTTAATCATGTGAGAACAATTACGAACAGGTCAGTAATGTGAGTCTTAAAGCAAAATAAACCAAGCTGCACTAAGTGATATTTTGGCTCCAATAAAGTTAGTTGATTATAAAAAAAGAACCATCAATAAATGAACAACTTGATAACTACTGAGCAGAAAGTAAAGTGCAAGTTAAAAGAAATTATACTAATGAAAATCAAACTGCAGAAAAGTAAAGGTCAGCAACCTAGACAAGATGATCACACATGCCACTAGTTGTAAAAAGAAAAGAAAGAAAATTGTCTCGGGCTCGCCTAAGAAACCTGCATAACGCACTGATCAGTCATGAACAAAAGTGCAGAAATGTAAATCAGCAGAATTCAAAGTTTATGTACACTAATATACATGTTGAAAAATAAAATGCAGCAATTCATAAAGGTAACTATACATTAATATACATGAAATCAGAAAAAGAAACGCGAGAAAGTAAAAGTAAAACTACTGTACAGTGGCTGTAGCAAACAGGGGCCCTCTGCCTACTTCAGCCAATCCAAAGAGCAGTTACACGCTTAGAAACAGAACAGTCTTCTCATAGATTAATCAGCAAATGTAAAATACAGTGGGGAGCTTATAAAACGTTTACAAAAGAGTTTTCAACAGAGTTTACAAAATGGAATAATGACTAACTATCCAGCGTTCAAAGACGCTTTATTTATAGCAGAGGAAAGCAAACTAACTTAACGAAAACTAAGCTATTCAAGCAGCTGTGTAAAAACATGTAATCTTGCTGCGTCCTCGGATTTAGGCAACGGTCGTTGTGGGCATTCAATCTGCTGTTGGATTCATGTTTCCCACTGTCTTCGTGGCTGAGGGAGATGCCACCTATTCTTCACGTGCTCCAAAACAGAACACGCAGAGCCGTGCCACCGCCAATGACCTCTGTTTGACCGTATTTGCTTCCTCGTTGACCACGGGTTTTTATGACCGGTTTGGGTGAGCTGGAAGGACACACACCATGTCCTTGGTTCCACGAACTTGCCCATGTGGCTCTTCTTCCCGGAGGACACCTGGAACATGTCATTTAATAAAACAGCTGCGGAATCTGGGGTTGGCTGCGGAAACCGGGATCAGCTGCGGAAACCCTGTGTGAGCTACGGAAACGCAGCACTTTGAACCAAAATTCTAAACCAACGACAGTCATTAGCATAATTAGCAAACCATGTAAAAAGTCCTAAAATACAATGATTTAAGCAATTTGATGGAGGGAATGAGTGGCAAAAGAAGGAAATGAATAGGAAAAGGAGGCTGAGAGGATGTGTAAAGAAATGCAGGTTTGAGGCTCAACAGCTCTCCACAAGATAATCCTTGAAATGATAAAGTACTTCACCCTTCCTAGATGATTTGAAACCCTAAATCTACTTCAGGCTTCGCACTTTAGGGGGCAATCTGTTACACTAAAAAATGTCACCATGACTATTTGCAGTTAGTATGGCTCCATCAACTGTCATACTATCCTCCTTGGCAAGTCTCATGCCTCTGCTTTCCATGTCAAACTCCAAGAAAGAGAGAAAAGTCATTTAAAGTCAATTATCTCCGGTACGCAGTTTCTCTCAGCCTTACCTGCGTGTACGCAACCCAAGTTCACAATACCTGCGTACTTGTACGCTCTGTCTGTAAAGCAATGGGTGCGTACTCCTGTAAAGGTCAAAAGGCACAAGTTTCACTCCAAAAAAGTTACTTGTGGTCATTTCTAGAGCATTCTAGAAGCTTCTTTGACGTGTATGGAGCGCCTCCAGATGGTTCATGTATCCCTATGAAGAGGAACTTATCCCATCAAGAGGGGAGATAACCCACCCAAAGAGGGGCTTATCCCATTGATGGTGGACCTGATTAACTTCCTCTACAGCACTATAAATACATGCATTGGGCCAGAGGGAGGGGAGGTTGAAAGCTGAACATTCCTAAGGGTAGATGCTGCTGAGATTAGGACTTCCTTGTAGAAGCTTGTGAGGAGAGATTGTCATCCTTCTTGTTTCATTTGGAAGTGGGTGAGCTCATCAAAGTAAAGGAAAACTCTTGCTGGACCCTGGGAGGAACTTGCACAACACCAAGGCTCAGGTTGTAATGGTTTCTTTTGTTTCCTATTAATACAAATAAGTCCATTCTTCTCAACAATTTGTTATTTATGAGTTGTTTCATATACTCCTTGGTCTGTATGTTAAATATGTTTTATTTTATGAGATATTCAGGTGCTATTTAATCGTTTGATTGTTAGTGAATGCAGGTTTTGAAGAGAAGGAGGAGCTCATCCGGATCGACGAGGCTGGACTACTACAACAGCGTTGGACTACAGGTAGGATCTAAACACTTGGTTTCTTATATGGTAAATGCATATTTAGAGAAGGATTATTCTTAATTGTCTTGTTTGTCACTAGAAAGCCTTAAGCTTCTAGGGAGGTTGGTTTTGTCCGCAAAATTGACTCTTTCCACATGACAAACCCTATGATCTATATTTTGACCAAACAATTGCTAGGAGGCAAGTATTCCAAATGGACTATTATCCTGCAGGAATTTGACTTGGAATTTGAAAAATATAAGTCAAAGAAATCTTTAGTTTTTGCCGAATTGATGTGTGACTTCCCACGCGCTAACACTGAAACTATGGCAGAAGAGCCCATTGCGGACGAATCCTTGTTTCTTATCAGCACTCTTGATCCATGGTATGGAGATATCATTGTTTATCTCCAAACCCAATCTTTTCGGCCTGAAATTTCACGATCTCAGTGATAGAAAATAAGTTTCCAATCCCAACAATACAAGATTATTGGAGATACACTCTATCGTCGTGGGGCGAATTCTGTTTTCCGACGTTGTTTAACTCATGAAGAAGATGAAAAGGTTTTAAATTACTGTCACTCAGGAGTGTGTGGTGTTCATATGTCTGGGTATGCCACAGCCCAAAAGATATTGTGCGCTGGATATTTTTGGCCGTCTTTGTTTAAAGATTGTATTTACGCAGTCCGAAATTGCCACAATTGTCAAATTTTTTATCAAAAGATGTGTGCTCCACCTGCTCCTCTCCACCCTATAATTGTCGTCGGTCCTTTTTCAAAGCGGGGTATCGACTTTATTACATGTAACCCTCACTCGGCCGGGGGCATGCGTATATCATCCTTGCGGTAGATTATTTTACCAAGTGGGCCGAGGCGATGCCTACATTTTCGGCAGACAGCAAAACTGTTGCAATTTTCGTTTTCAATCATATAATTACTAGATTCGGTGTTCCACAAGCGATTATCACTGATCATGGGCGTCATTTTCGAAACATTATGATGACTGAACTAACAGATCAACTTGGCCTGCGTCACGATATTTCTACTCTGTATTACCCACAAGCTAATGGTCTGGTTGAAGCCATCAAAAAAGTTCTAGTCATTATGATCCGACGAATAATTGGTATTCATAGGTCGAATTGGCATAACATGTTATTTTCAGCGCTTTGGGCATATCGAACCTCAGTAAAAACATCAACTGGTTTCACTCCTTTCCAACTGGTTTACGGTTTGGAAGCTGTGTTACCCATTGAATGCAAAATTTCGTCATTGCAAATAGCCATAGAATTACTTCCAGCCACTTCCGAAGAGGAGAAACATTTGTTGTACTTGGCTCAACTAGATGAGAATCAATGTGATGCTGCACTAGGAATCGAAACTCATGCCAAATGAACTAAATCTCAGTATGATCGAAATGTTACACCTCGTAATTTTTCGGAAGAAGACCTAGTCTTACTATACGATCAAGCAAACGATAAGCTAGGGGCTGGAAAATTCGTACCTATGTGGCATGGTCCTTATGTTGTTAAGCGAAAGCTGGCAAAAGGGGCCTATGAATTGGTAGATTTTGACAGTGTCTCTTTAGGTAAGCCAAGAAATTGTCTTTATCTGAAGAGATATTATGCTTAAATTTGGGTGTGGAGATGTTAGTTAGATTAGTTTCTTTCTAGCTGGTGTGTTTTAGATTAGAAAAGTGTGCTTAGTTTAGAGAGTGTTTTTGTCATTATTCCTGCTTATCTTGATTTTACTCTTGATATTGCAGATGTCGACGTCTCTTCAAACATACATTGGTTTCGATGATGGTGCTTATCGTAATACACGGAACATTTCTTCCGCAACTTGGGTTATCTATTCACCCTCTGACGAGTTGGTATCTATGCATGGGGTAAGCCTCAGTCAAACAGTGAACAACATTGCATAGTATAGTGAAGTGATTAAGTTATTATCTGAATCTATTTCATTTGGGATTCGAAGTTTGATTGTGAGCTTAGATTCTGAACTCGTTGTATTGCAGCTTAATAGAGTTTATGCCATTAGAAATCCAGTGTTATTGAGATTATTTTTGAGAGTTCATCTCTTGGAACGTGAATTTGACTGCATTGAATATCAGCATATTCCAAGATATTTAAATACATTAGCAAATGCGATTGCTTCTCAAATGTTAAATAGACATTTGCAATAATCAAATAGTAAATTTAAAAACATTCCATAACGTGTTTTGCAAGATAGTCAGTAATGGTGATATAGCATAGCATAGAAGTGTGTCAAATATACATCGTCTTCGATCATAGGTTGAAAAACAACTTATGATCAGCAAAAATGTCATATGAGTTTACAAAAGGTGATCATCGTATCACTGGTGGTGATCACAATAAGAAACCACTGCTCAGGCCACCCTACAAAGGAACCTCCTGAAAGGTCCTAGGATCCCAATCACATAGCGCTCTAACCTAAGAGGAATTTCATCTATGCTAGTCTCCTGAATGTCTGTTGTCAAACGCTCTAGATGATTTTCCAATTCGGCCAGGGTCTCTGTAGATTTATCCCGTGGGGCTGGTATTGTTGCAGCTGGATGTCTCCTCTCACAAGGCCGAAGAGTGGCTGGTCGCTGTGGACCCACATCTACATTTGAAACTTTTTACTATCAGTTTTGGACGATTTAAAAAAAAAAAAAAAAAAAACAAACAAACAAACAAACAAAACAAAACAAAACCAAAAAAAAAAAACAAAACAAAACTTAGAAAATGTTGAGAATGATTTTACCTGAGTCATCCCACTGCTCTCTTGGTGGAAGAGCCATGTCTGGGTCACCACGATAATCCATCCCAGCATAAGTAAAATCTTGAATCACGAAAATTTGGTTCTCCAACCAACGAAAATACTCAGGAGGAAATCGAACAACCTCTGAACCTTCCTCAGGATGACGGGCCATAACTACAACCCAACACATCAACTTGGGCTCTCGGGGAAGTCCAGATCCAATGGAAAGATGTTGTGGGACCAACATCGGGACCCTCTCTAGACCAAAGCTCACAACTAAGAAACCATATCCAAATTTTTTTAGTTGTCTGTTCTTTGCTCTAGTCAATTGGCCTTTTACATTAGCCAACACAGCTTCGCACCAGTTGAAGATGATGCCTCGAAAATAGTCTATTGACATTCGCATTTGGGATCTAGTGGCTACATGCAGTGTTGTGCTTCCATAGAGTCTGGTGACAGTAAATGCAATCACTTTGAGTTCAGGATGGGAGATGGTGTTGTTGGGAAAAGTATCCAATACGAAATGACCCTATCCCACTCTAAGGGTGATAGTACCTCAGCAACAATCGAAGCAAAGCTATCTAAGATTTCTTCTTTATGAAAGTAAAATAGGGGAGAAAGAGATCCACTAACCGATGTCTTTCGCTAATGGTTGATCCAATCTTCTCTCCTTGCTGCTTGCTCCCAGCTCCTTGCTCTTTCACTGGCCCAGCTACACCAAGGTCCTGCAAAATGGCAAGAGAGGGAAACTACCAGAAGCATACATTCATAATTGATTCAAGGATTATAATAAATCAAATACACAAGTATAACAATACATCATTGAGACACATGCATATAGAAGAACCTCAAATGCTTTATTAATGGAAGAAGTAAAGTTCAGGAAGTGATACAACCATAAGAGGCCCAATCCAGCATCACTTTCCCAGCAGAAAGAAATCTCCTCTTCACCTCCTTCAAAGCAAATCACCCAATAGTTCTAAACTCAAACCAACAGCACTTCCTTAAATTCACAAGATTCCAGCCTCCCTAGACCTCATGAGAGAGCTCTATATATAGGAGTTTTGGAGAAAGGATGAGTCAGCTTGAGGCTGGCATGAAGCTGACTAGTGTCCTCTCCCACTTAAGTTATTCTTCAGTTCTTGAGTCCACTTGGAGGTTCTTGCTTCCACTTGGAGATCTAGACCCTCTTACTCATCACCAGTCGAATTCCTTGATCCAAGTGTCATTTTGGAAGCTTCCTGGGCATTGACACCTTGAGGAATGATTGTGCCACATGTCCCAACTCGCCCAGCGCAGGTAGCCTTCTTTGCAGTTGACATTCAGCGCAGGTAGACAGTGGAGCAGTTGACATTCAGCGCAGATGCTCAGTGGAGCAGTTGACATGATCCAGAATTAGCTTGTTTTTGAGTGTTTTCAGGTGGAGAACTGTTACTCAGTGTTGTGGTTTGCTGACCTTGTTCCTCTAGGGGTAGGAACAACATGTTTAGGGACTTTGGATCCCTTAGATTATGGACATTTCATGCTTCATGCTGTAAAGCACAAAAATGTCTATAACAGTTGCCCCCTAAAGTATGAGGTCGTTTATCGAGTGAAATGATTTATCAGGAGGATCCGAAGTTCATTCAATCGCTGAGAGGTGACCTGTAATAAAATACAATACAATACAATCTAGCTAAGGCGGGCATTCCCATGCTCAGCTTTATAAATTCATTTTGGTACATAGAACAGACGATCATCTGATGGTAGACTGATAATTCTCTGCTGAAATTATCATCCTTTGAGTAGGATGATCATCTGCTGCAATGATGTACATGTCAAATGTCTTTATATTTCCTGAATATATATCGCAGCCCGGATGGATGAAACTAGATCCGGGGTCTTCAAACTCGTTCGATCTTCACTCTAAGTACAAGTCGATCCATGTGAGAATTGTGCTGAAGTCGAACATGGAAAGACATCGCTTGATTACCGGTCAATGATGTAAACCGTTAACAAGCGCGAGAGGAATCACCGATAATGATAATGACCCTCAAGGTACTGCAGTACAATCCATGTGGTGTGAATAAAGGACTTGGCGTCGAACACCACACAGAATCTTTCGGTCGAAGGTCATTGATGTGTACCTGTCGCCGGAAGTGAGAAACTTGCCATTGAGGCATGCAAGCTTCAAAGTACTGAGGGGGTTGTTCCTAGATCAACTTCTTGGATAATGAGCTAAAGTCGACAAGAAGCGATCCGTCAAAGGAGGGCCTTAATGAATCCCACATCAGTGACACGGAACGGAGCTAATGATTTTAGTGGAGGTGAAAACAATCTGTGACATATGATTCAGGGTGGCAGTCATGGATGGATGAAGGATAATGTATGGCAGTGGATGGGACACGGTTGACTCTTTCTGAACAACATCTCTTGAACATATAACGACACTGATGCGATGGATCGGTAGCATTACCCCAAATGCGGATGGTTTGGCGAGACCATGGTGATGAGACCGGTGAATGAAACAACCCAACCCGATGTGGTACGGAAGAAAAGTGTCATGTTCAAGAGCGACTTGCTACCATTAAAGCTTTGAGGTTCTCCCAATTTTTCCCCAGTCATTTCTGACCAGTACCTCTTTATTTTTGTCAAGCTTGAGGAGGATAACATATGCTTGTTCTATAACCTGCCCTTCGGGCAAGCCCATCGCTATGTTTTAACGAGCCTAGCGATAGGGAAACTCGTTCTCGTCTAAAGACAGGTTTGTCGCTATTTAATCATTTTAACGAGTCTAACGACAAGGAAAACTCGGTCCTTTTCATTTTTAGAGAGTCTGAAAAGGTACAGAAAGTTAACTCCAAAATTCCTTTTTCGTCATCTAATCCCTTAAGTCCGAAAAAGTATAAAACAATACAGAAGGGATGAGTTTTCGATAACTTTAACGAGCCGAATAAAACAAGCGCTCGACCTTTTTGTGCAATAATCCCTCAGGTCCAAAAAGATTAAAATCTAAAGGAGGGATAGCTCTTCCGGTCATTTTAACGAGCTGGAAGGCCAAGACTCGGCAATCTTTTCATATTTTACGAGTCAGTTGAAAAGAGCTCAAAGAAGACTCGTCTTTTGAGGAACGAGTGATAAACAGGGATAGCAACTGATTCCAGGTACAGGTTGGAATTTTCCAATCACGACAGTGTCACAAGGATGGCTAGGTGAAATCACTCTTCGCAGCTGTTCCTCAAAATGGGTAAACAATCATATGGAGGTGAACGATCGGCCAAATGACGGTGGAGGTGGCAGGTGCAAACACGACCAAGGCTTTTTATGGCTGATAAATTTACGATCACAACGGTTATTTACCGGGATAGGTTCATTTTTTATTTAAAAATGAGCTTAAACTCTGGGGGAAACATTGCTCACTGCTTTTATTTATTTTTTAACGAGCATGAAGACCGCATTAAAACTGCTCGAATCTTGCGTTTATTTTTTAACGAGCTTGAACTTTATGCTAAAACTGCTCGATTATATGGTCAAATTTTGATTTTTTACCATTACTAGCTTTTCTCTTTTCAAGGATAGTACTGCATTCTCAATTGTTGCAACAAACTTTGTTAGAAATGAATAATATTTGCATGAAAATGAGATTATAACCCTAATATTTCGCTTTGAACTACGTAAAAAGCCATTAAAAGGTGTTTTTACCTCTCATTTTACCATTTCATTTGCATTTGGTTTGTTGGAGCTCTGGAGGTGCCTCTTCCCCCTTGATTTTTACCAGCTGATTCCGGGAGATTCTGCGGACGATTTTCAGCGCCGTCTGGACCAGGTAGGAGCTAAACCCTAGCTCTTTCTTTTCATGGTTTCCTTTTTCAGTTTTGTGCCTGTTTCCCAGCTTTTCTGAGCCTCAGGGGTTTTGCCAGGGCGCCCTAACTTCAGCGCAGGTGGGACACTCTCTGCCTGCGTTGGGCTCAGAAAACTGAGTTTTTGGCACATTTTTTGATGAATTTTCGCCAGTTTTTCACCAAATTCAGGAACTTACTCCTTCTTTTGTTTGCTTTGCAGGGAACTTTGAACAAAATGTCCCTTACATGGTGAGAACGAGAACATGAAGAGGAGGACATGATTGCCCTCCATGACCCTGTCACGATGAACGCGCTACGGAACTGTGGCTTGCTGAAGTTTTTCCGTATCTCTAGCATGAGAGCACAGATCACTTTGCTGCAGTACATGCTTGATGCTTGGGATCCTATTAACCAAGTATTCCATATTAGGGGAAATTCCATCCCCTTGACCATAGAGGACATGTACTTCTTGACTGGATTGTCAAGGCGAGGTGCCCCCATTTCCTTGTCAGGTACGGCCCGGGGAACCGATTCCGTGAGAGATTATGTCCGCCAGTATTGCAGGGAAGGTTCCCAGCCGAGCAGAGACGACAAGGTTGTTATCCGTGAGATTACTGACAGGTCTCTCAGGTCCATTCTGTATACCATTGGTAGGATGGCCGGTAGCGCAGCTCTACATGTTGCCAACAGATCTTATGTGCAGCACGCCTTGGAGTGTCTCCAACCGAAAGTATTCAACTGGTGCGATGCAGTACTTGTTCAGATGAAAAGTCAGTTGACCAAGGTGAAGGACGGGAAGCTGAAGAACTTTGGATTTGGTTCTATTCTGACTGCCTTCGCCTTGGAGAAAATCCCACTGATGCAGCCTCAGTATATTATACTCGACTTGCCTTCTCCGACCGAGCCACGCATGCAGAGGTGGGTCGATCACATGTCTAGGCATGCTGGTCAACCTCAGATTACTTTTACTGATGCCTTCTTCAGGTGGTTCGAGCGCCAGGAGATGGTTTTCTATGTGGGTATGGATTTCCGAGGTGATCCGGATTTGGTGTTACCGGATGGCGAACAGTGGGGCGCTATTGGTAAACTCTTTGACCATATCATTGTTTACTGTTCTTATTCATAATGTTGTTGTGCTTTATTCTATCAAGACTTTTAATCATACTCTTGGGTGCATGCAGATGTTGGTCCTGTCTGTCCAGCAGTTCGTATGAGACCGCCAGTTGCTGCCCCGGCAGTGGAGCCTGCTAGGAGAGCTATCCTCCGCGACCTTGACGATACTGAGACCCTTACAGCTGTGCAGGAGCAGGTTGAGAGCCTTACTCTCGGCATTCCCGATGTGAGGATTGATGAGTTACCTTTACAGCTGCAGCGACACACTACTGGTGTGCCTAGACGATGGACTCGTCTCTTGCGCATGATTGCACAGGCCGTGACGTGCTATCATGAGCACCACTAGGCTAGGGTGCCCCCTAGCATCTTTTTGAGCTTTAGGTCATATGACCAATTTTGTCTTGGTTACAGAACATTATGTATGAACTATAAACAGCTTATATATATTTTGATTTTCGAGTTTTATTCTGGTTGAGTTATATGATCCATATGTACAATTTTTGATGATGTGTCCTTTTATAAATGTTGCAAATGTCTATCTAACACATAGTTTGCTAATGAATCAGTTAATGTGTTTAAGTTTCTGGAAATATGCTGATATTGAATTGAATCAAATTGTCTTTCCAAAATCTTAACCCTTAGGAACATGCGATAAATAGTTGGATTGCGAACGGAATATATACCACTGAGTTGTAGTATCACGAGCTGTGAGTCTAGCCTGACAATTAGTCGGCATATGCCACGTGTAATGGCATCAGAGAGTAGTTCTATCAACGCGCTATACTCAGCGATGTTATTCGTTGATTGCCCAATACATACACCTCTGAAACTTACTAACTCGCCGCTTGGATCAAAAATGGCCCAGGCTGCGGAGGATAGGTTCCGCGAACTACGACTCGCTCCGTCGGCATATCCAACACATGTCTCCAGAAGGTTCGACATCTGCAACAAATGGAAAAGGTGGATCACTCGACCAGAACAAATACTTTAGCGAAAACAAAATACAACAAAAGCATGTAGGTTACTATTTAAGCATAGTAACGCTTGAGGTACAACCCGTTGCGGGGTTGCGCCAGTGGAATTCCATCGTAATCCATTAACTCGTAGGCTCCTTTTGCTAACACCCTTTTAACAATATAGGGGCCCATCCATAAGGATTTGAATTTACCTGCTCCCAATTTATCGGATTCTTGGTCATAAAGCAAGACCAAATCACCTTCTGAGAAGACACGGGGTTTGACACTTTTGTCGAACTGAGCCTTGACTCGTTTCTTATGAGCTTCGTTAGCCAAAGTAGCATCACGACGGGTTTCATCCAATTGGATTAATTCCAAGAAACGAGCCTCTTCTTCTGAAGTTCCGGGGAGAAGATCGATTGCGAGTTTAAGCGACGAAATTTCGCACTGGATTGGCAAGACTGCTTCCAGGCCATACACCAGTTGAAAAGGCGTGAACCCGGTTGCGTTCTTTACCGAAGTTCGGTAGGCCCACAAGGCTGAGTACAGGATTAGGTGCCACCTTCTTTTATGAACCCCGATCATCCTTTGCAACATACGCTTTAGGACCTTGTTGATTGCTTCAACTTGTCCGTTGGCTTGCGGATAATATGGGGTAGAGCTGTCGTGAGATAACCCTAGCTTGGCAGCTAATTCGACCATCATGTGATTGTGAAAATGCGACCCATGATCTGTCACTATAGCCTGTGGTACGCCAAACCTGGCGACTACATGATTGAAAAAGAAAAGGGCAGTTGTTTCACCAGTGTTATCCAATGTAGTCATCGCCTCGGCCCATTTGGTAAAATAGTCAACAGCGACTATAATATACCCATGCCCCCCGGTCGAGGTGGGGTTACATTGCATGAAATCGATGCCCCACTTGGCGAAAGGCCCAACAGCAATTATCGGCTGTAAAGGTGCGGGTGGTCGTCTGGTTTTGCTATCAAAAATTTGACAAGCATGGCAGCTTCTAACTGCGGTTATGCAATCTTTGAACATGGTTGGCCAGAAGTATCCTGCTCGTAAGATTTTTTGTGCTGTTGCATATCCAGATTGATGCCCCCCACACGCGCCTGAATGACACTCATTCAGGGCTTTTTCGGCCTCCTCATGGGTAAGGCACCTCCTCAGAACTGTATCGATACCACGACGGTAAAGTGTATCACCGACGATCATGTAGTCTTTCGCTTGGTATCGTATACGTTTCTGTTCAGAGTGAGAGGTGTTTGGCCTGAATTTTTGGGTTTGGAGATAAACTATGATATCTCCATACCACTCATCACTTGTAGATATCAGAAACAAACTTTCGTCCATGATTGACTCTTCTGATGTTTCATCGTTGGACAACGATGGGAGATCGCACAATAATTCTGCGAAAACTAGAGCTTTCTTTGACTTGGATTTTACAAATTCCAGATCAAACTCTTGAAGGATCGCTATCCATTTTGAATATTTGCCCCCCAGCAACTGTCGCGACAGTATATAAGTCATGGGGTTGCAATCTGACAAGATGGTAGTTTTCCGAAAGAGGACATAATGTCGAAACCTTTGAATTGCTTGAACAGCTGCAAGCGCTAGTTTTTCCACATAAGAATATTTACTTTCTGTATCATTTAAGTTTTTACTTAAATAATATATAGGATGTTCAATTCCATCGACTTCTTGAACTAAAACCATCGCAATGGTCGTATCCGCTGCAGCCAGATACAGGTTAAAATCTCTTTGATAGTCCGGGGCGTACATTAATGATGCTTTTACTAGACAATCTTTCAGAGCATCAAAGGAAGCTTACGCCACCTGGTCCCAGACGAAAGGTACATCCTTTTTCAAAAGACGAGTATAACCTTTAGCAAGTTCTGCGTAATTTGGAATGAACCTCCTTAGAAAGTTCGCTTTCCCTTGGAGTTTCTGAATCTGAAGCAAATTTGAAGGTGGAGGCAAATTAATGATTGCCTGAACCTTACAGGGGTCGAGACGAATCCCATCCTTAGAGACTACAAAGCCAAGTAAACAACCAGAACCGACGCAAAACACACATTTGTGTGGATTGAGTCTTATCTTGTAGTGTCGGCAACGTAGAAATATCGCTCTTAAATGCTGCGGATGATCAGTCCGCTTTCGCGAATGAGCCGGAAGATCGTCGAGATAAGGTTGAACAATGTTCTTGATGTCATGGAAGGCATAATTCATTGCCCTCTGAAACGTCGCCCCTGCGTTCTTTAAACCAAAGGGTAATTTTCGATAAGCGAATGTGCCCCACGGACAAATAAATGCAGTCTTTGACTGGTCCTGTGGGCGGATATTTATTTGATTATACCCGGAAAATCCATCCATAAATGAAAAGATTTCACATCTGGCGCATTCATCAATTATCTGGTCGATGAAGGGTGTAGGGTAGTTGTCCTTCGGACAAGCTTGGTTTACATCCCTATAATCAACACACACTCTAATCGTCCCTTGTTTCTTCATAACAGGGACAATATTCGATACCCAATCGGTTAGAGGAACCGGGTAGATGAATCCAGCATGGAGAAGTTTTTCAACTTCTGCCTTAATGGCAGCGGCTTTCTTGGGGTGCACCTGCCGAAGCCGTTGTCTTACTGGTTTGACATCAGGATACATTTTAATTTCATGTTCAACGATACTCGAGTCAATGCCTGGTATTTCATCATATGACCAAGCAAAGACATCTCTAAATTCGCGAAAGAGAGCGTTATATATTTCCAGTTCTGAAGGGGAACAACCTTTGCCGACATAAATACTCTCTACAACATCTGTTTTAGTCGAGATATTTATGGCTATAGTCTCTTCAATATTGGATAAGTTTCGCTCGGAATCCACCGTATTTACAGTATTTGTTAGGAATTCAAAAACTGAAGGGTGATAAAGGTCACTTTGAGTATCTTCTTCACATTCCGGAAGAAGGGAACGATGGTGGTGATCATTCCATGGTGCCCCCTCAATCAACATTGATTGTAAGATTCCTTCGTCAGTCCCATGTACTTTCGACCAAGGATCTAATGGGGTTCCATATTCTCTAGACCTATCTACCCAAACGCTTGACGAGCGTTGATTTGGGTCTGCCTCCCATGCTTGAAACATTGATTGCTACAATATTTCTAAAGGGCTTGGGGGCAAAACCATTGTATGATCCATGTTGACATTGTCTTTTGCGACCTTTGTGGAAGATATCATGTTGCAGGTTGCTACAAACGGTACATTTCCCATGTAAATAGGAGGTGGTAGCGCGAAAGTTCCCATCAATGTGGGGTCTTTCAATAATCCTACTCCGATATCTTGAAGTGAATGGTTGCTCTCATGGATCATGGGAATGCTTCCTGTAACTTGTGAACCATTAAGGAGGAAGTTCTGTTGGTCGACGACCGTAATCCCTCCTTCAAACGGGAATGCGATCTTCCTAAAATAAGTCGACACAACAGCTTCCATGGCATAAATCCATGGTCTACCCAGTAGGATGTTATAGTCAAGATTTTCATCAATGACCTCAACATCAATTTCTACTGTTTTTCCTCCTAGTTCAACTTTCAAGTTATTAAGGATACCGTATGGGGTATAAGTCCTTCCGTCGAAAGCTTTTAATGTCGTCGAAGATCGCGACAAGGTTGGAGATCCTAAAGTTTTCCAGCAACTCATCGACATAATACATGTTGATGCTCCCTCATCAATAATTGTTCTGTGAACAGTTTTGTTGAGGGCTTTCACTTGAATAAGGAAAGCTAATTGAGCTGGTAACTGAGGATCGTATCCTTTGTGATCAAAGGATACAAGATTGGAATCCTTAGGATCAACCCCACCAATTGCTGATAACAACGCCTGCCTTTGGGTTGGACAATTTTGTAGTACTTCAAGAGTCGACATAGCGGATGGCAATTGTGCCAAATCTTCCACTATGTTATAATGTTGCGCCGCTCTAGCGCGAGGATTAAATGTCGACTTGTGTACTACACCCTTTGGCGGTTTTATTGTTAATTCAGGAATGATGGGCGGTACAACTTCTGTCGAAGTTGTTGTCGAACTACTTGGTTGATCTTTACCTTTTTCGTTCGACAGCTGAGGATTCCCGTAATCTTTGTTCCTTGTCGAAATCAAAGCATCATTCTGCTGTTTTGAAACCGACAACATAAGTACTTGCGACGGGGAAGCATTTCCACTATCAACCAGATTTTGACCTGGGTTGGGAAATGGATCAGTTAACACAGCTGAGGTTTGGGAACTTTTAAAGAACCTCTTTAACTCGGCTTTGAATGGGCAATTCTTTGTGTAATGATCCTCTTCATCACATATTTGACATGGATAAATTTGTTTCCCTTGCCCAGGAGGGTTTGAAGAATTTTTCCGAGGAGATGATTCACCTTGTTTCTTCTTCTTCCCTTTGTTTTGCTTTTTCTTGCTTCCTGGTTGATTGGTTTCTTTGCCCTTATCTACTGATACGGCATTTACTTCCGAAGCAAGAATTTCTTCTTTTGCATTTTGATCCGAATTCTTACGGGCTTTCTTTGACAAAGCCTTTATCGATTTCGCGTTTGCTGTGCCAATCACGCCATCACCGGCATGAGAGTCACTATTTGATTTAGGAGGAGGAGGAATTGAAAATTCCGGTCTAGGAGCGTCAGGTATTTTGTCGTAGAGCGTGCCGGGCTGAGTATAAACTAAGTCCAAATACTGTGCACGAGCGATAACTTGCTCCTCTGTTACGACCCCCCCCTTCGCCACATCTTCTGTTATAGCAGGAAGTAACGACTTTATAAACCACTCAGCTAACAGCTGATCGGGAACGTATGTTTTCACCATCCTACGACGACGACGCCACTCATGTATATGATCAGATATATGGGTGGCAGTTGTCTGCTTGAAGTTGGTTAATATTTCTGTTCCCGTTTCATACCTTATTGGTAATTGAAAATGGGTTAAGAAAGTCGTGGCTAGGGAGCTAAAATTGTCGAAAGAGGCTCTAGGCAATTCAATATACCATTTAGCCGCTGGACCTGTCAATGTCCTCTGAAAAAGGTGAAGCCTTATCGAATCGTCGTTTAGGGTGTTCGACGAACACCACAGATGAAAAGTCATCACGTGATTCGATGGGTCTTCACCTGGATTTCCATTGAATTTAGGAATGTCAGATGGAAGTTTATGAGGAATCGCTGGCCACCAAGGGGCATAAGCAATCGGATCGTTAGTTAACCGGTGTAAATCGGGTAACTCTAAAGTCGCCACGAATGGTAACTGTTGATTCAGGTTAGGCGAAGCATAACCAGGGTACGATGGAATCGCTTGAGCAGTGGGTCTTTGCATACCAGCATAATGTAATTGATGTTGGTATGACTGATACGGTTGGTGGACTTGACCACTGTAAAGTGGTTGGTTTTGACCGTTTTGGATATACGGTTGTCCACTGTTCGCAAAGATCTGCTGCTCAGAACCTTGATATACCTGCTGGAATTGCGGTTGTTGGTATTGCACAAGCCATGGTTGTGAAGCCATGTTCTGTTGTGCTATGCTAACCGTTGGACCAAGGTGTGGGGTAATTGTACCCGTTTGGACCTGTGTCGCCCCACCAGTTGGCGATTGTGGTTGTGACCCATGTTCAAGGGGTTGTTGCACTACAACCTGAGAAATCTGAGGTTGACATGCAACAGGCATCGCTTGAACTTGTGACACTGTTACAATAGCTGGTGTGGTTGGGATGTTCGTCATAGGTACACATTGTTGCATAGAATATACAATCGTTGGTTGTTGAGGTAGCATAGGTACCCAACTACTTGATGCAATTCCAGTATAACCTGAATACTGTTGTGAACTCACGTATGGGTACCCTCCCGGAGGGGGTAACGAAAGGGCATACTGCCCCCCATACGGTAGCAATCCGGAACTCAAGGGGATTGATTGTCCCTGGGGACTGGATTGCCCAAATTGACCTCCAAATGGATCAATTTGGCGAGTCTCAACATAAGAGTTGCCGGGTATTACTCCGGATGAACAAACTGGAACAGAACTGTCGAAATAGTCCCTTGGTGGACTCCTTCTAGCTGTTGTGAGCTAGTCGGGACAGCTGGTATGCCGGCAAACATTGTCGGAGTGACGGCAGGGGCTTCTGCTGTCGCTGTGTCATTTGACACAGTCCTAGATGATGACGGTTGTTCAGACATTTTAAGTCTATCCAATAGATTGCCTAGCGATTCTATAGGAACTTCCACTTGTGGTGGATTAACCTCTGATGAAGGAAATAGAGTGACCCCGACTCCAAAATGAGTTGGAGTACTTGCTTGCGGATCCTCTGCAATTTCCTCTATCGCAATCAAACCCGGTGGAAGAGGAAGACCGTCAGGTCCGTAAAATATTTCTGGTGCCGAAGAAGTGGTTGTTTCGACAGCGGCAGTTGTTTGAGGAACAAAACTCTCTGGACCGGTTACTGATGGAACTGGTTCAGTTATACAAGTATTTGCCCCCAGACTAGGATCAGTATTACTGTCCTTCTGTGGCTGTTGAACTTCCTCTATAGAGGCAGGGTTTCCAGAAATGTTTGGAGTAACCGGAACCTCAGATGTAGTTGGAACACTTGTTCTAACTTTTATGGGAGATTTTGAACCGGTTAAACGAGTCCGCTTTGTCCGTATTGTTTTTTATTCCGGAGACAAAGAAGGTTGACTCGTAAGCCTCCGCGAACGACGGGGTTTCAATTGACTTTCTTCCACGATTGCGGATTACTCGATCAACCAAAATATTAAAAGGGGAAATTTGTGTTTCCGAATTGAATGAATTTTATTAGACGCTTTTAGACACAACTTGCTTTTTCACTTTTTAAGAGTCGAGAAAAAGCTAAAGATGACTCTAGTCTCCTTCGATGTTTTAACGAGCCCGAAGTGACAAATGCTCGGGTGGACTTTTTCAGTTATAGAGTTTGAAAAAGGCCAAAAGAAACTGCTCTGGAGATCTAGGCAGAGGGTGTGCCAAACTTTTCGCAAAACCACAGAATACGTTTTACGGTACGGGTGGTCGATCTTCGTGAATGTTGTGTTCACTGCATTGCGATCAGTAGGGCGGCCGACACGGCTTCCTAAGGATAAAAGATATATGCCTATAGGGGTCTCCCAATATATACGCGACGGTACGTGGGAGCACAAGTCCGTATTAGTGCCACCGACTCTCAGGAGGAATCACCCACCTTCTTCGAGATCGACAGTCACTACGTTTAACGACGCCGGAACACGTCTCTAGCTTAGACCTCTATGTGTTTGCGTTATGTTTCAAAGCGTTGTTATGTTCATTCAATATATTTTAAGTTGATCTTTTTAAAGTTTGCCTTTCAAGGTTCACCACGAGATGTTTGATACAAATTCCTAAATGCAGTCTAAGATGATAAGCAAGCTTTTTCAATCTTTTCGACTTATGAAAACCTTAACTACTGAGGGAAAAGAAAGACATCATCTTTTCACACAGATCATAGAGCACACACTAATGCACTTTTTCCTAAATCATCATGCAAACTTATCAAATGCAAAATGCACAATGCAGGTATTTCTTTTCTCTTTCTTAATGTTGATGTACTACAAAAAGAAAGCTGTTGTATAACTTTGAATTCAATTTCAAGTGAAAGCAAACAAGCTTTGTCCAAAATCAAAAGACACCTTAAGATTTACTTGTTTCGACACTAGAAATACATAAATTCAAACCATATGACGAAAGCAAAATCTCAATCAGCTATGAACAGCAAACAAACTAACTCTTAAGATCAGAACGACACTTATCACAGGTCTAGATCTAAGAGGCCACAGCAAGACTAGTTTACTTTCGTTATGGGAAACTGCAAATGATGTAAGAAATACACAAAGAAAAAATACAGTTTCTTTATACAACCAAGGCGGAATAGTGGCAAGGAAAGGTGGTTTCAAATAGGTACATTGACTGATAACAGGCTGCAAAAACAAGGATGAAAACAGGGCAATAAACAGCAGGGAACCCCAGTTGCACAAGGCAAAACTGGTTCAGCGCAGGTAGTACACTGTCAGTTTGACATTCAGCGCAGGTAGCCCCTTCGGGACCTGCGATGAAATGCAGACTGCCTTCACAGTGCCTGCAATGAACAGAGAAACTCTCGTTTCTCTTGGTTTCCGGGTTACAGATTGCTCAAAAATTCACAGTTTTTGGCCAAATCAAAAGCTATCAATCAAGTACACACTAAAGGGTAATTAGGAGGATGAAAAGCTATCACTAAGAGCTGTTCAGATTCCTTTTGGATCAGCTCTTCAAATCATAAACATGCCCAGAAACTGAGCTAGAGTAGCTGCCCTCTACTTTGCATTTGAAAGATCCAAATGCAGTTCGATTCGGTACTCCCTGTGTTTAGGAAATGAATAGCAAAAACACAAACAACCAACAAGATACGATCCCCAGTGGAGTCGCCAATTTGTTGTTGGGAAAAGTATCCAATACGGAATGACCCTATCCCACTCTAAGGGTGATAGTACCTCAGCAACAATCGAAGCAAAGCTATCTAAGATTTCTTCTTTATGAAAGTAAAATAGGGGAGAAAGAGATCCACTAACCGATGTCTTTCGCTAATGGTTGATCCAATCTTCTCTCCTTGCTGCTTGCTCCCAGCTCCTTGCTCTTTCACTGGCCCAGCTACACCAAGATCCTGCAAAATGGCAAGAGAGGGAAACTACCAGAAGCATACATTCATAATTGATTCAAGGATTAGAATAAATCAAATACACAAGTATAACAATACATCATTGAGACACATGCATATAGAAGAACCTCAAATGCTTTATTAATGGAAGAAGTAAAGTTCAGGAAGTGATACAACCATAAGAGGCCCAATCCAGCATCACTTTCCCAGCAGAAATAAATCTCCTCTTCACCTCCTTCAAAGCAAATCACCCAATAGTTCTAAACTCAAACCAACAGCACTTCCTTACATTCACAAGATTCCAGCCTCCCTGGACCTCATGAGAGAGCTCTATATATAGGAGTTTTGGAGAAAGGATGAGTCAGCTTGAGGCTGGCATGAAGCTGACTAGTGTCCTCTCCCACTTCAGTTATTCTTCAGTTCTTGAGTCCACTTGGAGGTTCTTGCTTCCACTTGGAGATCTAGACCCTCTTACTCATCACCAGTCGAATTCCTTGATCCAAGTGTCATTTTGGAAGCTTCCTGGGCATTGACACCTTGAGGAATGACTGTGCCACATGTCCCAACTCGCCCAGCGCAGGTAGCCTTCTTTGCAGTTGACATTCAGCGCAGGTAGACAGTGGAGCAGTTGACATTCAGCGCAGATGCTCAGTGGAGCAGTTGACATGATCCAGAATTAGCTTGTTTTTGAGTGTTTTCAGGTGGAGAACTGTTACTCAGTGCTGTGGTTTGCTGACCTTGTTCCTCTAGGGGTAGGAACAACATGTTTAGGGACTTTGGATCCCTTAGATTATGGACATTTCATGCTTCATGCTGTAAAGCACAAAAATGTCTATAACAGATGGTTTTGATATCAATCCCTTTGTCCTTTGTTTGGTCGTTACAAAACTCTAGCCGGAGGATTCGACAGACTGGCCACCTGGCCTAGTCCCGAATAGAGTCAATTTTTCACCTCTCTTGGGAAAACCAGTCAAGAAGTAAATGTCCTCTGGCTCCATTTCCATCTGGTGGCCACCAATAATGAAACATTGGTCCTATATATTCCATATGTCCACCAGCCACTGCAAAAATTCTACTTGGGCCCTCATGCCAAGTATGGCCCAGAATTTAAATAGCTCGCATGCCTTCAATGCATCTATTGAAGGTTGATGATTAATTGCGGCAAGGTCCACATCTTCGTGCTCCTGTTCCTGCCAACTGAGCATTGTGTATATCCTACATTGAAAGAAAAGGTGGATTAGAACATTTTAATTCAAATTTTTTGGGCGAAAATTGAAAAAATTGAAGCTGTAAAACCTATGTCGCGGGGTCCGCACTCTCCAGTTAGGGACAGTGCGTAGGTCTGCACTTTGCCTAAGCAGCAGGTGCGGGCCCTGGCTTTTTCCTCTGTAAGGAAAATTCGCGGTCCGCAGGTTTCGCATGCTACGCCTGCGGACCCCTGCGAGCGGTCTTTTAAACTAAATTTTTCCTAAAAATCAAAATAGAAACCTAAAAACAAAATTAAAATGGTTAAAATGCAAGATTAAAGTGATGTGGATTACCTGGAGATGACGGTTTTCGATTCCAATGGACTGATTTTTCGTAATCTTCACAGGAATTTTCTTACCCAAAATCTCTTCTCTCTCACTCTGAAGTCAAACGATAAAAATGAAATTACAAAAGCCCTTTTTATAAGCTTTTTGGAATAAATGAATTTTTAATTTGTTTATTTTTCACTTTAAAAATGTAACTTTTTGATGCATTTTTATTTATTTTAAACAGGTATGAGTAATGTTTGAGTTTTTGTGCAGAATATCAAATTTTTAAGGCAAAATTGATCATTTTCAACAAAAAACATTAGAGTCCTCTTTAAGCTCTTTCCTGACTCGTAAAATATGAAAAGATTGCCGAGTTTTTCTTTTTAAGCTTATTAAAACGGAATTAAAAGGACGGTCAACTTACATCTCTTTTCTGACCGTATAAACATGAAAAGATTGTCGGACTTTTTTCGTTTCAAGTTTGATATTGGTTATAAAACGACGTGTCCTTGATCTCTTTTTTACTTTTTTGGATCAGAGACACTCATTATGAAAAGTACTCCTTGATTGTAATGGTCAAGCGGTTCTCTCAAGTATTATTTTATACTTTTTCAGGCTTGGGAGACACAAATTTACGAAAAAGGACAACCATGGAGTTTTCTTAAGTTTTTCTTCTGACTCCCTAAAATTGAAAAACACCGAGTTTCTCCTATACTAGACTCGTTAAAATTTAACAGTAAAGGACTTGTTCAATTACAAACAAGAACTGACCACTCCTTAGGGTTCGAATTTAAACTAAGTTGGACTCATCCGAAGGATGAGCTTATAACCAAGCAAATGTTATCCTCCTCAAGCTTGTCAAAAAATAAATAGGTACTTACCAAAAATGGTGGGGGAAAGAGAGAAAAATGAACCTGTTTGTTATACTTTGTGTCTCAGAAAAGCATTTAACCACTCTTGAACACGACACTTTTTGTTCACCTAGGTTGGGAAATCCTTTGCCTAACAGTTAATCAAACCATATTGAAATTCTTCACCTGGTTTCTGGGTATTAGCTTTGGGTCAATTGTCACCAAACCATATGCAGTGTCATTATGTGTTCAAGACGTCAGTGCAAATAAACCATTCATCTGCAAAATATCTGTCATCCATCTTGACCATCCCTTAGTCAGTCCTTGCAACTATATTTCTTCAAACTTGATCTATGATTTCATGTTGTGGGCTTACCTACGATGGATCGCTTTCTATCAACTTCAGCTCATTATCTAGAAAGATGATCTAGAAATCGTCAATACCTTGGAATCTGCATGCCTCAATGGCGGGTTTCTCGCCTTCGACGACAAGTTGCATCATTGACCTTCGATCAAAGGATTCCGTGACATGTTCGACATCAACTCATCTATTCACATTTCATAGATTGTACTGAGTACTTTGAGAGCCATTGAAATTACTGGTGGTTTCTCTCACACTTGTTAACAGTTTACATCATTGACTGGTAATCAAGTGGTTTCTACCATGTTCGACTTCGACACATTCATTCACATGGATAGAATCGTACTATTTCGGGAAGTAGAAATCAAGACCCTGGATCTAGTTTCCACCATCCAGGCTGCGAGGAATTTTGTTATTCATTATACAGTGGACTATTCATAAACAAAGGTTGCACCCATACTATGTCTACATATGTCTATACTTATGATGTATTACGGAATCATTCCTATATCAGAGCAGTTTAGTTAGTTTTCTAGTCAGTTTTGATCTGAGTATGGGAATGCCTACCTCAGCGATGATATGATCACATATATATATTTTGTATTGAATGTTTTTACAGGTTCCAACCAGGCTCTCCACAGGATGATCCTCGAAATGATAAAGTACTTCACTCTTCTTAGATGACAAATACAATCCTCATCTATTACAGACTTCGCACTTTAGGGGGCAATCTGTTGCACAAAATATTGTCACCATGACATTCTGTAGTCAGTGTGAGTCTATCACCACTCATGCTTTCCTCCTTTGCAAGTCTTAAAACTCATCTCTTCATGTCAAGCCTTGAAAAATGAGAGAAAGTCCTTGAAAATCTCTAAAACTCTGGTTCTGCACTTTCTCTTAGCATTTCCTGCGGTCCCGCACCCCCTGATCATGTCCCCTGCAAACCTGCCCACTCTGTTTCTGTATAATGGGTGCAGACCCCTGTAAAAGTCAAAAAGGCACAAGTATATTCTTAAAAACTCACTTTGGGTTATTTCTGGAAGCTTCTAGAGGGAATCTTGAGGTGGAAAGTTCGCTCCTTTGAGGTTCATGCATCCCATAACTAAAGGAGCTAACCCCTTGATGTCAGGAGCTTAGCCCTTTGAAGGAGGACTATATCCCTTCATTGGTGGACCTGTAACTTCCTTCCTCTGCACTATAAAATGAGGCATTGGGCTGGTTACTAAGGAGGTTGAAAGCTAAATATTTTTTACGGTAAATGATGTTGGACTTTAGACTTCCTAATTGAGCTTGAGAGGAGAGATTACATACCTTTTGATCTCATAGGGAAGAGTGTGAGGCTTGTCAGAGTAGAGGGGATTCTTGCTTGGACCCTGGGAGGAGCTTGTACAACATCAAGGCACCAAGTTTGTAAAGTTATTCTTTGTTTAAAGTTAATACAATCAAGTTTATTTTTCTCAATAAGCTATCTTGTATGGTTTATTTCATGGATTCCTTGATCATCATGATGAATATGATTTATTATATTAGCTATGCAGGTGTTATTTGATGTGTGCTTGTTTGTGTTTGCAGGTTCTCAAAAGGAAACTCATTTGGACGATCAAAGCATGGCTGCCACAAACTAGCGTTGGACTTAAGGTAGGGTCTAAAACACCTCTTGGTTTTTATTTATAAATCGCAATATTTAGAGAAAGATAGATTTGCTTGTTTTGCTTATCGCTAGATATCTGTAGAAAGTAGGGAGATTGGTCTTGTCCACAAGAACGATTTATCCGGCCAACAGTTGGGTTTCGTTGATTGTCGGGGTTGTTCCTGAGGACAGACCTGCTGGACACTGAAGGATTGGGCTGTCGAGGAGGTATGCAGACATAAGAGCGGAAGCAAGAAGAGCTAGAAACTAAGGAACTGGGTTGTGGAGCAGGTCTGACCCGAGCTACTGAGCCAGGTATTTTATGTATTGTTGATGGCAAGAGTCCAAGTTATAATGTATTCTGTTATGTCACTTTAATGTAATCCGAGTTAATGATTGTTAAGACTTGTAGTGTATTGCACATCATGTACTATGGCTTGTCAAAATTTTAAATAGTCTACTTGTTGCATGAAGTTGGTGCTTGCTAGATCGATACTAGTATGTTGTTAGTTCTATGGTATGTATGATGAGTCCTTGTGTATGAGTTTAGGATATCATTATCTATGTTACATGTATTATGAACGCATATGTGTATGACCGCCTATGTCTAACTTAGATCCCCTCAATTCCATGGTGAGCCCTTCTCCCCTTTTGGTCACGGCGTGCTTCAGGTGAGACTCTTGCCCTTCGGGGTGAGTTGAAAATGCCAGCGTTTTCTTAGAATACAGCAGACCATTGTTGGCCTTCCATGCTTGAACCCAGGGTCTTTTCCTTGATGAATCATTCGAGCCAACAAATGGTTCCGTTGTCGGGACCTTAAATTAGGAGAACTAGTTCAGAATATGGTGTCGAGGGTGTTTAAGAGAGAGATCGGGAACTGGTGGAATCACAAAATAGACCAATTTGTGGCAAAAAGAGTTGCCCGCAGGAATCAGCCGATCGTTAAGGTGGGTAAGCAGATCTTATACACTAATAGCTCAAATGACCAATATGAAATTTTCTGGTGCAAATTCCCTGAGGACCTGTACAATTGGTTGAGGTAACTGAAGCAGAAAAGTCCTTCGAATGGATCAACAAGAGCCTGCCATAGTTAGACTTTATCTAAGACTGCACTATTACAACAACTAGATAACGAGCAGACGAGAGCAGTTGATTTCAGGGTAAGAACTACGGTAGAAGGATACGTAGTTGAGTTAGCTGCAGAAAGCTATCAGTCCTACTCAAAGGCGGAGGCAGTGTTCAACTCCGAGCTAAGGGGGGAATTGATAGGGGAAATCCTGGTGTGGATTAAGATGCTTTTGGTAGAAGAGGGATTGCTATCTCTATCCACTGTCGGGATGGAAGCGTAAAAACCTAGTATCGAGGGAGGAACTAAAGGGGAAAATTTTGCCCACAAGGGGATAAGGGTGTTGCATGGGGATGGATGTAGAAGGAGTAAAGAAAGTGAGGGATGTTAGAGCATAAAGAAGGGCGTTGTTAGCAGACAAGTGGCAAGTACGAGCAGCTCGGGCCCTAGGTAAAAGAAGTAGAGGGTCCTACCCAATAAGAGTGGATGAAGGGGGAAGAGGATGCTAGGGCACTAGAAGATGGGACGAAAGGATGTCGAAATCAGGAAGAGGAGGAAAGACATTCCCTGCAGGTTGCGGAAATAGGATCACAACAAGGAACTGGAGGAGGACTATCTCGAAATGTTGCGGATGTGGGATCGCAACCAGGAACCTATGGGGGATCCTCCCCGAAGGCTATGGAATAATAAACACGGGATTAGCACCCATGTTGGCAAGAAGACGACAAAAACATGGGTGACAGAATAAGGAAGTTATTCGACGAGGAACCGGCATCCACCAAAGTTTAGTAGCCCCAACGTCAAAGCACAAGCGGTGTTTTCCCTAACCTTCCCCTGGTACCTTATCACAAACTAGAAGAATTCATATTTAACCTAAAAAAGTAGCGCAAGTATACAGTGTGCGAGAAAAATACAGGACTGGTCTCAATACTTGGAATGATACCAAAACTGACTATAGCAGTAACTTGGGACTACAAGGGTCGGTTATTAGCTAATATTCATAGCAGTATGGCGGGATCATTTACAAGATACCCGAAGTTTGAAGGTAAGGGGAATGAGGATGTGGAGCAACACTGGTACCTTTGCGA
Organism: Pinus tabuliformis; assembly: GCA_031772625.1. Lineage (NCBI taxonomy): Eukaryota > Viridiplantae > Streptophyta > Pinopsida > Pinales > Pinaceae > Pinus > Pinus tabuliformis. The sequence continues at coordinate 483,677,705 of CM062807.1, forward strand.
AACCATCTGGAGAGCCCATCAGACTCCGGATAACATTCGAGCGGTTGAATTCCAGACCACGCTAAGGGAACAGGCTCTACGCTAGTTCATAAAGTGGGCAGAGCAAAACCAGAACCCAACCATATACGACATTAAGAGGGGATTTGTGCAAGAATTCAAGGTACCACAAACTAATCAGCAAGGGCTATCAGAGTTGTGGGAAATTAATTAGAGGGAGGGAGAGACTGCATGGGAGCTCATGCAAAGTTTTAAGGACGTCGTTGCTAAGCTAAGTTACACTTTGGACCCAAACCACCAACGGGACTAGTTCATCAAGGTGCTCTCGCCCTTGACCAGGACACCACTAACACAACAGAAGATAGGAACCCTGCAGGATGCCTTAGAGCAAGCATCACGGATAGAAGCGATGGCAAGATATCCCCACGAATACCGGGGAGGCACAAGCCTGCAAGATCCAGCAATCACAAGCTTGCAAAGCCAGATCGTGAACCTGACCGAGAAGCTGAGGGATCTTCAGCCCATACGACTGGTCAAGCCCAATGTTTGGTGCACCCATTTCCTAGTGGAGGGGCACGTTGTGACGGAATGCCCGCGACTGCGAGGTCTTAACCAAGCAGGAGGGGTGGCGAGGTCATCGAGAACCACTCCAACCACAAGGGTTGCGGCCATCAGGGCGCAAGGACCCTTCCCAGGAAGGAATAATGCAAATTTCTACGAAATTTGTAGAACGTATGGACACCTGTCGCACATGTGTCCAGTGCTTCAAAAGTACTCTAGCATACCCAATAATAACTACTGCGAGCTCTACGCATCGACTACTCATCATACCGATCAATGTCGAGTGCCAGATTTTCTGGCAGAAAGACTCGACAAATCCATGTTTAGAGTCAATGAAGCAAATCAAGGGGGGTGAGGAGGAAATGGACGCGGAGGGAGATCGGGGGGCAAAGGACCCCTAAGATGCTACAATTGCGATCAAGAAGGACATGTCGCAAGGGAATTCCTGCTCCCGAGAAGACCATGGTGTTCGCAGTGCAGAGTTAACACCCATGCGACAGAAGACTGCCCAGAGCTCATCGTGAAATGGGAAGAGAGGACCAGAAAGCGAGGGGCTAACCTGGTGAATGTCGAGCCTCGGACCGATGAGGGTCTCCCCACAACAAATATCAATATAGTCACCCGAGGAGGGAAGAAGACAGGGGAAGATCGCTACGCCGAGGAAACCCCTGTGATTGTCAAAGCGGCATCACCACCAAAGGCGTATCAACCCAAGCACCAAAAGCAGTATTACCAAGAAGCAACCAAATTGTTTGAAGGGATGACTAAAGATAGGGACACCTAAAGTCTGCAAGTCTGCGTCCCGAGCCTGCCCAACCCATTGGGGAATGGTTTAAACTGTTCTTAAAAATTGTTGAAGATGAGACCATGCTAAGGGAATTATGGAAAATCTTGAAAGTCACGGTGTTCGTAGAGCGAGAGGACGTGAGACAACCTTGTGAAGTCTGGCCAGAGAAAGCCTCTAGGAGGGTGAAGCGAAATAAGAAGATAAGTGGGAAAGAATTCTGAATCAATGTGCAGGTGGCAGGATTCCAATTAAAGGACACCATGCTAGATCTGGGATCGGATGTAAACATCCTACCCTGGAAGACCTAGGAGGCAATGGAGACGCCGCAACTAAAGTATTCGACAATTCAGTTGAGAATTGCAAATCAGTACTGTATACTGCTCATCGGAAGATTGTAGAATGTAGAGGTCGATGTAGTAGGAGTAAAAACACACACTGAATTTGAAGTAATAGACATTATGGGGGATAAAGACCCATATCCAGCACTCCTGGGGATTGATTAGGCATACGAAAACTATGTTGTCATATATTTGAAACAAGAACTAATGATCTTCAAATCAGAAGGCCTGAGGGTGATTCCGCCACCAGACCCTTATCAAGGACCCAGGTTTACAGAACCAACAAATGACAGGGAAGAACCAGGGATGTTAAATCAGTTGTATACTCTCATGGTAGGAAAGAGGAATATTACATAAATCCTACAGCCGAAGGATCAGTTAGCTGGAGGAGCATCCAAAGTTCATAAGTTGGTTCAGAAGTTGCATGGGATGCATGGCAGCAGGGTGGATACAAACTAACAACTCGACGATGTGCAATGATAAGCCAAGTAAACTAGGGAGATATAGGAAAGGACAACATCCTGAAGTATTGTGGCCTTGAACCGATAGATCAGTTCCTGGACAGGATGGACTAGGATGTACCAGAAGACCAGAGAATTCCCTTTCTAGACATTGTGCTCATGGCAACACTGGCAAGATGGTGGAAAGCACACTGCCAGGTATTGAAAGACTGGAAGGATGCAAAGCAAGCAATAAAAGAAAGGTTTAGCAAGAAGGAAGAGCAGCCACCAGACCAAAAAGAATACACAGGGAATTCAAGTCCTGAGGAACATGTCAAAGGGTGCACGACCAATTAGGAAATTCAAGGACTACCAAGGAACCTGTGGGTGCATGCCTTTATACACACCCTTAGCGCCATCCCCCAGGCATGGTACATCCATGAAGAACTACGATGACAAACAGCTACTTCGGATGCATTGAAAACACAGTTCATCAGCGATTTCTCATTCGAGGATAGTGAAGCACAAATGACAAAAGCACTTCAAGCAGTTAAAGGAGTTTTGTTCACTCTGGAAATGCTAGTTGAAGGGGAACATGAAGAAAACTTCCTAAAATTCTTATTTGACATGGAATATCCAGGATTTGTAACCTGCGACAGAATCGACGCAGAACCAGAAGAAGACAAATTGGAAGGGCTTAGACACCTAGCCTCTGAAGAAACTGAGGGAGAAAGGGGGATCCGCGAGTGTCCCTCGATGAAAGGTGCCCATCTCCTACCAGTGAAGCTGAGAAAGCAAAATGTAGGGACGTAGGACAAACCCAAGATAGCATCAGTAGAAGACTATTGAGACGAACAGACCACTAAAGAAATTTTTGAGCTGCTATAAGAATACCAGGACCTATTCCCAACTTCGATAGCTAAACTGAAGGGGATAAAAGGTAACTTGGGAGAAATGAAAATTGTTCTGAACCCAGGAGTCCGACCAGTGAAGCACAGACCATACCGGCTAAACCCAAGGGTCAAAGAAAAAGTTAAAAGGGATATTGATAAAATGCTAGATGCAAGAATCTTTTTTCCAGTCAATGAAGCTGACTAGATAAGCCCTATAGTGAATTAAAACAAGAAGGATGTAACCGAGATTAGAGTATGTGTCCACTATAGAAGCCTGAACAATGCATGCGTGCACGACCCATTGCCCATGCCCTTCAGCAACGAAGTCCTACACAATGTTGCAGGGAATGAGGCTTACTCATTCACAGATGGCTTCTCAGGCTACCACCAGGTCCGAATAGCCGAAGAAGATAAAAGGAAAACAACATTCACAATGGAGTGGGGGTCGTATGCATACAATGTAATGCCATTCGGATTAACTAATGTGCCAGCAGTCTTTTCAAGGATTTTAATAGTAGCTTTCTAAGACTATATTCATAAGTTCCTAGAAGTATACATGGAAGACTGGACATTATACAGCCTGCTAAAGAAGCATACTAGTCTGTTGAGAGTAATGTTTAAAAGATGCAGACAATTGCAGATCTCGTTAAATTTGAAGAAGTGCATTTTCGCGGTTCCCTTTAGAACCCTTCTAGACCATATTGTTTGCAAAGATGGAGTCTGTGTGGACCCTGCCAAAATAGCCGCAATCATCCACATGGAACCACCCCGTAACATAAAGCAACTAAGAGCATCTCTAGGCCATATGGGGTACTACAAAAGGTTCATCAGAAACTATGCAACCATAACAGCCCCAATGGAGAGACTGTTAAAGAAGACGGAGGAATTCATTTGGACAACAAATTGTCAAGCAGCACTGGACAAACTAAAAGAAAGGTTAGCAAGTGTGCCCAAATTGGTGTACCCTGACTGGAACAAAATGTTCCATGTACATATTGATGCGTTTGGAATAGCACTAGGAGCAATCCTAGTGCAACCAGGAGAGAAGAGGGATTATCCAGTATACTACGCAAGCATAAAGCTCTCCACGGCGGAAAAAAACTACACAAAAATAGAATGAGAAGCTCTATCAATGATCTTAGCCCAGACACGATTAGGCAGGATTGTGCCATTACCCTGAGGAGGGCTAAACCTCCCCGTAGCAATATCAGCAAGGCTGAGTTTGAGGCTCTGAAGAGCTTGAATGAAAATCGTGACGTCGTGGTCTTAAAAGCTGATAAAGGTGGAGCTGCCGTTATCCTGGATAGAAAGGATTATAGGAATAAGATGCTTGACCATCTTTGTAATAGTGAGAGTTATAAGAAGCTTTCGAAGAATCCCCTCAAAAAGGTTTCCAGAGCTGTCGCTCTTGCAATCAAATCGTGCAATTCCACGATTCCTCTAGCCCAGAAACTTATTGAGGGAAACCCCATCACTCCTAGGATATATGGTCTTCCAAAAATCCATAAGGATGGGGTCCCCCTGAGACCCATTGTCAATACCATCGGTGGTCCAACTTACCTCCTGGCCAAGTTCCTCGCTGCAAAGTTGAGACCCTTGGTTGGGCAGACTGAGTCCTTTGTCAAAGACTCAGCATCCTTTATTGAGGATCTTAAGAGGATTAAACTTGAGCCCGAGGACATTCTGGTAAGTTTCGACGTGGTCTCTCTTTATACTTGTATTCCTATCAATGAGGCCATGGAGGTAATTAATAAGCTAACTGACCCTGATACGGCTATGTTAGTTGAGCTCTGCCTTACCTCTACCTTTTTCAGCTTCGAGGGAGATTTCTATGAGCAGACTTGCGGAGTTGCCATGGGCTCCCCCTTGTCCCCTGTCGTCACTAATCTCTTCATGGAGGATTTTGAGTCCAAGGCGTTAGCCTCCTCTCGTCTCTTACCGAAGCTTTGGAAAAGATTTGTTGATGACACTGGTGTTGTCTGGTCTCATGGTCCTGACGAGCTGGATCGTTTCTTCAGTCACCTCAATAACCAATCCACTGCCATTAAATTCACGATGGAAAAAGAAGATAATGGTTGTCTTCCGTTCTTGGACGTTCTCATCTCTAAGAAGGTGGATGGTTCCTTTTCTCATCAGGTTTTTAGGAAGAAGACGCATACTGAGCAATACTTGCATGCTTCTTCGCATCATTTCCCCGCTCAGAAGTTAGGGGTTCTTAGCACGCTTGCCACCCGTGCTGTAAGAATTTCGGATGAGGAGAGCCTGGAAGCGGAGAAGGCTCATCTCCTTGATGTTTTTTAGAAGAATGGTTACAATAGGCACCTCGGTCAAAAAGCCTTCCTCAGGGCCAGGAAGGAGCCTTCAATCCGAAGGGTTCCTAAAGATCATATCTTGGGTGTGAACCTTCCTTACATCCAGGGGACCACGGACAGGATTGCAAGGATTCTGAGGAAGTACGATGTGCCCGCAACTTTTAGACCTCTCAACACTATCCGTGGCTCCCTCAGGTCGGTGAAAGACCCGATTGACCCTAAGGACATGAAGGGCGTCTATGTCATTCCCTGTTCCTGTGGGACCCCTTATATTGGTGAGACTGGTCGCTCTATCAATCAGCAGATTAGCGAGCATTCGGCTGACTTAAGGCATGGTAGGACCAAGTCCTCAGCCCTGGTTGAGCATGCAGAGAAGACTATGCATCATGTTTGTATAGAGGAGGCTCGAGTCATTGCCAAAGTTGAAAAATTTCACCATCGCAAATTTAGAGAAGCCCTGGAGATTGAGAAAAGGCTGAACAATCTTAATAGGGATGATGGCTGGAGGATTAGCAGTTGCTGGGTCCCAGCCTTGTCTTCCGAGCCTCCTCATTCCCCCTTTTGTTAGGTCTTAGGGTTTCTGTCTTCCCTCCCCTTAAGTTCTGTTTTTGGCAAGATAGTCCTATTATTATGAAATGTTTGAGTTATTATTGAGTTATTAATTAATTAACCTTATCCCGTTATGATACTTTTGGATATATTATAATTAGATTAGAAATTTTGCTTCCATATTTTCAACCATTTATGCCTTTAATTCTAATTCTACTATAACTTTAAATTTAAAATTAATATTCACTTTAACTATTGTCTAGAAAACTCGTTTTAAATCGTATTAGTAATAATATAATTACCTAACGATAGAGTTAACTTTAATAATTTTATTAAGATATTAAAAGTAAAAATTGTATATTTTTCTTTTAGGGCCATTGTAATTAAACAATTAATAAAAATAATACATTAGAGTTTACCTTTGGACCATCAGATTTAAATAATTATTATTAAACAAATATACAATTTACCTAATGTAACAAAATTCTTAGAATAATAGGGATTTGATACTATTTAAATATTATTGGAATGATAATATATATAGATTATTTAATAAAAAAATATGAACGATTATACATGACTATTTTGTCTAAATAATAAAAAATGATTATAAAATTTTTTATATTTTAGATATACTGAATTAGTTTTAAAAAAATTTTACCTTTGGACCATTTGATTTAAATAATTATTATTAAATAAATACTCAATTTACCTAATGTAACAAAATTCGTATAATAATAGTGATTTAATACTATTAATTAAAAATTTAAATAATATTGTATATATATATTAATTAATAAAAAATATGAACGATTATACATGTCTATTATGTCTAAATAATGAAAAAATGGATTATATAATTTTTATTATTTAGGGTATTGACCTTTTTAATTAAATAAATACACGAATTACCTAAGGTAACAAAATTCTTAGAATAATAGTGATTTAATACCATTATTTAAATAATATTGAATGATAATATATATATAGATTATTATTAATAAGAAAAGGGATTAAAAAAAATTTTAGATATACCCAGATTAACCAATGAACTCTCTTAATATACGAACTAATAATAATGAATTATAGGTTTTAGCTATTTCTAAGAATATTAATAATTAAATTAATGGTTTGACTAGGACCTCTGGTCAAATTAGCCGTTGGCATTATAGCCGTTGGAGTCTCTGCACACTCTATTTAATCAAGCTAAGCCGGATTGGTTCTTCAACTTGTCCTGACGATGAACCACACTGGTTGGTTCGAAACGCGTCGACAAAAGATTGGTTATGTGATTTTGCCGAAGATTTTCTAAACAATGATCTTCTCTCTTCAAAAGTTTAGGCACTACCTTCTGGGGGCGCCATTCAAATTTTTCACAGACCATTCTGCATTGAAATACCTAGTAAACAAGTCAGTACTGGAGGGAAGAATATGCAGATGCCTATTATTATTTCAAGAGTTCACTTTTGAAGTAGTTGTTAAGCTGAGCAGACTGAATGTAGGCTCAGATCACCTTTCTCGCTTGGAAATAGGGAAAAGTGATAGAGCAATAAACGATTGATTACCCGATTTCGATTTATTCAGGATAGAAGTCATACCCGACCACCTGCAGGAAATTGCTACTTTGCTCACAATAGGCAGTTGTCCACAGGGCTACACCACAACGCAAAAAAGGCACCTGATGGTTAGAGCAGCGGATTACCAACTCACAACAGGACACCTTTACAAAATGGGCTTAGGCTAGATGCTCAAACGTTGTGTCCTACAGCATGAAAGAGAAGATATCTTATGGGAGTGCCACTCAGGGGTCACAAGAGGCCATGTAGGGGGTAAGGCAACTGCAAAGAACATACTACAAGCGGGATTGTGGTGGTCTATGGTACATAAGGATTCGAAGGCATTCGCTAATGAATGCAATGTCTGTCAAAGAGTTGGAAGGCCTTCCCGACGCGATGAGCTACCACTACACCCGGTCCATGCGGTGCAGATATTTAATAAATGGGCGGTAGATTTCATTGGTCCAATCTCCCCACCAACACGTTACTCCAAAGCCCGATATATAATCACCACCACAGAGTACCTGTCAAGATGGGAAAAATCCATGCCAATAAAATACTGCATAGCAGAAAATGCAATGCAATTCATTTTTGAAAATATCATCTCAAGGTTCGGATGCCCAAGGAGTCTCACAAGCGACCATGGTACACACTTCCTGAACAAGAAAATTCAGGTCCTGTTAACAAATTTTATGGTACAGCATCACAAGAGTAGCCCTTACCATCCACATGCAAACAGTGCAGTAGAAGCATTCAACAAGAGACTGGAAAAAGGGCTAACCAAAATCGTATCTACCAACAGAGATGACTAGGATGAAATAATTCTAATGACACTCTGGGCATATAGAACAACAGTTAAAAGACTCCACAAATAAACTCCATTTTAACTAGTATACAGCAGAGAGGCGGTGGTGCTAGCAAATTTCGTACTACTCAGCATGTTCATTTCAGAGGCAATAGGAATGACCGATAGTAGTGCCTTTTGGGACAGACTAAGCCAGCTGTTAGAGCTTGACGGAACGTGGTTCCTAGCAGAGTTCCATCAACTTGTCGAGCAACGAAGATAGAAGGCTTGGCATGATAGGCACATCAAGAAGAAATCATTCGGGGTTGGTGACCAAGTGCTCCTCTATGACATCAAGTTCCTCAAGTTCCCAGGAAAACTACAGATGCACTGGTTAGGCCCATTCATAATTTCACATATAAAAGAATTGGGTGCAGTAAGACTCGCGCAACTAGATGGAGTCCTACTACCAGGATGGGTGAATGGTGCACACCTGAAACCTTTGCGCAAGTAAAAAAAAAAAAAATAATAATAATAATAATTTTCATAATAAGGTTGCAATCAGTAGAGAGATACCGCAACCCATTTGTCGTCCGGGGGGTAGTGTCAGTAGAGTCAGTAGGCCTAGTTGGTAGGAACAGTAGCCATGCGAGTCAAACACCGTCAATAGAATACACGTAGGTTCGAACTCTTTCCAAAATTGATGACCACACATGCACCCGTCCCATCCGTCGTACCAGTGGTTATTTCCTAATTATGTAATCAATAAGGCAACTGTCAAGGTAGGGTTGCAAAATCTTTCCCGTTAAGCATAGAATTAGTTAATAAATAAGCCCATCATGTTAGAATAAAGACGCCATGCAGCCCACTCTGTACTTTCCAAGCCCACGTCATAGTTGGCACGTACCAGTCAGTTGACAGCGGAAAAAAGATGGCTAGAATACATGGAAATGCCGTTGGAGTAATTAGTTGATTAAAGCCTCATCAGTCAGGGGATGTCATGTCAGAACCGGCTACATAACTCTCAGGAGAATGCAGGGAATGGTAGAATTTCAAACACCAGAAGGATTCCAAGAGCACTCGGAAGAACAGGAGCAAAACAAGAGAAACAGAAGACCACCAATGAAAATTGTTTACAGAAGAAAGGGAATAATGGCAAAGAGAATCATATCAGTCCCACAAACCGCTCTAGATGCAAGAATCAAAGTTATGGACAACCTATATGGGAAATATGACCAGTCGAACCTCATCAACAATGACTTCACAAACGGGTTCCAATTCCCAAAAATGAAGAGGGAGGTATATGCAAAATAATTTCAACGGGAGGATGGCACCAGGGCCTCCAGAATCAAGGGAGACTTCAAAGGGCTACAGAAGTCCACATTGTTCAGCTTGAGAAATCTACCTGTGTTCGGCACCGAGTTGGCCGCCATGCAGTGTACCAAGCTATTAGTGAGCAGGATGCATGGAGGTTCCCTATGGCTGGACAGAGAATACTCGATCCATGTCGAAGATATCTATCGATTGACCGGGTTGGCAAACATGGGGAATGCAGTTAGCACAGCATTCTAGGTTGGGGCCAAGCGAGGTAAGAAACTGATAGAGGACAACATCTACACCCGTTATGGGATGGAGTGGGGGGGGAAGGCGTGAAGCTAGATAGAATCAAGAAGGATAACATTTAGTTTGCCTACTACCTTATTACAGGAAAGATGATAAGGCACTTCACGAGAAACGAGTGCACCTTGGACACAGTCTCAATAGCAAAACACTTCTGCCAAGGTGAGATACTCAACTGGGCAGCCTTCGTACTCAATGAAATCTTTGAGGCATGTGAAGATGTCTATCGGCGGAGCACTGGATTTTTGTTCGAATATTTGTTAATGACATTGGCAATGCGGAAGTGGAGGCCACCTCCAAAGAGGTAGATGGCAACTATTACTGAAAATCATTCCATTGCACTCAGATATGAACCATGGATGGCATCGGGGGATCCCAACATTAAAAGAGATCAATGAAATGGCCTTCAGGAGCTAGTACGCACAGATGGTGGGTGCCATTCAGTCTGCGGAGAGAATACCCAGGACTCTCCTAGATGAGTTCTCAAGCGACCTCTGGTTCGGGGCTTCGCACGCGCATACTTATCTCAGACCACGGTGTCAACCCCACCACATTTAATTAATGCCACAAAGATTTAGCCTAAGAGAGGAGGCCTTGCGCAGAGAAGTAGAGTCCTGGCTGGGAGTAGCTTGTGAAATAATAGAAGGAAAGCCCAGGTACCTGTTCAAAGCTCTCGCGCCACAAAACCAAGAGGGAGATGGGGAAAAAAGTAGCAGCAGAAGGGCAGCAATGGAAGTACTCCAACCAATGCTACTCAAAATGGAGGAAAAAAATGTTTGAGGTAAGGATGACAATCGCAAGCTTCGAGCTAGGTGAGGGTGACTATCCTGAACATTTTCAATGCTCAACTATGTTGTTCCCCATTATAACGCCACCCCTCTCAATGGCACCTCCCACGGGTGTAGCCCAGGCTCCCTCCACGACACCAGTACCCAAGCCACAAAAGAAGCAAGTTATCTGCACCCCCCAAGTCAAAAATCCAGCTACCAAAAGCCCGAAAGTTAGCACCACAACCCCAGTCGTCGATCTCATTGTTGAGGTTGAGCACCAAATTCCCGCAACTACCATAGTCAAGGAAATCTCCAACACCGCAATCACTGTAGTACAACAATCACGAGAGTCATCCCCGGAAATAGCTTCCACCTCTGCAACGGTGTCCGAGATCTTCCCCTTCGGCCACAAGAGACTATCTGCAGAAGCAGAAGTTCAGTCAACTGGCTGGAAAGAAGGTGCCACCTCGACCTTAGGGATGCCACCCACCGAGAGTACAACACCAATGCTAGGACTGGACCCACTAACTGGAAGACGCCTGGATACCAGTTGGTAGGGAGAAATGACTGGCCCATACCTACCCACTCTCCCTATAAATATCACAGTCCCTCTGAAAACTAGTATCACCCCAGCCACACCAAAGTTCACCCCGTCATCACAATAACCATCCCAGTAAGAGAATTCACCCGCCTCACATTTAGATAAATCCATTGCAAGCGGCCTACCCTTACAGCAACAATTTCCAGAGCCATACACAATGAGGGGTGATACACTCTATCATTGGTCATAAGCCCAGTTATTTTCTTTCATTCAGCAAGCCACCCACAAGGCCGAGGGCCTGCATTAGAAAATTTCTAAAGAGCATGAACAGCAGAAGATGCAATTTCTCGCTATAACGGAAGAACGGGATCGCCTGCAAGAGGTAAATACAGGGTTGCAAGCACAAGTGGATCAGCTTACTCAGAGATTCCAAGCTATGTGGCCAACCATCGCAGAAGCCAACACGGAATCACTAGCGGACATGTTTGCCTGCTCCTTGATTGACTGTTGTGATCATATACTTACGGTGTGCATATGCCTAGCAACCACAAATTCATAAATGAAGAGGAAGCTAGAGACCATAAGGTCTGCACTACCAGACCCTGTGGAAATATATGCACGCTCAATTGAAAGCAAGATGCGAGAGCTCAAGACAAAGAAACAAGCACTAGCTGATGCCCTCACTGATGGATACACCTTAATGGGCAAGGTCCACGAATAGTCAGGCATTCTAGCTCTGAAGAATCACCAAGTCTACCTGTTGCGAGAGCAGATTCAATCTCTATTTTCCAGCACAAGGGCATGCACAAATCCTGCTCAGCTCCAGCAACTAAATGAACAAATCGACGTCCTCCAAGCCTAGGTTGATGCAATTGAGGAGGAGTTGGCCAGAACGAAAGGAGTAATCTGAGACTTACGGCCCCCGGTTCGAATGCAGGTCCTACTGTTAAAAGAGGCATGTGATTCAAGAAGCCAGCAATTGGACGGCCTACAGATCTAACAGCTGACAAACTTAACATCACAATCAGTTGAGGCATTCACACAAAGTGCAGACACGATCCTCGCAAACTGGAACTTGGCTATCCAATGATATAGTGAGTTCAGGCAGTAGATGACAGTAGCAATCCCCAAGTTAGAGCCTTCATTTGGAACGGAGGAGCCACAAGGTCAATAAATGGCCACAGAAACAAATGCCACACCACAGGCTAGGATTGAAATGGAAGAAATGCCTATTCTGCAAGAAGGTATTGCAGCAACAGAGGTGCCGACACAATAGACAATGGAAGCAACGTCGGTAGCAACACAACCGCCACCCGTAGAACGCATGGGAATAGCGATAGAGCCACAAGAGGTTGAAATGACTTGACCCAGGGACGAGTCAAGAAATTATGGTTGGGCTTGTTGGAGCCTTCATTAATTTTGAATAGTTTTGACCAGTTTTGACCAACTGTAGGGTGGGAAAGGACAAATGGTAGCAACGGTTGGGCGGCGGAATGAGCAGTTGCGAGAAGGTGATCGAAAGGTGGAAGTGGAAAGAAAAGGAAGCCGAGGAGATGGGAAGGTGTAGAGGCATCCAAGGAAGCAAGCATCTGAGCGAGAACTAGCAATCCATGTAGCCGGGATGGATATAAAACGAGGAAGAAAAGAAAGGAAGAGGTTGGTTGTTGTTGGTGTTGCTACTATTGTTGTTGGATTTCGTTGATCGTCGGGGTTGTTGCTGAGGAAGGACCTGCCGGACACTGAAGTATTGGGCTACCGAGGAGGTATGCAAACATAAGAGCAGAAGGAGGAAGAGCTGGAAACTAAGGAACTGGGTTGCGGACCAGGTCTGAACCGAGCTACTGAGCTAGGTATTTTATGTATTGTTGATGGCAAGAGGCCAAGTTATAATGTATTATGTTCTGTCACTTTAATGTAATCTGAGTTGATGATTGTTAAGACTTGTAGTGTATTGCACATCATGTACTGTGGCTTATCAAAATTTTAAATAGTCTCCTTGTTGCATGAAGCTGGTGCTTGCTAGATCGATACTAGTATGTTGTTAGTTTTGTGGTATGTATGATGAGTCCTTGTGTATGAGTTTAGGATATCATTATCTCTGTTCCATGTATTATGAATGCATATGTGTATGACCGCCTGTGTCTAACTTAGATCCCCTCAATTCCATGTTGAGCCCTTCTCCCCTTTTGGTCGCGGCGTGCTTCAGGTGAGACTCTTTGCCCGTCGGGGTGAGGTGAAAATGCCAGCACTATCCTAGACTACAATGGACCATTATTGGCCTTCCATGCCTAAACCTGGGGTATTTTCCTTGATGACTCATTTGAGCCAACAATAATTGTACCATCGGGTTTTGTAGCAGGTAAAGACTATATCATTTCAGCATTTGCAGCAGATACAACAGATTTAGCAGTAGAAATAAAGAATCCACTCTCACCACCTCATCCACCATTTATGAAACCAAGAAGCAGATGAAATTCTACATTCTATTCCATGATCTAGCAGCAGCTACAACTTCTCTACATATGCACATTTTTCCACTTCCTAGGTAAGTAAAGGTATGTTTTTTTCTAGCTTTTAATCATAGAATTGCTTAAATACTGAAACTATAATTTTTGGAAAAATACTTCACCATATTTCCTTTCTCATTTGAAAAAAACCATAAACACCATTAGTTAAGGGTGGAAGTTATGTGATTTTCAAATAAATGCCCAAATGATGAGCATATTATATGGTTGATTTAAAGATGCATTCTTAAATATGTTCAATGAATATTGTTGCAACAAAAAGAAACAAGGTATTGATACACAAGAACCAATACCAATCAAGATTTGGTTGTCACACAAGAACCAACCAAACATGTTGCAATTAAATGTATGACAAGGAATACTTTGCAAAAAAGAAATGAAATTGCCAAATGCAAATTTTAAGGACAATTGATATAAGCCAAGCTCATTCGAAAGAAAATCATGATTAAGAAATGCAGTAGATTGCATGAGTACATGCAATAACGTCAGTTGAGGGGCATGTAGACTCTCCAAAATGTATTCAAAATATCATCCACTTTCACCTTTATCGCCACCATTTCACTCACATGTCACAACTCCATGACAATATAAACTTTCATTAGCCTCCATTTTCATAATTATATGGGTTTCATTTGTATTTTCCAAAAGTTAATGCTTTCTAGTATTATAAGTGAATTAAATGGTTAAAACTTAGAAAAATGACATATACTTGCTAATACTTAAAAGTGACTTGAGCTTCATGACATGTGTATGTCATTTGGAATCTTCCAAGGCACCCTTATGTGGCCTTCAATGCTCAAATTCGAATTCCCTTCAAGATATGGAAGAATATTTGGATAAAGGTCAAAGAGGATCTGTGTCTCATCATTACCTATTTGAGTTGTAACTCTATAAGATTTCTAGGGATCTAGGCAGAGAATAATGGACCTCCATTAATGAGGTAGCTTCTTATGTTTTTGTATAAATAAGAGAGCATTCTCCTTTCAAAGGCATGTGTAAAGCTGGGGAAATGCTCATGTTTTGAATATAGAATTTGGATTTGGCACCATGCGCATAAGTTATGTTCACTTTGATTTGGTTATGCTTGCATTTGGAGCCTCTAAAATTTCCATCTCTCATGCTTTTGGATTGGCCACCTACAATGTGTGAGATTTATTGCTTTTTAGATTTATTGCTTCCATAGATTAAAATTTATTTCTTTCATATATTTTCCTGTGTGAGAGGTTAAGAGTGATTGTTTTTATTTGCTTTTTACCTAGAAGTTAAGAGCAATTGTTTTTATTTTCTTTCATATTATTTCCTATGTGAGGGGTTAAGAGTGATTGTTTTTATTTTCTTTCTACCTAGAAGTTAAGAGTGATCGTTTTTATTTTCTTTCTACCTAGAAGTTCAGAGAAATTGTTTTTATTTTCTTTCATATCTTTTTCTATGTGAGAGGTTATGTTAGGTCCCTATACTACTAGTGTAACCCCTTATTATTATTAGTGCAACCCCCTTATTATATTGTTTTGCTCATGTAGTACCCAAATTTTTATTATTGTGCCCCATAGAAGCCCACTATTTTTATTGTTGTGCCCTTACATTATTATTGTTATGTCGGTTATCATTATATTATGACCCCTTAGACTCCTATATATAGAAAGGAGGTCTTGTCATTTGTATCATCCAAGAATTGTTCATTTGTGTAATGTAAAGGAGGTTTCCCCATTGAAGAGGCTGATTTCTTAGGTGTTGATCTATCTTTTCTATTCTTTTGTGAGCTGGTTTCATTACATTTGGTATCAAAGCTTTGGATTCTAGGATTTCACTGCTCCAAACAGGGCATTGTGGAATTTTCATTATAACTTTTTTTTTGCGATGTTTCAGAAGCTAAAATAAAAACCCATTTGAGACAAAATTACACTGAACCTTGGTTCCGAATTTCAGATCTTGTATCACTATATTTTTGGATATATGATATGAGGAAGTTAGGATTTTTGCAAGCTCCAGAATTTTATCTAAAACAAGTCATCGTGGTATTGTCGCTATAACGTTTTCACTATAAAGTTTCAGAAGCTAAACAAAAAAATCATTTGAGAAGAAATCTCTTTAAACCTAGAGCCCGAATTTTGAGATCTTGACTCGCTATATTTTCGGATATATGATCTGAGGAAGTTAGGGTTTTTGTAGACTCCCAAATTACATCCTAAATAGGTGACCTTGGGAAAATCGTCATAAATTTCTCTCTGGGCATCAAATTGAAATTTCGTAAGAAGTTACAGAAAGAGGATGGACTTTATTTTGTTTTGGTATAATTTTCAAAACCTAAGGTTGAAACAGTGACACGTGGAACATCGTAAAAGTTCACTACACTGAACTAGTCTATAATTAGGTCATCACAGGAGATTGGGAATAAATATTTCTTCGGGAATTCAATTGCGATCAGACTTGTGGAGTTAGAAAGAGGACTCAAAAGGATATTACAGGCCAAAATTTCAGAACTTAAATATCCAAAATTACAGAGTTACAGTCATTTCAAGCTCGAGCTCCTAAAATCAAGAAAAAGCGAGATGAGGAAGTTTGATGGCAAGGATCCGATAAATTGGATACTACATATGGAGAAATATTTTGATCTACGTGGCGTACCACTATTACAAAAGGTACGTATTGCATCTAATTATTTACAACCGAATCAATTTTTATGATATAAATGGCTTTGTTCTTGTAAACCACTTGTCACATGGTCAATTTTTCACAGAGGAAATGATAGCACATTATGAGGATACAAAGAGCAACACCTTCTTTAACCAATTGATAAATCTCAAACAAAAGGGTTCAATGGCAGAGCACATTGAGGACTTTCAAAAATTGAATATGAGGGTAAATGATATTCTAGAGAAGCAAAAGATAAATAGTTTTATCTATGCCATGGAAGCTGATATCGATGGTATGAAAGCCTATTGGAAGAAAGGCATGGAAGATTTCAAGAAATACATGGAAGGTTTGAAGGAAGGTGGGACAAAGTTGCTACAAGAAAGGCCTCCTAATGACGAAAAGGATCAAGAAATGTCAAAAGAAGAGGATATACACCAAGAACCAACCCTAGAGAAAGAATAAATGAATCTGACCATATCTTGTATTGTTGATTGATTCGGGTAGTACCCATAATTTTATTCATTGTAAGATAGCCAAGGAATTGAATTTCTTCCTATATCCAGCACCAGAGTGTCAAGTGACGGTACTAAGTGGAGGAACCATAAATTGCTCTAGAAAGTACCATAATATCAAGTTATCCATGGGAGAATATGTATTGAATAGCCCAATTATTTCCATTCCAATGAGTGGTGATGATGGTGTATTGTAGGTTTTAACCCCATACAGAAATTACCTGCATATGAATTCTAAAACAAAGAAAATAAACAATGCGAGAGAATAACACATAAAACACATATACACAGAGATTTTCCCCTGGATCCCAAAACCAAGACTACTAGCTTGATTTTTCATTATTGTCTTTTCAATGTTACAATACATATTTATACATGCCAAAGCATCCAATACCATGGACTGAAAACCATCGCGTCCAAAACCATGGACCGAAAACCATCGCGTCCTAAACCATGTGCGAAAACCATGCACAAAACCATAGGTAGGTCCACCCAACCTAATCTAGGGTCCAAAAAAAATTTCCCGGGGCGTTGCTCGGACCCCATAGAGGGGGGCTACCCGCCCCCTTCAAACCCCCCGCTAATCGTGGAAAGAATATAACACAACCCAACATTCTCCCACTTGTTGTTTTCTTTCCACAGGGGGCAATAGGAGAGCTTAGTCATTTATCCAACCCTGTAATGCCCATTGTTTCTCTACACCAAGAGAGCTTCTCAGAGCTCACAGATTTTTTCAATCCATCTGCAATATTCTTCAAAGTGTCCACCTTTACTAGCAACACCTTTTTGTCTTCTATCATATCCCTCAAAAAGTGATATTGAACATCAATGTGCTTTGTCTTTGAATGATAAGTAGGGTTCTTTGCCAAGAAAATTGCACTTTGGTTGTCACAGTCTATCCTTATAGCTCCTAGTACTAACCCCATACTTGAACGCAATCTCTACAACCAAATTTCTTCCTTGCTTGCATGAGTGGCTGCCATGTATTCTGCCTATGTAATTGATAGTGCCACTATAGATTGTTTCTTACTCATCCAACTAATTGCACCTCCAAATAGGTTAAACACATACCTACTTGTAGATATTCTCTGATCCAGATCTCCAGCCCAGTATGCATCAACAAAGCCACAAATATCCAACACTCTATCTAATCCTGGTCTTCCATGGTAGCACAAGTCATAATCACTAGTGCCACACAAATACCTGAAAACCCGCTTCATTGTTGTCCAGTGCTCCTTCGCTAGTTTTGACATAAACCTACTCAATACTCCCACTGCATGTGCAATGTCTGGTCTAGTACAGACCATCACATACATCAGGCTACCGACTGCACTTGCATATGGAACATAGGACATGACCTCTTCCTCTTCTTGTGTCTTGGGACACTGTTCAGCAGATAACTTTACACCTACAGGAATAAAAACCTTCACCGGTTTACTATCCTGCATATTAAACCTCTGCAATATTTTCTTAACATACTTCCTCTGGTTTAACCAGAGATTCCTCTTCTCCCAATCTCTTTTAATTTCCATGCCCAAAATATAGCTTGCAACACCAAGATCTTTCATGTCAAATTTGGAGGACAATTGGGTCTTCAAATCCTGGATAATTTCTTTGTCATTTCCAACCAGCGACATATCATCCACATACAAGAACAGATAAATAACATGGTCACTAATTAATTTAAAATACACACAGTAATCTTCTTTGCTTCTGGTGAAGCTAAGTCCCCGTATAAATGTATCAAATTTCTGATACCACATCCATGGTGATTGTTTTAACCCATACAGGGACTTCTTTAACTTCCATACCAGTTCTTTCTTACCCTTCACCGCAAAGCCTTCAGGTTGCTTCATGTATATCTCCTCTTCCAAATCCCTGTGAAGAAATGTTGTCTTCACATCCATCTATTCTACCTCAAAATCAAAAGCAGCAACAACAGATAAAAGTAATCTAAGAGAAGCTACCTTGGCAACAGGAGAAAAAATATCACCAAAATCAATTCCCGGCACCTGGAAATAACCTTTTGCTACCAACTGAGCTTTTTATTTCTCCACCTTTCCTTCTGCATTTGTCTTCTTCTTGAACACCCATTTGGTGCCAATGGGTTTCCTTCCAACCGGAAACTCCAACAGATCCCAAGCCTCATTTTTGTGCAAAGATGCCATTTCATCAACCATGGTGTCTTTCCAGAGTTTTCCATCCTCTGAATCTACTACTTCCTTCACATTTCTAGGATCATCATCAATAATAGATAAGGCAAAATTTGCATAAAAAGCAGATGGACTATACCTTTCTGGCTGCCTTCTTTCTCAAACTGATCTTCTCACACCGGAGTTTGTGGCTCTTCATCTTCTGATTCCGCTTCTGTTGTAGAGTCTGATTCTTCCTCCTTTAGCTTAAACTCTATCTTCTCAGGTTCCTTTGATGGGACTTCATGTTTAATAACATCTTTCACCTCTCTGAACACCACATCTCGGTTTTAAACAACCTTCCTTGTTATTGGGCTCCAAAGCTTATAACCCTTTAAACCATCCTTATACCCAGTAAAGATGTACTTTTCAGATTTACTATCCAACTTGGTTATTTTCTCCTTTGGAACATGCACATATGCATCACATCCAAATACTCTTAGATGTGAAAGAGAGGGTTTCTTACCAGTCCATACCTCTTGTGGAGTCTTATCCTCCAACGCTGATGAAGGTGATATATTGACCAGGTAACACGATGTCTCCACTACCTCTGCCCAGAATTCATGTCCTAACCTGGCACTACTGAGCATGCTTCTTACCCTTTCCATCAACATCTTGTTCATTCTTTCTACAACTCCATTTTTCTCAGGTGTGTATGGAGCAGTCTCTGTCATGTTATACCACACTTCTTACAGAATTCTTCAAATTCCTTACTACAAAACTCTCCACCGTTATCTGACCTCAACACCTTTATCTTTTTCTTGGTCAGGTTTTCCACCAGAGACTTAAATTCTTTAAACCTGTCAAAGACTTCAGATTCCTTCTTAAGGAATTATATCCATGTATTCCTTGAGTAGTCATCAATAAATGATACACAATACACAGACTTACCCAGTGATGGAACCTTCACAGGTCCAAACACATCATTGTGCACAAGCTCTAATATATGTTTCGCCCTCTTACCACCATAGGGGAAACTCACCCGATTTTGTTTCCCATATACACAATTTTCACAGAAATCAAAATCTAGAGAGATATTACTCATACCTTCTACCATACCTTTACCATGAAGTATTTGAAGGCCCTTCTCTCCAATATGTCCAAGCCTTTGATGCCACGACATGGTCTTCCCTCCAGAGACCACTAGATTTTCTGCTCCACTTTCAGGAACCACAAAACAATTGCACCCATCAACAACAGTTCTACCTTGCAGCTTGTACAGAGTTCCATTTCGAACTCCCCGCATCAATACTAGTGCTCCCTGAACCATCTTGTAGGTATCCTTCTCGAACACTTTTTTTACACCTGCATCATCCAACTTGCTTACAGAAATTAGATTTCTGGCTAATGCAGGAATATGCAGAACACCCGGAAGTGTTCTAACCCTTCCACCTTGCAACTTCAACTTTACTTTTCCACGACCAATGATTCTAGCCTTCCTATCATCCCCCAAGAAGACATCACCACCATCATATTTCTCATACTCACAGAACCACTCTCTATGGGGAGTGAAGTGAAAGGATGCACCTAAGTAAATCAACCATGCCTCATGATCTACATGTGTACTTGAAGAAGCCAAGTACACATCCCCACCTTCATCTAAGGTGGTTTTCACCTATATAGAAGGAGAATCATAATATCCCTTTCTTTCGTTAGGAGCTTTAGATTTACAGTCCCTTTTGTAGTGCACTTGCTTTCCACATTTCTAGCACACCACCTTTACAGGTTTTCTTGGAGATTTAGATCTCCCTCTAGATTTAGATCTCCCACTCGATGACTTATTTTTGTTTCTGCTTTGGGACCATCCTCGTACAGACAAGGCATCACCATTCTGGCTCTCCATATTTTTTCGTCTCATCTCCTCCGTCAGCAAGGATGAGACTATTTCATTAAACTATAAGGTAGTTGCATTGCTACCTATTGCAATAACCAAACTATCCCATGAATCTGGTAGAGAACACAACGAACTGATGCACTTATCTTCATCTGAAATTTTAATATCAATAAATAATAACTGACTTACCACAGTGTTAAATGCGTTCAGATGCTCTATCACCTAGTCTCCATATTTCATCCTCAGGTTATATAGATTTTTTCGTAGGAACAATTTATTCACCAGAGACTTAGATTGGTACAAAGTCCCTAACTTGTCCCACAAAGCCTTCATCATAGCTTCCCCTAGTTCATTCAACAATACTGAATCTGAGACACACAATCCTATTGTTCTCTTTGCCTTCCGATCCAACTTCTTCCATTCTTCATCGAACACTCTCGTTGGTTTAATACCCGGATCTTCTACAATCCATTGATCTTTATCCACCAACAGATCCTCCTTATTGAGTTTCCACAACTCAAAACTCTGACCATTAAATTTCTTGATCTCTATCTTTCCACTACTCGCCATCTTCTTTCACCACCAGAATCGATCTTGCATATCTCCCACTGAACAGGATTTACCATAGGCCCGAGCGAAACCCCTCGACAACAAAGGCGTCCCCTTGAAGCCAAAACAGCTCTGATACCAAATGTAGGTTTTAACCCCGTACAGAAATTACCTGCATATGAATTATAAAACACAAAAAATAAACAATGTGAGAGCATAACACATAAAACACATATACACAGATATTTTCCCCTGGATCCCAAAACCGGGACTACCAGATTGATTTTTCATTATTGTATTTTCAATGTTACAGTACATATTTATACATGCCAAAGCATCCAACACCATGGACCAAAAACCATCACGTCCAAAAACATGGACCGAAAACCATCGCATCCAAAACCATGTGTGAAAACTATGCACAAAACCAAAGGTAGGTCCGCCCAACCTAATATAGGGTCCAAAAAAAAATTTCTCGAGGCGCTGCCCTGGACCCCGTAGAGGGGGGCTACCCGCCCCCCTCAAACCCCCTGTTGTGCAATCGGCGCAACAAAGCGATGGCTCCCCCCGCCCCCCTCTAACCCCCCGGTTAACTACGTAGGCTAGTCGTGGAAAGAATATAACACAACCCAACATGTACTAGGAGTCTAATGGCTACAATCCTTGGGTACAATAGCTTTTAATTTTCAAGAACTTTTCATGAAATTTTCTTCAGAAGGAAAGGAAGTTTAATTAACGGGTATGGCAGGGAAACCAAGAAAGATAATCAGCTCTAAAGGAATGACAAAGCTTCTAAATAAAGAAAAACGAGGCGTAATTGCACAATTATGTTTGCTAATGGTTCCCACATCGAAATCATCTATTTCTCCAGCTCTCAAAAAAGCCTTGGATAATCATTCCAAGGTATTTGAGACTCCCAAAGGTCTCCCACGTGTTCGTGATCATGATCATGCTATTCATTTGATTCCAAGAAGTGTTCCTCCAAACAGCAGGCCTTATAGATATCCATATGCCCAAAGGAGTGAAATTGAACATATGGTTGTAGAAATGGTAGAGGTTGGTATAATTATCAACCAAAGTTGATAAACAAAGCAAGGGATGAATGGAAGAATGGTGAAGCAGGGTGGGAACTCATTCAAAAGTTGTCGAAGATCCCAGTTCCAATAATATTTCCAGAACTTGACAAGGAAGAAAAAATCATATTGGAACCTGAAACATTCACAGAACCAAGAAGTCGACAGCTACGAAATTGATCAATTTCAGAGTATCTCATCAAGTGGAATAACTTACCCGCTAAAGATTCCACATGGAAGGATGATAATTTTATACAAAAGCATCCAATGCTACTCAAGCGTTAAGGACAACACTTTTTGAAGGAGAGGGGCATGTTAGGTCCCTATACTACTAGTGTAACCCCTTATTATTATTAGTGCAACCCCCTTATTATATTGTTGTGCCCATGTAGTACCCATATTGTTATTATTGTGCCCCATAGAAGCCCACTATTGTTATTGTTGTTCCCTTACATTATTATTGTTATGTCGGCTATCATTATATTATGACCCCTTAGACTCCTATATATGGAAAGGAGGTCTTGTCATTTGTATCATCCAAGAATTGTTCATTTGTGTAATGTAAAGGAGGTTTACCCCTCCAAGAGGTTGATTTCTTAGGCATTGATCTATCTTTTCTATATTTTTGTGAGCTGGTTTCATAACAGGTTAAGAGTGATTTTTTTATTTGCTTTCTACCTAGAGGTTAAGAGCGATTGTTTTTATTTGCTTTCTACCTAGAAGTTAAGAGAAATTGTTTTTATTTTCTTTCATATATTTTCCTGTGTAAGAGGTTAAGAATTATTGTTTTTTCTTTCATTTCTGAAAGAGTGGTGTGCTTTTCAATTCCTGCAAGATTTAAAGATTAAGATTTCAATTCCACACATTGTACTATAATTTCTTTGGAGTTGATTGTTGAATTAGAATAGGTGAATTTGGTTTGTCATTATTTGGTTTTGTAATTAGATTGATCTAAATTGAAAGTTAATTTCTAGCATATACAACGCATGCATGCTTCGCAAGTTTTATGAAACCCCTGGGTTGACAATTAAATCATAGGTAATTAATTTGCCTCAACAACATGTTGCTTTAACCTGTATTAAGACAGTTGAACTATTTCAATTGTTTTAGTACATATGTTATTGGAAATTTGTTGTATCAGTTGTTAAATTTATCTCGCCCGTGTGGGCTATCCCGTCGGACACTCAACAGAGTCATTCTTGTAAACTTGTTATAACTCTTGTCGCACTTGTGTGGACTATTCCACTGGTGTTGTACGTGCTATCTGTTCACCTTGTGTTTGTGACTATTGCATCCATGTGGACTACTCTATCGGAAGTTGCGCATGTCCTATTGTGTTGTGTGCCTCTAGCAGAGTTGGGACTATTCCCTTTCAACTTGAGACTCACTTCCACCCTCTCCCTCTGCAGTGAAAGAACTTTGACACAAGTGACACTAAGCACTCACCAAGCACGTGAACCTTGTTGTTCAAAGACAAAGAAAACCACTCTCATGTGCTAACAAGCAAGAGATAAGGCATATATTTAAGATAATGGCAATCGGTCCTTCATACCGGATGGGACTCCTACACCAAATAGTATGAGGTCTAGTTGGGACTTCATACCAGGGAGATCCCCTGAATGTTGGCAGGTCCAACACCGTTAACATGTACCAAACTTGATCCAAATATTTTAACTTCAAGGATGCATATAGAATTACATATAAAAGATCATATTAACCAAGTCACTTAACACATGAAAAAGAAGTGGAAATCATAAAACAACCTTGATATCAAAGGCACACAAACGATTTGATTACGAATTTCACCCAATGTGGGATACGTCTTTGGGCCCTCCTCAAAATGGGGAGGCCTTCTTTCATTAAGTGGCAGCAAAGACATGAATTACAATCAACTTTACAAAAACGACCCTTATACCTCCATTTCTTATGATGGCCTGCAAATTGAGACCTCGGCTAGAGAAACAGACTACATGGTTGGATTTCTGGCTTGAAAAAGTGCAAAAATGACTATAAACAAGTTGTCAAATTATGACACTTGCACCTCTCTCCCTCAATAGGAATATTTTCAGCATTTAATAGATTCCTTGATCATTCCTCCACTACCTCTGGTTGCTCAAGGTTCCGCACCCAGACCATGCTCGCTCCTCCACCGGTTGGGTCGAATGGTAGTGAATGAGGGTTAAATAAAATGATCCGAGCAGAGTTTACCAAACGAGTCATTGGCTCATTGGCTAGTAGTTCTAAGTTAGGCACTTCGGTTGGGAGAGGTCCCAAGGTCAAACCTATGGGCCTCTCCGTTTGGCACATCCGCATTATATTTTGGTGGCATTTTGGTTTTGACCGTCATCTATTGTGTTATCACTGGCGGTTACGTTGCATAGTTGGTGGTGTTATGCATTATAAAACTACTAATTACTTTCACTAATTATGAAGGTCTTCATGTCACTTTCAAAATCATGACATGCTTGTTTTGTGCATAATTTGAATTTTTTTAAAAGTCACTTTCTTTTCATGCCAATATCTACAGTCCATTTCTTATTTTCATTTTTATTTATCAAGTTATGCTAGCGATGATTAACGTTAGTAGTTTTTGCACAATAGCATTAGTAGTTTTTGCACAATATAGTATTCTTAAAAAGAAAGATGATATAAAACTTTGCATAGATTACACATTTGGTTGACAAGAATGGTTTTTATTTCAGTGTTCTATTTGCAACGGTAAAGTGTATCCAAAGAGGGACTCATGTTGATAATTTTAAAATATCTCTGGTCATATGCCTACAGGTCTTTTCTTTTTCTTTGAAACTTAGTAGTCCCTTATGTTTCCAGCATGAGCAATTGTTCTATGATGACGAAACCATTTTTAAGGAAAAAGAAAACCATACTATACATAGTATTTACATCCAACCCTTAACATTCACAAAAATACTTTACATTTCTTTTACCTATGGAAAGCCATAATTTAAGCCTTTTGAAACCAAACAAAAACAGAACAAATATAATAGACACTTTATTCCATTTTCTATTGGATTATAACGAATTTTCACAATAGCTTCAGAAATATTTTAGGGACTTAGGTGGTTTATAGAAGGTTTTAGGGACTTCAGTGGATTTTACATCCAGCAATTAACAAGGGCCTTTACCAAAATACTTTCCATTATTTTACCTACTAAAATCCAAAATTCAAACCCTTTGAAACCAACAAAAATAGAACAGATATAATGGCCATTTTATTCACATTTTCTTAATTGGCTTAGAGCAAATTTTCACTCTACCTTGAGAACGTTTTTAGGGACTTTAGTGGTCTTAACAATTAGCTTTGAGTGGATATAGTTCTTCACTTTTTCGTTCTTCAAGACTTCGTCTAAATTTCTCAGGAAACAGGTTGAATTGGGTATTAGAAAGTGTTTTTTAGAGTTTTCTTAATACGATGCCTCAGGTCAGGTTACATGTAAACATATGTCGGGTCTCCGTCCTACAAGGAATCATTCTCATCTTCTTGCCATTTTCTTAGGTTGTTTGATTGATTTGTGCTCTTAACGAAGCTCACTTTTTGTTTATGATCATCCTCTTTCTGACAACATTCCTCTACATGTATATTTATTCATCTCTTATTAGCTTCTTGCTCAAAGTTCCTTCGACCATTTTCCTCTTGTTTGAATAAGAGGTTTTCCTCTGTCCAAGTTATGTCTCGAGCATTTTAACCTCACCTCCACCCCTGCTACCTTCCCTATGGGTGCCACTCCCTCTGATGCTAGAGTAAAATCGAAAAATCACACCATTTAAACTTAATCCACTGGTGCCTCTTCAACAGATGTTTCTTAACTCCTTCTACAGTTGCAGAAGCAAGCACAACAATTTGGCTTATGCATTCTCTTGATTAAGTTTATAATACTTAACAGTTCACATGATCTTCAAATTACAGGAATGTCCCTTTACAGCATCTCTGTGTGCGTATATTATTTTCAGCTTCTGGCATGATTTTGCTGTCAACGATGAGCTTCCAAGAAATTAAGAATCAAGAATCGAACAATGTCTCCACCCTACAAGATTCAAGCCCTTAACTTCTTGATGGTTTTTCCAATTGTTTTTAATATTTCTTAAGGTGTTGATTACACACCATTGTCAAATTTATTCATTCTGCAAGTATTCAAATACATTCTTTACTTGGATTTCAATATTCATATGTTATGTATAGATTTATACATTAATACCAGGGTTTCAACCTCATTGCAATCTCTCTATATGGTATTTTGGGCAAGTGCTAAGTGTCGCACTAAACCTAAGGCAAATATGTGTCATTTGTTATTTCAAAATTCTGAGCAAGTAATATTTCCAATTCAACGCATTTCATGATATAAAACATATCCAGTTCAAAGTGTTGAAGCCTGAAGGGTAGGGTTTGCTTTTTCAATATATTCATTACATGTTGAAATGCACTGTTAGTGGTTTACAGCTGATGTAAAAGTTGATTAGGTCAATCAATCCCACATGGGAAATGGGGAACCAGATCCTCTAATCGACATAGAGAATCCAGAATCCCATTGGGTTCCTTAGTCTTGGAAGAGGATCCTCTTCTTGCTATTTAGTTTACAGTTTCATTTTCTATGTTCCTTCTTTCATATGGATGGCTCCTTCTATTAGGATAGCTTTTATTTTCGCTTTCAAGGGAAAAGCAGGAAATAAGTTCTCTCCCCCTGAGGTTTGAACCATCAAGTAGTTTGGAAACTTGTTGTTTGGCTAGTAGGAGTTTCTTTTCTAAAATAGGAACTTACTTCTTCCAACTCTAATGCATTTATAAATATGTGATGTAAACTTGATGACATTTCTTTGAGATCGAAATAGAAATTTGGTTTTCCCTTTTTTTGCATAAATAAGCATAGTAGTATTTTTAACACCAGTAGTGCAAATAAATTTGTCCTTCACAAGCTAGGAAATCCCATGAGGCAAGTCATAGCCTAAAATCCCCCGCACCACCCTTCCCCTGCCCCCTGCATACAATGTTGCCCCTGCCCCCTACATACAATTCTCAAGCAGGGACTTTTTGCTCAACATCAGGCATTATACGTGAGTTTGACTCATCTGCTATAGTGGCATCCAATAATATTATGAGTCAACTATTGAAATTGTCAAGTTGTTTCTCTATGATAAGATGAGATCAAACCAAGCAAGCAAGCACAACAACTTATCTTTTCCATTCTGTTTCTTGTCAAACCATATATGCAATGGGGACTTGCAAAACCAAATGCCAGATTCAGTAGAGAAATGCATGATAATTGTTGAAAGATGGTGTCCAAAAACATGGTTTCCAAAAACATGACTGTCATGCAGCAAATATGGGGCATGCTTATAGCAATGCCCTTGTCATCCCCTTAATAGATTTGTATATTGTGCTCAAGTGGTGACTCCAATAGTGGAATATTTGATTTAGTGAGTTGTGTACCAATAGTATATCCAGGATGATTAATGTAATGTAAACATAAAAGTGGAACACAGTGAAAAATCTAAGTCTTATTGTTGTTATTCTTACTTCAGTGGACGTCAGTTAGCGACTTTTTTGAATAATGGCTTCAGGCTTATGCCTTTTGTATTGTGGTTTGATTTGTTAATATAAGTTTGCCTACACTTAGTAAAATATACTTGTTATTAGCAAATACTCTAGGTGGACAAAAAACAACAAGAGAAACTCAAACCTTGCCTTGAGCGAGATCAAGGGACTTTTTTCAGAATTGTTTTTGGAATGTTTAGGCAATCTTTCTACTATGCCTTCTACAAACAAATTAGAATTCAATCTTCAAGCAACTTTCATATGGTTGTTTGTTGTTGCTAGAAAAAAACAAAAGAAAAATGTCTCAGCATAGTCCTTGATGGTGCTTCTATGCGCGTACATTAGGCTATGGCTTCTCTTTACAATACAAGCATAAATTTACTACTTTGTGGATCCCAAATGATGCATTACTTCCAGACTCATGAAAATCCTCAATCTCTAACCAAATACCTCTATCTATGTGCAAAAACAACACCTCTAAAGCATTATTCATATCAACCAATTCTCTTCACTTAGACACTTCTTTATTACTAACCTTCCCTTCCAAAAATGATAGGAAGCAAAATGTTATTGAAGATCCCACTACAACACATAAGCTATTGCACCTATGGAAGTCAAATTTTAGTCTACTTATAGATGCAATATTACTCTATACTCTATTTTATTCAATTAGTAGTTGGTCAGATGTTTATGGTCATTTTGGAAGAAAATTTGTTCACAGATCTTCATAGAGCATATCAAACAATAGTTTTTAGCTTATCATCACCTCTTGCAAAAATACACAAGGATCAGACTATTGAGAAGATGTCATTGAACTGCATTCTTAATTATCTCAATCCGCTAAAGAATGATGAACTAACTTTCGAACCAAGTACAATGAAAGATATGAAAGATACAAAATCTAGTTTCCCTACCATCGCGACTGCAAAACCTGTTGGAAGCCCAAAGCGTGTTGTAGGTGTTTTCTCACCAATAGATTTTAGTTGATTCTATGATTTGATAGTTGTCTTTTGTTAATCTTAGTTATAGATTCCTTGTTTGAAAGCTATCAACGAAGAATGGTTGTATTTCAAAGTCAAGGACTTTATGGTATTAGCTATGTACGACTGGCGTATG
Organism: Pinus tabuliformis; assembly: GCA_031772625.1. Taxonomy (NCBI): domain Eukaryota; kingdom Viridiplantae; phylum Streptophyta; class Pinopsida; order Pinales; family Pinaceae; genus Pinus; species Pinus tabuliformis. Next base: position 483,706,836 of record CM062807.1, read on the forward strand.
ATCCTAAACAGTGATTTACAATGTGCTTATTGAGCATAATGTATTGGTATATAGTAATCAGTTACTTCTATTAGTATAAGTATACCAGTGATCACCTATAATATTTTTCAGGCACGAGCTCTAAATTTATTTATTCAACATCCCATCCACCCAAGAGAATCATGCACAGCAGCTACCTATTCAGTTAACTTAACTTCGAAGCCAACCCATGCATTCCTCAACCACCTACTCCCTGCTCTTCTCGCTTAAGGCGAGGACTAGCTGTCATGTAGCCCTCCTTGTTTAATTATTACAATCCTAAAATTTTATTGATGCATGATCAAGTTAGAGCCTTGATTGATGCATAACCAAGTCTTGGAATCACATGTTATGTGGTAAGAGTTTGCAAGATGGGATTTTGTAATGTTATATTCGTTTGAAATTATATGTTAGATTTATTTCCATTAAGAAACCATTGGTTTCGTCATAACTCAATTCATCATGGATCCATTTATTGCTTATAGTCAGATTTACTTTTTCAATTTCGAATCCATTAAACCATGCACAGTGGTTATTGTTTGATGTGATTCAGTTTCTAAGATCTTTGCAATGAAGGGAAATAATACTAAAGACAACATTCATGTTTTAATTCCTCAAAAAATATTTTGTTCTAAGATAATAATCATCTTTAATATTTTGTTTATATATATATATATATATATATATATATATATATATATATATATATATATATATATATATATATATATATAATCAATTAGGTTGATAAATGTGTTGTGTTTATTTTTTAATAAGTTTTTTTTAAATTTTAATGGCTCTACAAAATATCTAATTTTTAAGATAGAAGGTGGAAATTTAATCCAATTGATGCCTTTTTACTTGTCGACTTAACTAACACAACCACATTAATAAATGTGGTTAATAAACGTCGATAGGCCCATATCAAGCACATATATCAATTATCAATAATATTAAAAATTAATGTTATTATCAGTAATATTAATATAAATGTAAGAACCATATTAATAATAATTAATATTATATTATAACTATTATAATAAATAATTATTACTATTATCCTAAATAAGAATAATAAATAAATAAATATAATAACAACATTTAGCAATCATAAAAATATAAAATATTTAATATTTAATATTAATAATGAAGTAATAATCATTTAATAAATAATAACGAATTAATTATGAAATAAACATTTAATAAAAATCAAAAAATAATTTAAATGTGGTTGATAGGAAATTCAACTTTAAACACTCCACCAGAACACAGTCATTAAACGCTAGCCTCTTCCAAAACCCACCGAGATCAATGACAAAAGTTGCGCTCATTCAAATCAACAAGATAATGATCACGACCATTCACACTTTCCAACCAATCCCTTCTCGTATTATCTTGCATTTTTGCATAAGGTGGTGAAATATGCAAACTATCTATTGATTTCACTCTTGATATAGTTGTAAATGTCAAAGGAATAATATTAAACCGAAGGGATAAATATTAAAAACCCAAGGTATAAAAACCCTAAGATAAATATTATAAACCCTAATATAAACATGCTTGACCATGATTTACCATCATTGTTTTTTACACTGAGATGATGTTTTTCACAATGTCACATTGGACCATGGTTGATTTTCATATTGAGACATCTCTAGGACATTGTGACATTGGACCATCGTTGACCATGGATGACCATGATTGTAAACCCAAGAAATTTATATTAAACCCTAGGATTGATATTATAAACCCTATGAATAATATTATACCCTAGGAATATGAAGCAAATGAACCTAAGGGATTGATATTATGAACTAAAGGGGATAATAAACCCAGGGATTAATTCTAAAACCCAAATGTATTATAAACCCAAGGGAATAATATTATAAATGTAAGTTATATAAACCCTAAAGAGACTGATATTATAAACCCAAGGGAATAATAAACTCAAGAGATTAATATTAAAAACCCAAGAGATTAAAAATGCAACAGATTGATAATATAAACCCAACGGAATAATATTAAACCCAAGGGTTTAATATTATAAACCCAAGATATATAAACACTAAGATCAATATTATAAACCCAAGGGATAAATATTATAAACCCAAGGAATATAAACCCTAAGATAAATATTTGTCACAATGTGACATTGGAATAAAGTTGACCATGATTGATTTTCATATTGAGACAATGTTTGTCACAATGCAACATTGGAAAATGGTTGACCATCATTGACCATGGTTGATCTCCATATTGATCCAATATTTGTCACAATGCAACGTTGGACCATGGTTGACCATAGATGACCATTGTTGTGGCAATGTGACATTGTACCAAGAGATAATCTTTGTCCCTATGTGACCATGGTTGTTGATCATGGTTGACCATGATTGAACCCAAAGGTATTATAAAAGCAAGGGATTGATATTATAAATGTAAGGTATATAAACCCTAAAGAGATTGATATTATAAACCCAAGGGATTAATATGAAAAACCCAATGGATTGATATTATAAACACTAGGGAATAATATTAAACCCAAGGGATTAAATTATAAACACAAGGTATATAAACCCTAAGATAAATATTACAAACCCAAGGGAATAATATTAAACCCAATGGATAAATAGTATAAACCCAAGGGAATAATATTAAAACCAATGGGTAAATAGCATAAAACCAAGGAATATAAACCCTAACATAAATATTATAAACTCTAGCATAAATATTTGTCACAATACAACGTTGGAATATGGTTTACCATGATTGATTTCCATATTGAGACAAATAAACCCTAAAATAAACATGGTTGACCATGATGTATCATCATTGATTTTCATACTAAGATGATGTTTGTCACAATATGACATTGGACCATGGTTGACCATGGTTGATCATGGATGATTTTCATATTGAGACAATCTTTGGCACATTGTGACGATGGACCTATTAGTGTCAGTCTTTGTAACCTTCCACCAGCGATCAAACATGCTCTTACAAAGTGCTCTTAGGGTGTCAAAGTCAAATTTTGTCATTTCAGTGAGTCTTCAAGTAAAATTTGGTCACTAGGTATTAGGTCTAGGACTGTTTTCACTCCTTCCAAAGTTTTCCAAGTATTGGTCTATGTCACCATTTGGCTTAGTGTACCATCATTCAAAGAGTTGTCATCATTATTTCAAGTTCCAATGGGTCATTTTACACCTTGTTTGTGCTTCAGTTGTGCTTAGGTAAGGCTCATTTCCCTCTCCTAGGGTTTTGAAGGTAATTTTACTTGGATGGTCAAATCATCAACAAAACTTGTATCTTGATGCTCATACACCTTCCCCTATCCGTAATGTACCTTCTTAAACACTTCCCATCACTTATATGCCTCAAATTCATCATTTTCCCACAGACCCTAGCATATTGCTACAATTTGACACATTTCTAGGTTAGGCCTGTATTTTTCCCTTTTGAACCCCTTCCCCTCACTCAATCCTTGAGATTCTACTTTCCCCTGCTTCCTAACATCCCTCCCTAATTCCCAAAATTTTCTCAAGAAATTATAAGCCCCTCATCCCCTTCATTTCCCTTCATTTCTACAAATCCCCTGTTCCACACATTGGGATAGGTTTTATTCAAATGATGTTTCTGAGCATGAAAAGATGAATTTTACAACAGTGAGAGAGGTTTTTGTCCATCATAGACTCAAGAAGAAAAAAATCCTTCACTTTGTACACAGGTCTCATGGTTTGGGAGAAAAGTCCAAACAATCATTCGCCACAAGAAGTTGTTGCCCTTATGGAGTGACCTTGGTAAAATCAATTTTTCTCCTAGATGGAATGTCCAAAAGACTTTTTTGATGAGTCAAATGATAACTAGACACAGAGAGATTTTCAATGAGCTATCATGAGCTCAATTTGGAGTTGAGGAAGACCTCCAAAAGTTGACTGAAATAGCACTCTGCATTTTGGCAGCCTCATTTTTCACATTTTGACCTGTCTTGGGAGATTGAGCTTTTGATAGTACAAATGAGCTCCAAATTGAAAAATTAAAGCTTTTCTAGAAAGTAGACTCGACAAGATTTCCAACGATCTATCCCACGCCTAATTTGGACACTAGGAAGTTAGTCAAAAGTTGTCTTGAAGTGGCACTATGCGTTTAGGAGGTGGCGCTGCGTGTCTGTGAGTTGGCACTACGTGTTGAGCAGAAGGGCCAAAAAGGCCTCAAACTTTATAAAAACTTTAAGATTTCCCTCTCTTCCCTTCATACAAGTAATTTTTCCTGCCATACTACATTATTCGTGTGCATTCAAACTTTTAAACGTAATTCCCCATGACAAATGTCAAACCCTAAATTCTCCCTTGGTTATGCCTAAACCCTAAAACCCAAATTATTCCTCCTATCACCTATCACTAAAAATCTAAACTCTTTCCCCACATCATTCCATAACATCCACATCCCTTTATCCCTCTTCCCAAACAGCAATATCTCAAACAAACCAAGTCATCCCTCTCACTTTCATAATTCATATCCTTCCCTTCCTTTTCTAGTCTATCAAACACCTCATAAGGTCATCTCCCATCCCCTCACTCCTAAATCACTCTTGCTCATTCCCTTTATCCCTTTTCTTGGAGTGTACAGCCTCAATCCTTGCAAACAAGGACAGATGAGAAGGCCAAAGAGACTAGAGCTATTAAGGTGCCTAGGACTTACATGACATATCACAGGGGCACAAGGAGATTGTTTGCAGCTGATAGGCAAGTGTTTTCTCCATAGGATGTGGAAGGGACCTTGCCTTCTTCATCAACTCATAGGCAAATGCTAGCTCCACGGGATATGGAAGGGACTTTGCCTTCTTCATCAACACAACAGGTACAGGTGCAACAGTTTCACAAAGGGAAAGAAAAGATGTTGGAGGAAAGTCTTGATGATGAGGAAGAAGAGAGAGACTTTGATTTGACAAAGCATGATGAGCCGAAGAAATATCATATTCATCATATCATAGAGACAATTGACTTGGAGGCTCAGGATGAAGCAACCAAAAGAAAACATCATCATACAAGAGAAAGAGGCTCAAATCCAAGCATTGATGGACAACTTGGCGAGAGCCAAGTATGTCATCACATATCTGAAACAAGAGAACAAGGAGCTAAGCGACAAGCAAGTCCTCATGGAGCTGGAACTTCTCAAGGTAAAACAACAAGGTGACAAGGAGGCACAAGTCACTTTGACTCCTATTGAGAAGGAAATTGAGGATGATAGAGAGACTTGGCTTGAGAGGGTCAATTTTCACTTAGAGAAGCTATTGCAGAAGGCCAATAGGGATAATTAGGTTATCAAACACATGGCCTATCATTACAGGACTCGAAACAAAATTTGCAACATGAGGGTCAAAAAGATGAAAGCTAGGCTAAGGCGGGCTCTAAAGGCAAAAAAGAGGAGGATAGGCTTAGGTTTCTTGATGAAGCTTCCTTGGCTCATCAAGATGCTTGATGATGGTGTTACTCACCAATTTTTTCCAGGTTTGGAGGAGTTTTTGTTTTTTGCAAATTTTGGAAATTGCACACACAGAAAATCTAGCTCAACACGCAGCGCCACCAACGCTGCGCTTTTCCTAGGGGCACCCAATGGAAAAATGGCTTGAATTTTTGGATTCATAGCGATTATTACATGACCCTGTGGATTTTCTAGGTTTTTGGGGCAGAACTAGTCCACCAAAAAGTCAAAAAAACACCCTAAAAATGACTTTTTTGCCACTTTTTGGACACACAAAAGCAGTCTTGGGAGAATCATGTTTTGACGGGTCAAATATGCTTCAAATGCAGAAATTCTAGGTGTTTTGGAAAGTAGACTTGATGACCTTTCCAATGAGCTATCATGAGCTCAATTTGGATGTCGGGAAGACCTCCAAAAGGGACCTGAAAGTGGCACTACGCGTTGGGCCAGTGGCACTGCGCGTAGGGAAAATTTTGCACAGGATGGCTATTTTTCTATGTTTTGACTGTGTTCATGGATTTTCTCTCATGGAGGATGTTTTAATGATGTAAATGATGACTTGGCTTGTAAATATGATGGATAATTAGTAGCAGAGGGTAGATCCATTAGATTAAAAGTCAATTTGAGCTTAAATGAATCAGTTTTTTCACTTTTAGAGGCAAGTTGTTAAGATGCCTATATTCTAGTTTCTTGTTCAAATTTGGTTAGATTAGCTCTTCATCTTAGGGCTTCGACCCCTAAGGATGGGAGGAGGTTGAAAAAATTCTTATATCTTCTTCTTCTTTCTCATTGTGAAGGGTTGGACTCAGCTAGATGCTCAGACCTTGATTGTACATCATTTTGTAGCGATTTAGCAGGAGATTAATAAGAATTGCAGATATTTTTATGGGATCCATTTGGTATGGAGTTTTAGTACAGTTTTTCCTCTTGTGATCATATGTTAGTATTTTTTGTGTATTCCGTTAATCATTTCATTACTTCTAAGTGAATGCTTTCAAGTTGATAGGAAGAATTCATTACAATAGTGCTCTACTTTGGGAAAATATTCATCATTATATGTTTTCTACAGTTTGGGAAGGATCCATGGTAATCACATGCTCTTCCTAGCCTCTCACCAGTCTTAAACACCTCACCCATCAAGCCCTAGAGTGTTGAACCTTATGCCTACCTTACCCCATTGAACACCCTAAAATTTTAACCTAATTCCCTAGCCCTAAATTGTCCAACTCTTCCTGATCCAGCAAAACCCCTTCAAAATCCAATCAAAACTTTGTGCTACTATACCTAGCCTAAAATCCTTTTCCTGATCCAATCATCCTGGCTGAGATCCTTACAGAGAGAGCCCTCTCTCGGCCTAGTAGGGCTAGCTACTTGCCTAAGTGTGGTTTGTGATTACCCTAGCATTGGCTTCCTTCAGCCTGAGGTTCAATCTAGGTGATAACATAGTGGTGACCATACTGGGGAACATAGTTTTATGTTCCTCAACAAAATGTATCAAGTTCATATCTAGATCTGCTTGTTGATGATGGAAAACGATCAGACACTGGAAGGCTGAAATCATTCACCTGGCGACTCCAAATCAGTTTCAAGATCAGATCCAAGGACTCCACTGGAGGATGAACCTGACTAGCAAAAACATGAAAGGACAATATGGAAAGATCAGGTATTCAAGTTGGAATTTCATCCAAGACATTACGTTCTTTGTTATAAATTATTTCTTCTCTTTTCCCGAGAATGTCAAGAAGGCTTTACAAAGTATGCTATATTTGAGAAAATATCCTAGACATGCATGTGATTCCTTCCCTTTGAATATTGTGAATACAAAATATTCACATGCCTTTGATCTTGATCAAGACCCTTCTTCTGAATCTTATGATGATCGTCTTCAAACTGATGAGCCTCAAGAGATCAAGAATAATTCTACAGCTTTTGTATATACTCCTATACCTTGTAAAATTCCAGATAGATACAAGCCTCTGATTTTACCTCCTATGTCCCATGCTTTCCCTAAAAATCATTACGTATATCTACCAAGATTTGATGGTGAATGTGACAACATCACTGCTGAGAGACATGTACTGAATTTTGAGTCTTTTCTTGACCTTTTTGAAGTTTATGAAGAGGATGTCAGTAATAGGCTTCTTGCTCTTTCTTTGTAAGGCAATGTCAAGAGTTGGTTCCAAACCCTGCCTGATGCGAGCATCTCAGATTTCCAGCAGTTCGTCAAAGTTTTCCTTGACAAGTGGGTGGTCAGACAAAACCCTTTCTTGATTCTAAAAGAGTATAACCAGCTGAAAAGACAACCAGGGGAGACATTACAACAATTTTCTTCCAGATTTAACCAAGTTTATTGTTCGATGCCTGTTAATATAATACCTCCTCCTGATTCAGCTCTCTTGCATTATTCGGAAGCCTTTGATCCGGAAATGGAGTTTCAACTAAGAGAAAGGAACCTTGCAACACTTGAAGAGATGCAGAACAATGCAGTAGATGTAGAGGCTAATCTGCTGATCAGAAGGGCAAAGTTGAAGGAAGAAAAGATGAAGAACATAGATCCAGAGGAATAGACATCTTTAGAGGTAAAGCTCGACATTTTGGTAAGCGCATTGGAAGAGATAATGCAAAATATCACCATAAAGAATGAGTATGATGTTCAAGACCATGGCTCGCTGATTGAAGAAGAGCAAGTGGTTGATCCAAAACATTTTTCTTTCTTATCCCAGTTGTCAAAGATCTGATAATGATTGTTTTATAAATCATCTTGGAGAAGAGAGATCTGTTGATATGACATGTATGCTTGATGATGTGTTTTATACTGATGATTTTCCTAAGTTTGATCAATATGATGATGATTATGTTCTCCAAACAGAAGCTAATCTTGCTGACAAATCAGCAGTTGGTTTGTGGAAGGAGGAAGTTCACTTTCAGTAGCTCGGTGAACAGCCGATGCATATCAACTATGGAAGTGAAGAGGAAAGTGCAGAAAAATTTGAAGTAAGTGAAGGATCTTTGCCTCTTTGTTTTACTTCATTTCAGTTCATCAAAGACAACTTTCGTGCCATCAGAAATCAACATTCGATAAGTTTTGATCTTGATCATCTAGAGGGCAATGAAATCCTTGTTCAAGGCTTCTCATATCTAGATTTGTAGCCCTCGAATGCCATTGAATGTCAGGTTACAGATGAAGACTTAGAAGCTGGAACATATGATCAAATGATGCAATATGATTCTATACCATTATGTTTTGAATCATTTCAATTTTTGAAGTGAAATTTGCATAGTATATCTTTAATAAAGGATGAGCAGCCTGTAGAAAATCATGCAATCTCATTGGAACCAATAGAAAATGGGTTGCAACAATATTTTCAAGTTTTTCATGATCCAATAGCTGATGTGTTGGATGATATCTACAGTCAAAGTCCTTCTCCATTAGCTAACTTTGAGCTTGAAAAAAGTATTGATACAAACTTGATTCAGCAACCAGTTTCTTTGCCATTTTCAGCAGGAGTCTCGTCACAAAACTCAAATGAAAGTTTGCATTCATGGTATGAGGAAAAGCAAAGTAATCCACTGGATGAGCTAAGTCCCAGTGCACATGAATTCCAAGATCCTTATGTAGTATTTTTGGAGTCAAATAGAGAATCCATATTATTCAATATGGGAAAATTTGGACCTGTTTACAAGTTTTCATGGGAGTTGGATTTCAGTAGTTCTCTCTTCTTACTCATTAACAAACACTTGTGGAGAATTCAAACAACAGCCAGAATGCTTACTTGGTTTCATTGGTTGTTTCATTTCACTTGATCAGGTGATGAATGGAACAGTTTGTCAGTTGTATTTTAGTATCGAGTCAGTTTTTAGTTGAGTAAAAGTCATTTTTTGTCTTTCAGTCATCAGTATTCAATCATGTATTTCAAATTGAGTTTTTTTTACTCCATGCCCAATGGATAAGGCTACTTGGTCTACGGTGTTCTTGGCACTTCCAAGGAGCTACCATCCCCAATGGAGCCAATGTTAGTGTCAGCCTTTGTAGCCTTCCACCAGCAATCAAACATGCTCTTACAAAGTGGTCTTAAGGTGTCAAAGTCAAATTTTTTCATTTCACTGAGTCTTCAAGTAAAATTTGGTCACTAGGTATTAGGTCTAGGATTGTTTCACTCCTTCCAAATTTTTCCAAGTATTGGTCTATGTCACCATTTGGCTGAGTGTACAATCATTCAAAGAGTTGTCATCATTATTTCAAGTTCTAATGGGTCATTTTACACCTTGTTTGTGCTTCAGTTGTTCTTAGGTAAGGCTCATTTCTCTCTCCTAGGGTTTTGAAGGTAATTTTACTTGGATGGTCAAATCATCAAAAAAACTTGTATCTTGATGCTCATACACTTTCCCCTATCCTCAATATACCTTCTTAAACACTTCCCATCACTTATATCCCTCAAATTCATCATTTTTCCACAAACCCTAGCATATTGCTACAATTTGACACTTTTCTAGGTTAGGCCTATGCTTTTCCCTTTTGAACCCCTTCCCCTCACTCAATACTTGAAATTATACTTTCCCCTCCTTCCTAACATCCCTCCCTACTTCCAAAAATTTTCTCAAGAAATTATAAGCCCCTCATCCCCTTCATATCCCTTCATTTCTACAAATCCCTTGTTCCACGCATCGCGAGAGGTTTTATTCAAATGATGTTTCTGAGCACGAAAAGATGAATTTGACAAAAGTGAGAGAGGTTTTTTTCCATCATAGACTCAAGAATAAAAACCTCCTTCAATTTTTACACAAGTCTCATGGTTTGGGAGAAATGTCCAAACAATCATTTGTCGTGGGAGAGTTGCTTCCCTTCTAGAGTGACCTTGGTAAAATCAATTTTTCTTCCCTTCTAGAGTGAGCTTGGTAAAATCAATTTTTCTCCTAGATTGAATGTCAAAAAGACATTTTTGATGAGTCAAATGATAACTAGACACAAAAAGATTTTCAATGAGCTATCATGAGCTTAATTTGGAGTTGAGGAAGACCTCCAAAAGTTGACTGAAACAACACTTTGCATTTTGGCAGCCTCATTTTTCACATTTTGACCAGTCTTGGGAGATTGAGCTTTTTACAAGGCAAATGAGCTTCAAATTGAAAAATTCAATATTTTCTGGAAAGTAGACTCGACAATATTTCCAACGAGCTATCCCATGCCTAATTTGGACACCGGGAAGGCAGTCAAAAGTTGTCTTGAAGTGGCGGTGCGTGTTCAAGAAGTGGCCTTGTGCGTTCAAGAGGTGGTGTTGCGTGTCTGTGGGTTGGCACTACGTGTTGAGCAGAAGGGCCAGAAAGGCCTCAAACTTCATAAAAACTTCAATATTTCCCTCTCTTCCCTTCATACAAGTAATTTTTCCTCCCATACTACATTTTTGGTGTGCATTCAAACTTTTAAACATAATTCCCCATGGAAAATGTCAAACCCTAAATTCTCCCTTGGTTATGCCTAAACCCTAAAACCCCAATTATTCCTCCTATCACCTATCACTAAAACTCTAAACTCTTTCCCTACATCATTCCATAACATCCACATCCCTTTATCCCTCTTCCCAAACAGCAATATCTCAAACAAACCAAGCCCTCCCTCTCACTTTCATAATTCATATCCTTCCCTTCCTTTTCTAGTCTACCAAACACCTCATAAGGTCATCTCCCATCCCCTCACTCCCAAATCACTCTTGCTCATTCCCTTTATCCCTTTTCTTGGAGTGTATAGCCTCAAGCCTTGCAAACATGGACAGATGAGAAGGCCAAAGAGACTAGAGCTACTGAGGTGCCCGGGACTTACATGACATATCAGAGGGGCACAAGGAGATTGTTTGCAGCTGATAGGCAAGTGTTTGCTCCACAAGATGTGGAAGGGACCTTGCCTTCTTCATCAACTCATAGGAAAATGCTAGCTCCATGGGATATGGAAGGGAATTTTCCTTCTTCATCATCACAACAGGTACAGGTGCAGTAGCTGCACAAAGGGAAAGAAAAGATGTCAGAGGAAAGTTTTGATGATGAGGAGGAAGAGAGAGACTTTGATTTGACAGAGCATGATGAGCCGGAGCAACATCATATTCATCATATCATAGAGACAATTGACTTGGAGGCTCAGGATGAAGCAACCAAAAGAAAACATCATCATACAGGAGAAAGAGGCTCAAATCTAAGCATTGATGGACAACTTGGCAAGAGCCAAGTTTGTCATCACATATCTTAAACAAGAGAACAAGCAGCTGAGTGACAAGAAAGTCCTCATGGAGCTGGAACTTCTCAAGGTAAAACGACAAGGTGACAAGGAGGCACAGGTCACTTTGACTCCTATTGAGAAGGAAATTGAGGATGATAGAGAGACTTGGCTTGAGAGGGTCAATTTTCACTTAGAGAAGCTATTGCAGAAGGCCAATAGGGATAATCAAATGATCAGACACATGGCCTACCATTACAGGACTCGAAACAAAATTTGCAACATGAGGGTCAAAAAGATGAAAGCTAGGCTAAGGCAAGCTCTAAAGGCAAAAAAGAGGAGGATAGGCTTAGGTTTCTTGTTGAAGCTTCCTTGGCTCATCAAGATGCTTGATGATGGTTCTGCTCACCAATTTTGGCCAAGTTTGGAGGAATTTTTGTTTTTTGCAAATTTTGGAAATTGCACACACAGAAAATCTGGCTCGCGTTGTGCTTTTCCTAGGGGCATCCAATGGACAAATGGCTTGAATTTTTGGATTCAGATTGATGAGTCAATGCACCCTATGGATTTTCTAAGTTTTTGGGGCAGAACTGGTCCACCAAAAAGTAAAAAAAAAAAAAAACACCCTAAAAATGACCTTTCTGCCACTTTTTGGACACACAAAAGTAGTCTTGGGAGAATCAAGTTTTGAGTGTCAAATTAGCTTCAAATGCATAAATTCCAGGTGTTTTGGAAAGTATACTTGAATAAATTTCCAATGAGATATCATGAGCTCAATTTGGATGCCGGGACGGCCTCCAAAAGGGACCTGAAAGTGGCGTTGCGCGTTGGACCAGTGGCGCTGCGCGTAGGGCAAATTTTGCACAGGATGGCTATTTTTCTATGTTTTGACTGTGTTCATGGATTTTCTCTCATGGAGGATGTTTTAATAATGTAAATGATGATTTGGCTCATAAATATGATGGATAATTAGTAGTAGAGGGTAGATTCATTAGATTAAAAGTCAATTTGAGCTTAAATGAATCAGTTTTTTCAAGTTTAGAGGCAAGTTGTTAAGATGCCTATATTCCAGTTTCTTGTTCAGAGTTGGTTAGATTAGCTTCTCATCTTAGGGACTCGACCCTTGAGGATGGGAGGAGGTTGAAACAATGCCTATATCTTCTTCTTCTTTCTCTTTGTAAAGGGTTGGACTCAGCTGGATGCTCATACCTTGATTGTACATCATTTTGTAGCAGTTTAGTAGGAGATTAATAAGAATTGCAGTGATTTTTATGGGATCCATGTGGTATGGAGTTTTAGTACATTTTTTCCTCTTGTGATCATATGTTAGTATGTTTTGTGTATTCTGTTAATCATTTCATTGCTTCTAAGTGAATGCTTTCAAGTTGATAGGAAGAATTCATTACATCAGTGCTCTCCTTTGGGAAAATATTGACCATTATATGTTTTTTACAGTTTGGGAAGGATCCATGGTAATCACATGCTCTTCCTAGCCTCTCACTAATCTTAAACACCTCACCCATCAAGCCCTAGAGTGCTAAACCTTATGCCTACCACGCCCCATTGAACACCCTGCAATTTTGACCTAATTCCCTATACCTAAACTATCCAGCTCCTCCTGATCCAGCAAAACCCCTTCAAAATCCAATCAAAACTTTGTGCTAATATACCTAGCCTAAAATCCTTTTCCTGATCCAGTCATCTTGACTGAGATCCTTGCGGAGAGAGCCCTCTCCCGGCCTAGTAGGGCTAGCTACTTGGCTAAGCGTGGTTTGTGGTTACCCTGGCATTAGCTTCCTTCAACATGAGGTTCAATTCAGGTGATAATAGGACCATCGTTGACAATGGATGACCATGATTGTAAACCCAAGGGATTTATATTAAACCCTAGGATTAATATTACAAACCCTATGAATAATATTATACCCTAGGAATATGAACCAAATAAACCCAAGGGATTGATATTATAAACCGAAGGGAATAATAAAGCCAAGGTATTATAAACCCAAGGGAATAATATTAAACCTAAGGGATTAATATTATAAATGCAAGGTGTATAAACCCTAAAGGGACTATTATTGTAAACCCAAGGGATTAATACTAAAATCTAAGGGATTAAAAGCCCAAAAGATTGATAATATAAACACAACAGAATAATATTAAACCCAAGGGATTAATATTATAAACCCAAGGTATATAAACCCTAAGATAAATATTATAAAACCATGGTAATAATAAACCCAAGGGAATAATATTAAACCTAAGGAATATAAACCCTAAGATATTTTTGTCAAAATGCGACGTTGGAATATGATTGACCATGATTCATTTTCATATTGAGACAACATTTGTCACAATGCGACATTGGACAATGGCTGACCATCGTTGACCATGGTTGATCTCCATATTAAGACAATATTTGACACAATGTGATGTTGGACCATGGTTGACCATGGATGACCATGGTTGTAACAATGTGATGTTGGACCAAGAGATAGTCTTTGTCACAATGTAACCATGGTTGACCATGGTTGACCATGATTGAACCCAAAGGTATTATAAACCCAAGAGAATAATATTAAACCAAAGGGAATAGTATTATAAATGCAAGGTATATAAACCCCAAAGGGATCGATATTATAAACCCCAGGGATTAATACTAAAAACCAAAGGGATTAAAAACCCAACGAATTGATAATATAAACCCAAGGGATTAATATTATAAAGTCAAGGTATATAAACCCTAAGATAAATATTATAAACCCAATGGAATAATAAAAACAATGGATTATAAACCCAAGGGAATAATATTAAACCCATGGAATAAATATTATAAACACGAGGAATATAAACCCTAAGATAAATATTTGTCACAATGCAACCCTAGAATATTGCTGACCATGCTTGATTTTCATATTGAGATATGTTTGTCGCAATGTGATATTGGACAATGGTTGACCATGGTTCATCTCCATATTGAGACAATATGTGTCACAATGCGATGTTGAACCATGGTTAACCATGGATGACCATGGTTGTGACGATGTAGCATTGGACCAAGAAACATTCTTTGTCACAATGTGACCATGGTTGACCATGATTGACCATCTTTGGCCATGGTTGAGACAACCTTTGTAACAATGCGACGTTGGAACATGGTTGACCATGGTTGATTTTCATATTGAAACAATGCTTGTCACAATGCGACATTGGTTGATTCTCATATTGAGAAATATTTATTGCAATGTGATGTTGGACCATGGTTGACCACGATTATAAACTCAATGGATTTATATTAAACCTAAATATTAATATTATAAACCCTATGAATAATATTATACCTTAGGAATATGAAGCCTTATATTAATAAACCCTATAAACTATTATTTTATAGACTTTTTTAATGAAAAAAAATCAAAATATAATGCAAAATCTTAAAAACAAATGAATAATAGATAATGAATTTCTTTTAAATAAATTCATACCAAAAAAAATGAAATTATTTGTAAATTCATAAATTCATTTACTATATTGTCATTTGAATATATTAAATTTTTAAAAAATATATCATGTGAAACATTATTGATGGAATTTTAAATCTATAAATTTACAATTTAGTAATGTATGATATATTTCAAAATTTGATAATAATAAAAAAACAAAAAACAAAAAAACTAATTTTATATTTTTACTTCGTATGGCACGAATCTAATTTTTAAAATTTATTAAAAGTAATGGACCATTTTGCTTATACATAAATGAATGTTATAAATAATAATGAGAAACTTATTAGAATTGGAATAATCTCAACATGAAGGAACTTATTAGAATCGGACCATTTTGCTAAATAAAATTTGCTTATACACAAATGAATGTTATAAATAATAATGAGGAACTTATTAGAATTGGAATAATCTCAAATCCCTAGGAAATTGGTTGGTGGGGAGCCACATGGCACAAATCTATTATAAATTTATAATTTTTTGATGTATGATATATTTCAAAAATTGATAATTAAATAATAATAATAACTAATTCTATATTTTTACTTCATACATGGCACGAATCTAATTTTTTAATTTATTAAAAGTAATGGACCATTTTGCTAAATAAAATGTGTTTAATGTTATAAATAATAATGAAGAACTTATTAAAATTGGAATAACCTCAACATGGAGGAACTTATTAGAATTGGAATAACCTCAACATGGAAGAACTTATTAGAATTGGAATAATCTCAAATCCCTAGGAAATTGGTTGGTGGGGAGTCACGTGGCACACGAATATAATTTTTAAAATTTATTAAAAGTAATGGACCATTTTGCTAAATAAAATTTGCTTATACATACATTAATGTTATAAATAATAATGAAGAACTTATTAAAATTGGAATAATCTCAACATGGAGGAACTTATTAGAATTAGAATAATCTCAAATCCCTAGGAAATTGTTGAGTGAGGAGCCACATAACACAAATCTAATTTTTTAAATTTATTAAAAGTAATAGACCATTTTGCTAAATATAAATTGCTTATATGCAAATGAATGTTATAAATAATAATGAAGAACTTAGATAGATATATTTCCCATTAATCACATTATTAGGATTTGGTCGACGTTTCAAACCAACTAATGTGGTCCATCCTCAAGGCAAGGTGAAGAATCAATCATTCCTGAGGAATAAGTAGCATGGATGCATCATTGCCTAGACTTAGTTGTTAGAAAATTAGTCGTTGGTAAATTAATTAATAAAGTAAGTAAATATTATTTAAAAATTAAAGGTAAGGAGTAATCTATTAAAATAATATATATTTAGTTAAAAATTAGCTATTTGGAATAAATAAATATACATATAAAATATTTTCTACCAATATTTTAATAATTAATTATTTAATAAGGTGAGTAAAATATTATTTAGAAATCCGAGGTAAGAAGTTATCTATTAAAATAATATATATTTATTTAAAAACTAGTTATTAGGAATAAATAAATAAATATAAAATACTTTAATCTAATACTTTAATCTAAAATTTTAATAAGTAATTAATAAGGTAAGTAAAATATTATTTAAAATTTGAGGTAAGTAGTTATCTATTAAAATATTATATATTTATTTGAAAACTCGCTATTATAAAATATTTTATTCTAATATTTTAATAATTAATTAATAAGGTAAGTAAAATATTATTTTTTATTTAAAGTCTGAAGTAAGAAGTTATCTATTAAAATATTATATATTTCAGAGTAAATAAAATATTGTATTCTAATGTTTTAATAAATAATAATGTAGTGAGAGATAATAGATATTATCACTTTATAAGATATTATTAGGGGCTAACTTATTCCAAATAAATAAATTATACCTATGTTTAATTGTATATTCTTTGTTCTTCCTCCTACTTCTGTAAAACCCGATCAATAGGCATTCTTCTTTCCACTTATGTGACCTGATAGTCCCCTTTGTAGTAATTAATACTACTGAATGCTTTCACTTGTGTTTTGTTACTTAGGTAAATTAGAGAGTATTCCCTTCCTTTTCAAATCACCCAACAAGATAGAGGCACCTGTAATGAATGTCTATGCCTTCTCACTATCTAGCTTAGTATACAATTAAACATAGATATATTTTATTTATTTGGAATAAGGTAGCCCCTAATAATATTTTATAAAGTGATAATATCTAGTTTATGAGAAAATTCTTTGGCGTAAATCACATGATCTTACATTTGTCAATGCGTTTCGAACCAACAAGTGTGGTTCATCGTTAGGACCAGTTGAAGAATCAAATCTAGGCTGCATGTTAAATAGTTAGAGCAGGACCTCCAACGACTATATTTGACTAGGCAATGGCTAAATTGACCAACTAATGGCTAATCTTGACTTGGAAACGGATAATAAGACAGAACCAAGGGAAAGGAGAGCAATTTAATTAAAATTAAAATTAATTAAAGTTAAATTAAGTTAAATTAAATATTTCAAATTTGTTTTAATTTTAGAGTTTAATAAAAAGAAAATCCTATTGTTAGGATTGTTATAAATAAATTTAAGTTTAATATAATAAGAATTTATAGTTTTATTTTATTTAATTGTTTATTTATTTATTAATTTGTTTTAATATATATAATAGAATAAAATAAAATAAAATCCTATTGTTATAATTGTTATTTTAAAGTTTAATATAAGGAGAATTTATATTTTAATTTTATATTCAAAAAAAAATCTACTCTTAGAATTGTTATTTTAGAGTTTGATATAAGAATTTACATTTTAATTTTATTTAAAAAAAAAAAACAAAACAAAATAAAACTATTTGAATATATATAAACAAACACTCAAAGAGGAACAAAGAACTATGGTAAAAGAGATAAGGTTAAAGGATAACACATGGAACCTAACAAATAAGAAGCCAAAAACAAGCAATAAAAAACAGGAGGGGAGGAAGGGAAGAACGAGACTAGGAAGCAAGGGTTGGGACCTAGCAGCTACTGATCTTCCAGCCATCCTCTTTATTAAGATTGCTCGGCCTTTTTTCAATTTTAAGGGCTTCCCTAAATTTTCAGTGATGGAACTGCGAAACCCTAGCAATAACACTGGCCTCCTCAATACAAACATGATGTTTGGTTTTATCTGCATACTCTGCAAGTGTGGAAGACTTGGTTCTCCTATGTTTAAGGTCAGTTGCGTGCTCACTAATCCTCTGATTAATAGAGCGCCCAGTTTCACCGATATAGGGAGTCCAACAGGAGCAAGGAATAATATCTATCATCTCTCACTACATTATTATTTATGAAAACATTAGAATAAAATATTTTATTTACTCTGAAATATATAATATTTTAATAGATATATTAAAATATTGGATTAAAATATTTTTTATTTATTTATTCATAAAAGCTAGTTTTTAAATAAATATATAATATTTTAATAGATAATTCCTTACCTCGGATTTCTAAATAATATTTTACTCACCTTATTAAATAATTAATTATTAAAATATTGGTATAAAATATTTTATATTTATATTTATTTATTCTTAACAACTAGTTTAACTAAATATATATTATTTTAATAGATAACTCCTTACCTCTAATTTTTAAATAATATTTTACTTACCTTATTAATTAATTTAGGAACGGCTAATTTTCAACAGCTAATTCTAGGCAATGATGCATCCATGCTATTTATTCCTTAGGATCAATTAATTCTTCACCTTGTCCTGAGGATGTACCACATTAGTTGGTTGTTATTTATTCCTTAGGATCGATTAATTCTTCACCTTGTCTTCAGGAGGGACCACATTAGTTGGTTGCTATTTATTCTTTAGGATCAATTAATTCTTCACCTCGCCCTGAGGATGGACCATATTAGTTGGTTCAAAACGTCGACCAAATCCTAATAATGTGAATGTGATTAATCCTAAATACATATATCTACATTATGGATCACAAAAGTGTTAGATCTAATAATGAAGAACTTATTAGAATTGGAATAATTTCAATATGGAGGAACTTATTAGAATTGGAATAATCTCAAATCCGGAGGAAATTGGTGTGTGGGATTCGTGGCACTAATCTAATTTTTAAAAATTATTGAAAGTAATGGACAATTTTGCTAAATAAAATTTGTTTATATATAAATGAACGTTATGAATAATAATGAGGAACTTATTAGAATTGGAATAATCTCAACATGGAGGAACTTATTAGAATTGGAATAATCTCAAATCCCTAGGAAATTGGTGGGTGAGGAGCCATGTGGTACGAATCTAATTTTTTAAATTTATTAAAAGTAATGGACCATTTTGCTAAATAAATTTGTCTTTATATAAATTAATGTTATAAATAATAATGAATAACTTATTAAAATTGGAATAATATCAAATCCCTAGGAAATTGGTAGGTGGGGAGCCACGTGACACAAATATAATTTTTTAAAAGTCAATGCAACCTAACAATATTTGTAATACACTACAACGGTTGATTAACATTAAGAAGAAGCATATGTTGACCATATTCCCTTGAGAATCAATCTAGGCCCTCAATTAAAAAAAAATCAACAAACCTCCTTCCATCTAAAGTTCATATATGTACGCCATTGTCAAATTAAAAAAATGTTATAAAAATAAATTAAATTAAAATAATGTATATAGATATTTTGAGGGTGAAGTGAGTGATGGTTTTTTGGGCGTGTCGTATTGATAAGTTATGGTATTGACCCATGGTATTGTAACAAAGCTTATTTACAAGTTAAAAAAATTCATGATAAAGTAGATGGTGAATCTCATGGTTAAAATCTTGTTACATGTTTTTAAGTTGTATATATGTTTAATTCATATACTAATTTTTTTTTATAATTAATAATAATAAAGATGACTAAAAAGAAAGTTATAATTTAGTTTTTTCTGTTTTTTTTAATGTATTATGGAATAAGTGTTTTAACGTTTATTAACATTTACCAATCATTTAAGGGTGGCAAGAGGGGGGAAGGGTTCTATATGGCCCCAAGCAAACAGAGGTGGCAAAGTATTCATGGGGTCTCGGAAGAATGACAAATAACCTCGCTAAAGCATTTAATCCCCTAAAAGGGATCTAGATAGCAATAGATCATAAAGTCTCCTCGGTCTCGATGCTAGGAGATTCACTCTAAAGGATTTATCCCAAAAGATAGGGCATTGGATCATATAATAAAAAGAATTTGGGACTATGGAAATTACATGGATTTGTTAACATTCTTACATATGTCTAGGAAATTTAACAAGGAGGCAAACAAGTGTGCAAATGAAGGATGTCATCTTGAAATGGGCAATTTGGTTGTCAATGGGAAACCCATATTTTCTCAAATTCCCTAAGTTATTATGTAGCATAATCAAATGAAATTCCTACCCTGAATTATATTATTTCATCACTTCTTTGATTCTGATTTTTGACAATTAAAAGGTGTGAAATCATTTGTCTTTCTGAAGACAAAGAATATACCTTACGAAACCTTATTAATATCATTGACGAAGACATCACACTCCCTCAAGGATGCAATATAGGTAGGGACAACAAATAGAAGTAGATATGAAGTAGTATGATGCAATAAAGGTAGGGATAACAAATAGAAGTAGAGACCAACGAAAGGAAATAACCCTTTGGGCATCTACCATAAGAGAAGAAATAATGGAAGAACTACAAAATTAAGGAGGAACCAAACCCATGTGGCCTCCCCCAAGCAAACCTATCAATTCACAAAGACGAATATCCCATAATCAAACCGGGGCCAAATCAATGATAACCCTAAGCATGAGACATATTAAATTTATGGAGAAAATCCCAAAGGCCACCGAATTCAGGTGGCTTTGCATTACACAAATTGGCACATTAATGTATGAAGACGAGAGTGAACATTTTCCATATGTGGGATCATATTCCATTACCCCCACACTCCACAGTGTGAGTTCAAAGCAAGAGTAATAACAAAATGATGCAATCATGGGCAGTCATAGGCCCAAAGACATTTCCAACTTGGAAACTTTGTGTCATCCTAATGGGCAGGTCGTTAATGAAATTATGAAGTTGGAAGGTATGCCTGGTGTGGGAATTTTCCACTAAGCTCTCCACGCTTCATTTTTTCAGCATATAGCAATTTGAACTACAGTAAGACACCATTTAAGCATGCATTTGGAAAAAGAAAGCAAGTTTTTGGATTGCATCAATGACAAAGCTTGATCGCCTCCCTCGCAACTTTACGGGAATTGGCAGGAGCTCTTTGTGCTTAGAAGGTATGGGATATGCATGTAAGCAATCATGCAAACAGAGAAATTCAGAGTATCACTAATATTGTTCGCATAATTATGCCCAAGCTCATCCTCGCTAACTCCTCTATTGTGCAGGGGCAGTTACCCTTAAACTGATGCTCTGATCCTGCAGAGTAAAAATCCATCTTGTGGATCCCCCTTTTTGTCTTTTCACCAAGGCGCAATTAGGAAACGTAACGCCAAGAAGGAATTGGATTTCGAGAGTGAGTGGGAGTTCTACTTCAATGGACTCTGAAAGTGGAAAAGATGAAGTGATTTTGAAATCAACACATAAATAATGAAGGTAAGGAGGTATTGGTGCAACATTTGACAGAGAGAATGGACACCATGTGAATTGCTTTCTTGACTTTAAACATGAAGATTAGCGAGCAAACGACTCCAATTTCCTCTTAATGGATAAGCAAAAAAAATCAAAACTCATTTAGTAAATCAGGAAAATGAAATCGACTCTGGAACAACAAAAAGAGGAATCGCAGTTGAAGTTCATGGAGCTCAAAGCAAAATTGATCAGAATGGAGAATTGTCATAATGCATTTACTAGCTCTGGTGCTACATCACCAGATAAGTTGTTAGATCTGAATGAGTCTACCTAGCACATGGGCAATCTCATCTTCATTTCTGGTTAGTGGAAAAATGAGTTGCAAATTGTGTGTCTTGGGGGGCTAATTCTATAAGGTATATGTCGACTAATATATATTGTATATGGTGAAGATATGTGTAACGTTACTATATATGTGTTCGTTAATATAGTTGTGGGGGGAGACACAGGCTCCCACAAGATCTGGTGCAATATCTATCTGCCCAAGGTATTAGAGTCATCTCACAAATCGCGGACCAAGAGCAAACTGACCTTTTCCATCAGGCTTGGAAGAATGCCGCTCATCTCAACCTCCCGCAGAGATGGCACGATGCATGGAGTGAATACTGTGCGGCCCTGATGGAATCACATGTCAGAATATCTGAGGGATCGGACGAAATCATTTGGCACCTGGCGGACAGTGGGCGATATACACCAAAAGAGGGATACGTTCATATCATATGGCAGAGAAAACCCGAAGTTCTTGATCGATGGTGGCATAGCATATGGAAGCTATCTGCCTCCCCTCACTCGAAATTGTTCACTTGGTGCGTTCTCAGAAACAGGGTACCCACGGGTGAGCACCTCATGCGAAGAGCCCAATTTGGACCGTCGAGATGCGCTCTATGCAAAGATGCTAGTGAATCCACGGAGCATCTCCCTGCGTTGTAACGCTGTACTGCAAGTATGGAACAACATAAAACAGGTTATACAATACACGGGAGATTGGAGAGGAATCGACCTTATCAATGCATGGATTGAATGGGGCAACAGTCACAAAGGCACAAAATTTGTAAACCTGCCTATTATCATAAATTGGTCCATCTGGAAAGCAAGGAACCAACTGATTTTCGAAGAGAAGGCCTTACAATGGCCACTTATTGAAGCCTGTATCATATGTGCTTACAATGAATTACCTGATCCGCCTCCACCAAAATCCCGCAGACCTAATCCTCCCCCCCCATTGATCGGGGAATTCCTTGGGCTTATTTCGACGGGGCTGAAAATGTCCAAAGCAGCGGGGGTGGGTTCATTTTGCACAAATCTGAAAATCACTCCTACTTCATCAAGGCTAGTTTGGGGGCTGGGACCAACAACTTCGCTGAACTCATTTCTCTTCGTCATCTGCTTCATTTTGCTTTAAGTCATCAATGCAACAGCATAAACATCTTCGGGGATTCACAGATCATTATAAATTGGTTCAACAATATCTCTGCATGTCATATTCACTCACTCAATAACATACTTGATGAAGTACTAAAGTTCAAGGAAGCTTTTAATCACATCTCCGTTTCTCATATCTACAGGGAACATAACCAGGATGCTGACAAACTTTCCAAGGAGGCCGCGTTGATGGAGAAAGGACACTGGGAGATAACCGAGATTTTGGATCAACAGGAACAAAAGTTTTATCATCGCCCATACATAGACCCACAATATCCTACTGTGGGTCTGCATGAGACTTAATCTCAAACAGCAGTATGACAGTAGCAGTACACAGAACAATGTTTTTTGTAAATTTTTTGTAATCAGATGGATGCCATAAGGCATCAACTCTATGAACTATTCCGACCATACAGCGATATAATGCAACAGCAGATATATGTATTTATTTTGTAAAATGTACAGAGATACCAGTGAACAAATGCCATATGCGGCATGCACATATGTAACCTTTCATCCTTAATGAAAAGTTTACAGATTTTCCCAGTGGAAAAAAAATGTGTTTGTTAATATATATTGTATATGCTAAAGATATATGTAACGTATTTAAAAAAAAAAAAATGTGTCTGCTAATATTAACAAACTTAATTTTGGAAACGAGATCACTTAGATTATTCATGGAATAACAAAGAAAATTAGGTAAAAGAAGCGGAGGATTCAATTAAGACATTAGATTGTAATTTTTGTAATAATAGTATTAGGTAAATTTGTATTTGGTTGCGTGTTTTCGTTTGTGTGATTTCTATTTAAAATTATTTACTTTTTACTATGTCAATTATACAATTATAATATAATGTTAATTCACTATATCCATCTATCACATAGTACACCAAAAAGCTTCAGAAAAGTCTTTATCTCCTATTTTTTCTTCTCAAATCTACTGTGTCCACCTATTTAGTTATCCTTACACATTATATTACCCATGGCTCGTACATACAAACTGTAGGTTTCATCATTTCATTAATAATAACCAAGTAAGGTTTATATTACGCATGGGCCATACATAAAAACTCTAGGTTTCACCATTTGCTTAATAATAACCAAGTAAATTTGGTGGTGTTTAGGTTTTCAGTAGTGTGATTTCTCTAATAATAATAACCTGGTAAATTTCTGTAACATATTAATTAACTTACATTCATTCTAAGGATGATGAACGTATAAATTAAATTTAAATATTTTTTAAGACTTTTAAATAATTATTAAATTTTAATTTTTTTGTATTTTGAATTTAAATTATGTATTTTTTTTCTATATGGTTTATTACTTTTAAAGATCAGTAACTGATCTGTCTATGGAATAATTATATTAGACAAATTTACTCAAAAAAATCAGTCTACTTTTGCTTAACCATGAAGCCTAACAAAAAACCTTGAGATAATTTCAATTATATATTATATACATATATAAATTAAATTAATTAATATATTTTTATTAATTTTTTAATATTTAAATAATAAATTAATTATTTTATTATATAGTTATAATATTAAATCATTATCATAGTTTTATAATCAGCCTAGATCCATCTTAACACCTAAGGATCAAATCTCTCCAAGTGTAAACTTATTTTTTGATTGCAAAACTTGAGGAAAGGTTTGCACCTCGAGAGATTTGATCCCTCTTGACGCTTGATAGATCCAGTATTAAGATGGATCTAGACTGGTTTAATAAAAACTCAATTTAGAAAATACCATGAAAAAACTATGATTTGAAAATATCTTGAAAAAACCATAATATTATTAATTTCATTTTTATAAATAGCTATTAATTTCATATTTATATTGTATTTATTTATTTAATTGTATTTTATATTTATTTTTATTGTTATTTAATTTGACCAAATCAAAACATTATAACTTTACTATATCTCTTCTATACTAAGCACTCCAACAAAAACACATTTTTAAATATAATAAAATTTATTAAAATTTATATAATTACACTACTATCTAATTCTACCAAATTAACAAAGGAAACACTGTTTTAAATAGAATAAAAAAATATTAATGTATATCTTACCTTAATCTTGAGGAGGTTTTCGCCGCTATGGTCATGATCAGAGCCTACAAGTGGGACCCTACAAGAATGAGGTGAATGTACTTGCACGTTTCTGGACACATCACTCATTTTCGACGAGTGTGCGGCCCGCTTAAACTTGTCTCCTGTCATATTGATGATTACCTCCAATTATTGACAAAATCTCAAAAATAACTTTATGAAGAAACCCAATATACAGATAGGTATCCCACCCGCTATTCTTGTCGTGCTACAATGAGCACGTATTATAAATTTCAATCAACGCAAAAGCCAAACCCCTTTTGCTATCATAAGCCCTTTTGCTATCATAACCCCTAATCATCCCGATAATTGAAAATGGGTAAAATTTCGGTCTGTAATTTTCATTCGAGATCAATAGCTTAATGCACGGTGATTCTATCTCCACGCCTCTAAATTTAGAAACTCCGGGATTCTGCACACACAAAAGTGAGAGATAACACGAAGCTATGGTTACCATAATAATTGCGCTAGAGGGACTCTCCTTGTGGCATCAACCATAGTTAATATTCTTGAAAAACGCATTTCAAAGTTGGGTCACTCCCTGTGGCATCAACAATAGGTAATATTCTTGAAAAATGCATTTCAAAGTTGGGTCACTCCTTGTGGCATCAACAATAGTTAATATTCTTGAAAAACGCATTTCAAAGTTGGGTCAGGTAAACAAATAAGAATGCATGAAATAATGTTTTGTAAAAATAAATAAATATATATATATATTAAGATTATTTTTTGTTGGGTTAAGATCATGTTTTTTAGATGTAAGGAAATAATCTAATGGTTCAAAAGGCATGGTAAAAGTGAAAGAAACAATTTAATAGTTCAAAAGGTATGGCAAAAGTGAAAGTTTGTTGGGGTCACCAACAGAGTAATTCCAAGTAACATTATTTTCCTTGAATAACATTTATGAATCAATTTTGGTTTTTCCAGTACTTTTTTAGAAAATACTTGAACTAAATTAAATAACTTTGTATTTGATAAATAACTTCATATTAAAAAAAAAAAAAAAATTACACAGGAGACACGAGAGAATGGGTCAAGTCTAGAGTATTTGCTTTTTGTAATATATTTTTTTAGTAAACAATTTAAAAATCGAAAAAAAGTTAATATTTTTTTTCGCAAAACATTTAAATCTAATAATCCATAAAATTTTGAATATATAGTGACTAATTATACTATCAAGGCACTCCTTAACATGTTAATATTAAGATTATTGGTTTAAAACCTTTAAATAGTCCTACATGTAGAAATTATGAAATTTATATTACAAAATTTAAGAATAATCGCATGTTTAAAATATATTGCATGTGTTCCAAGGGAAAGCTCAATGGAGAGGGGGGCAATTGCTTGGAAAGGAGTAAAGACACACCCAAGGAATAGATGATTTGGGAAGATCATCTCCCCAAGAATAGAGCCAAAAATAAGTTCATAATTAAATTTTAGAATTCAAAATCAGCGACAGAATTTCAAAAAAAAAAAATTAATAACACAAATAATCATAAATTTTTATTTATAAAATACAAATAACTAAATAAATTTAATTACATTCAACATAATGATGACAAACAAATATTCATTTTTACTAAAACTTTACATGCACACAAAATTTGTAATTAAGAAACTCTAAATCTTACACCCCCTGGTTAATTTTAAATATAGAATTTCAAAATAATAATTATTATTTTCACATTTTTACATGCTAACATTTCACCCTGTATAATTTCACATAATGTGAATGCATACTAGATCGTTTGACACTGGTGTGCTCGACACGAAAAGGCCTTAAGAGATGCATATCAACGCCATTGACGTTATATTTCAAGCATTGGAAAAGCCAATTCGAACTTTGCCATCACATTGCGAAAAGACACTTACAATAGGTAAACATTTCCATCTCATTGTCGTTTTGAGAAATCAAGCCAATGATATATTTATTAGTATAATTCTTGTTTTGTTTGTGAAAGATGCACATGATGAATTATTACTGTGGCTTTTGTGTTATTTTGTGTGATTATCGAGGTTGTTGGTGAGATAAAATAGACCACACAATATTATTCCAATTGCTGGAAAAATTATTCTCGTTTGTGTCATTAATTCCTAAAGTCTCATTGGTTGAAGTTGAGCAATTGTCGATTTATGCATGTGATTGTTGAGTATTTTTGCGTTCAAATCACATTTGATTATTTAGAATTAAGAAGTGGAGATAATATGTACAATAGCTTATTCACTTATATGCATTGCAATAATAAGGCATCTGCATTCATATAGGTCTAAAGAGATGCAAAAAGAGTTGTGGGCTCGGATGGATGAACTACTTATGTATTGGGCTTAAATGTGGTCCATTTAACAAGATAAGATTGACAACATTCGACAGGTCAGTGGATTGATCGACAGTGTCTAGTTTGTTTGAGAAGGCATTGTTCTAGCTTATTACAGTGTCTAGATTGCTTGAGAAGGCAATGCTCTAGCTTATAACTCTATATCTATTTTTTATTTTATTTCAGGGTTCTTGTTTTGTAAACTGAGTGGCATTGGTAGTGAAACAAAATTCCACAATGGTTTCTCTGGATATCCCTAAAAAATCAACAATGTCAATGTCATTGTTGTTATCAGTGTTATGTCTGTGTCAATTGTTGTTGGTTGGATGTGTCAGTGATGGATGGAAGATGTTCATGGTTCGAGTTGACAATAATTCAAAACCAGCGGTCTTTCTCACTCACGAGTAGTGGTACACATCAACCGTTACTTCTATCAAGGTCGTCATCAAAACAGAATCAGGCTCTTTTATGGATGCACAACATGATGATACATTGTTGCTTCATGTTTATAACATTGTTTTCCAAGGATTTTCTGCATGACTAAGGGAGCACGAAGCCGAGGAGATGCAGAGAGCACCAAGAGTTCTCGCCATTTTTTCTAATCGTGTACTCCAACTGCACATGATGTGATCCCCATACTTCCTCGACCTCAAGAGACCCAACACAAGCCACTTGTGGGTTGAATTTGACTACAGCTCCAATGTAGTGATTGGTATGATTGATTATGGCATTTGGCCAAAACAACGAAGCTTCAACAATCAAGATATAGGCCCCGTTGCCAAGCATTTGAAAGGCAAATGCAAGAGGGGTAAGATTTTCCAAGTTCAACTGCAACTCAAATTCTTATATTATATGATTTTATTTTTATAATATTTTATTCTAAATAATAATATTTTTGAAAAATATTTATTTTTTTCTTTCCCTTTTCGATATATTATTATTTTTAAAAATATTTAATCAATATATCATTATTGATTTTAAAAAATATTTTTAAAATATTTAAACTTGTTAAATATAGGAATTGAGATTTTTGTTTGGATAAATATAAAATTATTGATAAATGTGAGCTTACTTCTTATTATTAAAGGAAAGATATTAATTCTTGCGAAATATTTATAACTCATAATAGTACGGAGAACTAGTGGAAAGAATCGTTATTATATGACAAATATTGATTAAGGTGTTTCTATAAATATTATTGAATTCTCGCAATTTTTCTTTGGAATTGGATTGATGCTAACTTATGGCTTATAATTTTATGAAAATTGGCTGAAAATGTCATTCGTTAGATGGAAAAATATATATCTAAGCTCTCCTTCAAGTCATCATTGAGTCCTTGCATGTTTAAGCTTTGGAAGTTGCATACTTCTTTGTATATTGTAGTAACCCGAGAAACGTGCATAAAATGAACACTTAGATCAATAGGTATATAACAGAAGTGGATGAAACTAATTTTAATTTTTGTAGAGTAATTCTTAATAATAAAAAACCAGTCATAAATTTATGATGTCATGCATTGTAAATATGGACGAGTTGTGAAAAAGTTCCAAGGATCTATCTTACAATAAAGATAAGGTTGATGCCCCCTAGTAGAGGGTAGAGAAACTTATACTAGTGGCTTCTTCCACTACACAATCTATAGGTTCTCATATGTTGGTTTTGTCATTTACCAAGTTTCACATGAACTCTATAATGAAATTTGAGGCTAGTTCTACATTTTGCAATTTCCTCCATTCTTCTGAATGCTTCATGTAACCCATTCCCAAAGCTTAGCTATTTTGGAATTATTATTTTGCACATGTCTTGGAATATGAAATATACATTATCAATGATACAAATTTGCCCCTGCCTACATAAGAAATGAGAGCTACCATTCTTGATTTGTCTCTGATCTAAAAATCAAAACTTCAGAATATGTCTTAGTGTCTAATCTTAATTGCACTCTACCTTATACATGTCATTACATTCAACTATATTCATTCAATATCAGCTAGAAAAATTGAAACTAATGTTGCCTAGTCAACAGATGGCTCTACTCAGTTAAAGTCATGATTCTTTTTCATCGATGGGTATGAATGAGAGAAAAGAATTTGCAACCAAGATACGTGAGGAATATACATCGATACTCAATACTTATTCAAATTGCAGTTCTATAAGAACAAATGTAGCTAGAATACCAAAACAAACATGTAAATTTCATTGTTGATTGCATCACAAAGATGGTATTCTTCTTGATGGTTTTCTTTTCCTAAATCTGTAAATTTCAATTTTGGCTTGATTGGTTTTCCTGGTTGGACAACGTTATCAGGGAACATTACAAGAGAACAAGCTTTGCTCGAAACGTTGCAAGGCTACCATCAGGGAGATTGCTCAAGAAGTCCAAGTAGAGATAGAGCAATGGTCTCGAGTGCAAGAGTTATTACATCATGTTCGTGAAGAAATGGAAGATCTGAAAAAATAAAGAGACTTTTGGGAAGATCGTGCTATTCATGTTGCTAAAAAGGTTGCAACCCTGCAAGTGCTATTATATCAAAAACGTTTCTGTACAATCATGGAGTCAGCACCTTCAACAAAAAGATTGTGTTACAGATAAATTATCAGAGAGAAAAACAAAGAAAATGATTCAAGGTGTCAATTCCAAAGAGAATTTGGTGTTACAAAACAAACATGGTAACAGAGAAATTAGAAAATTGAATCAACGAAAAAGAAATGAGGATCAGGGATCAATGGCATCAGGAAAATCATCCACCATGATTTTAGCAACTCATAACTACACTTTGAAAAATGACAATAAATTGTTGTAGATATGTAGAAAGGGCCCACTTTTATTTGAATTTACCAGGTATTTATTTGTGGGTGAGCTTATTGTGAGTCATGGGAATGAAAGGCTACTAGTTTTTGGTTTTGAACATATGTCACTTAATGTGCAAAACAACAAATGGACAGATGTCACACTGAGATGAAAAGGGTAGACGAATGCCTAGCCTGACCTTGAATTTCAAAAAGGGACACCTTCGGTGTAAAAAAATAATATCTTCTCGTAAGAGTTTTTTGGTGAGCAATAATATAGTTAAAGAAATAAGAAAATGTTTATTATAATATAGTAGAGGATATTCTAATTTAAAGGCTTATATTTTATAAATAAGAAGAAAAATGTTAATAAAGCTAAAATAGATATAAAATGTTCATCATGATGATGATTAATATCCACTGAGACTGAATATGTTTTATAGGACCTTAAGAAAGTAAGAGATTACTTGGGATTCTTTAGAAATTTATTTTTATGCTTAAAAAGCATTAAGAGAAGCATTCCAAGATCACCATAGTTTTACTAAGAAGCAGTGTGACAATTATTTTAAATTTTATATATAATTTGAGTATATGTTGGACAATCTAAGAGAAATTTCTCTTCATCTTCGACTCTCTTAGTGTCACATGGAAATTGATCAATGCCCAGTGTCACCATGAGCTCATGAGAATTTCTTCTTATTTAGCAATGATAGTTTTCTTCTTTACTTTTGATTTTCAAAATTGGATTGATCATCTCCTCATAATATTTTGATTTCTCCTTAAATTTTGATGTAATAATAATTTTAATATTATGTCAAATGATCTTACCTAGAGTTGTTTAGTGAAGAATTTACTCCCTTAACAGCATGGGTTCAAGTCTTCAAAGACATGTTGTAACTAGCCAGTTTGTGGCATTTATGAAATATTTGTATCTGTGTAATAGTGGCAATCAATCTTTCAAAGTTATCAATTCTCCAGAAATTCTCATTCCCATTAAATAATAATAATATTTTTAATATTGTCCTTATTCCGCAAAGTGATTTCTTCCTTTATCCCCATGGTCTAGCCAAGATTGGGCATCCTTATGCCATACCTTCTTGAGCCAGAAGTGGTTTTGGATAGAGTTTGAAGGGATTTTAGGAATCTTGTCTTCTATATCATTTAATTTCTTCTTACACATTAGATACTCAGGGGAAAGGCTTGCTTTGAGGAGGAGGGTAGGATAAAGTGCATTTCCTTTAGTTTTGAGATTAGGTTATAAATTGCTTTTGGTTTATTCCATCTTTCTCCATGACTCTCTAGAGATATTGCATTCTCAAACCTCATATCCATATAAAATAGTCGAGGTAAAGGAATTCTCAAAGAAGAGTCTTTTTAATCTCATGTATCCAAAGATCTATTGATTTACAATTGTTTTCAATTCCATAATAAACTTTCCACCTTTCATTTATACTTTTCTTAATGTTATAATTTTAGTTGAGCTTGTTATGGATATAATCCTTAGATATTTATATGCAAGTTGTTGTTGTCATATATGAAACTATCATTTGTGAAAGTATCATACTAACTAAAGGTACATAACATAAATAGTTTTTTCATGCAATGTAAAGTTATATGGACATTTTTCCATTTACAATAAAAGGATAGGATAGTTATTCATCTTTATAAATTATTTTATTTCATTTTATTTGTGAGATGTATATATGGCAATTATATGAACATTTTTTTCATTTTACAATGAAAGGATAGGATAGTTATTCATATTTATAATTTATTTTATTTCATTTTATTTGTGAGATGTGTATATGTCAATTGGGGTTATATTAGCTAGCTTGGAGAAATGATTGTTATCCTCCCCCCCCCGGATTCAATTCCCATAAGTGGCATGTTGACCTGGCTATGATAATTCTTGTTGTACAACCTTCAGTACTACAAGATATCTTACCCTTACCTATGGGTTGGAGAGTTAGTTACATGGAATATATATATATATATATATATATAATATTTCAATATGACCCTAGTATAGGGTTGGTAAGTTTATTATTTATTGTATTATTCATTGGATTTGATGGGAAATTAAACTTACAGATTATATTTATTAATGTTTATGTGATATTATATGTGGAAGATCAATTTTTGCTTAAGTTTTTCTAAAAATATATATAGAAATGCCTACCAAAATTAGCTACCTTGTAGAATTGGTATTCTTTTAAGACAATTAAAATTAGCACAATCATATGAATCAGATGGTTTGTAAACATGGATAAGCTTTGAAACAATTACCTCATTATACATCTCAAATTGTCAAGATTAAAAAAAATCATAAAAATTAACTAAATCATAACTTTCTTATTATTATTATTAACAACTAAAAAAAGAATTAATATATAACTTTGGCATACATTTAAAAAACATGTAACAAGCTTCTTAATCATAGAGATGCACCCCAGCCCCGAGGGTTGGCTTAGTTGGTTGAGCCTCTGTCGTTAGAGCACATTGGTTATTGAGAGGTCACGAGTTCAATTCTCTCAAAACTCTCGGGGTCGGGATCTGTGGTTGAGCCAACAGGAAGTGATCCTTTCATGTAGATATTCCTAGTACAAATATTTCGTGGATGTAGTGATCACCAATCTTCGAGGAACATGAACCACATTGAAAAAATAATTATGGCCCACAGGGCGTAGAATAGATGGTGATAAGGTGCTCTGTTAAGACACTCTATGGTGAAAAGTTCACCACTTCAAAACTTTGTGGGAAAAAATCTAGTCATGCTAAGGGTTGGTGTGGCTCTAGCAGGGTGCGATCCTCGGGTGATTTTGACGACTTAGATGCCTCTGGATCACAATTGCTTAATCCATAGGTTAGGTGCACTAGTCATCTCAAGACTCACACTACCTAACAAAAAAAATCATATAGATTCACCTCCACTTTATCATGGAGATTCTTAACCTCTAAATAGGGTTTGTTACAATATCATGGCTTACTAACACCACGTGGCCAAAAAAATCATAATTGATGTTCATATGACATTTTTTTAAGTTAATCAATTTAATTAAAAAGGAAAAAAGACAACTAATTTTGAGATAAATCTTAATCTTTGATCTGTGACTACTACTAAGAATATTCTAAAATATCTTGTGGAGGTTAAATCCCTATCATACACACAATAATTGTTGATAATTAAATTAAAATTTTAGAAGCCCTATGCCAAAATAGACATGCATATCTATAGACTTAATTAAAAAAATTTAATATGAATCTCTCTTATGAGCATAGATGGCCAAGTGTGGGTTAGAAAACTTGTTATCTTAAAAGTATATTTAGTATTAACGATAACTAGATTTTCTCTTTGATAATTCTTTGCCAATATAAATCAAATATTCCTATAATTCTTAAAATTCACCTTAAATGATTAAGGTTGTTTTGTTTAATATTAAGTTTATTTACTATTATTATTAATAGTAATAAGCAAGCAAAAACATAATAAAGATGAAGTGAAGATTGACATCATTTTCTATTACTTGCATAGCCTTTAAGAAGAGAAAGTTAATGCAAAGCATCCTAACAATGATGACTTGATGGTTTAAAGAGGAACGAATGACCAAGATTAAATAAGATGGATTTAGAGGGATTGTTGGGTTGTACCAACTTAAGCCATAATTAATTGTTATTAGGTTGTCTTTCTCCTAGGGTGTGGCATCTCTAAGAGAAGAAGAAGAAGAAGAAATGTTAATATCACTAATTTGCATCTAGTTGTATCATTTATATGCATTATTAATGTTAGGGAATCTCATAAAATGGACTTCAAGGTTTTTAAACGTTTTATAGAAAACATATGATAGATTATACCCCTCATGTTGCTTATTCCATATAAGATAGCCACGACCTTCATAGACCCACAAAGAGGATTTGAAGAAACTTCTGTTAGAATAAGAAATTCCATACATTAAGGAAGCAAAAGCAAATTGTATATGGTCTAAATGATACATCAAGAAAGAAGATAATGGAATGAGGTTTTGGACATGCACTACTAAGTGCATGAGAAGAATTTTTATTTTTTTGTAAATAAGTAGCAATATATTTCATTATCAAAACAAGATATACATCATAATTGCAAGCCCAAGCTTGGCCAAATCCAGATTGAGAAACACATTAGTCAGCGTCGTGGCCCATGCCAGTAAACATATTCAACAAAGAGAAATGCATCATGCCACATATGTTGGGTGTGGAGCCTGATTATCTTCTGTGTTCAAAGGTCTCAGTCGGATGTATACCCTAGGAAGATTGTACACCCCTCCACACAGGGGGGACTTGTCCCTCCCGTGAGGGTTCGGGGGGGGCCAACGGTCCCCCGGTGGGGGTTCGGGGGCAGCGCCCCCGAAGCTAAAAATAGATGTAAAATTGCCTTGTAAAAGTCTAGTAATTTCTAGTCAATCTGGGCCGTTCATTAGGCAGATGATCTGACAGTGGAAGTTATGTTTAGTTTAGGGTTTTTTTCCCTAGAAGGAAACCCCTCACTATATATGAGGGAATTGTATTGCGTCTATGTATATATGTATTCTAAGTGAGGAAGAGAGAGGAGATTGAGAGCGAAGAGGGAGTTACAGTGGATCTGTTGTAGGTTGTATCTCTTCAGTTTGCTGGATAATATAATAAAAGAAGGACTGGATGTTTCTCTGTGGACGTAGCCCAAACTGGGTGAACCACGTATATCTGCGTCTCTCTTATTTTAAGCGTTTTCTGTGTTTATATTTCTGCAATATTTTATGTGTTCCATTTCTCTGTAATATATAATTTTCTAACAGCATAGTCCTTTGCTTCCTGCCATTCATTTTTCAAAATTAATCACCTTAGGTCACTAGAGAAACCTTGCTGCCAGAGGCTACCCTAAAATCTATTTTGCAGTCTTTCCAAAACATGAGGTGAGCCAAAAAAATATAGAAGGATGTTTCCATACAAGTTCCAAGAATACAACATACTTTGAAGGAAGAGCTAATAAACATAATGCACTAGTGAAACTTCATGTGTCCACACAACATTGCAACAATTCCAAAATAAACACAAAATGGACTTATATCTACCAGCAACAAACAACACACAGTATTTTCCAGAGCCAAAACTGTTATATATCGTGTAAAAATTCTTAGCCAAATTAACTTATCAAAGAAACACACAAATACCTACCTTCACTTGTCTTCCCCGAATGAATCATTGTTTGAAGAGAACAATACTGGAGTAGCCTATTGTTAGCAGGGGGGTCAGTGAGCTCACCCAATACCGAGTCACTAACCAAAAAAGTCTCCACTCATGCCAGATGAGAATCCACATTATTCAAACAGACACATATGTTACGTACCATTCGCTTGATGTCCTCTAGAGACAATAAAACATTATAATCCTCCACATGTTTATCCTTGAACAAAAGATAGAGAAAAATAGTAGTTTGATGATTCAACATCATGGAACTTAAAAAATTCAACCTCTTTTTTCAAAAATGACCTATATTTGGAAGCCATTTCACCTTCTCACCATCAAATTTTGAGTCTAAAGCATATGGGCATTCACCAACCTCCACACTTTCCAGATGTAAGATCTCCATGTGAACCTCTATAAGTATTGAGTCAAAAGCAATGGCCACTAAATCATAAGATGAGGGACGCAATCCTTTTTTCCCCACATAACCACCCCCCACCCCCCCTCGACGGCTGGCCATCCTTTGCCTATGAGCCATAAATACTACTAAAGAGAGGCAATGAGGACAACCAAAAGAAAGACCACATCCAATAAAAGACACTGAAGGATGAAGAGGAATACCCTGAAGATCAAACCTATAAACAACGAGGTCATCCATGAAAAACCATTCCACAAGGCCCAGACCCAAGAGATTATGGATTTCACTTCACATTCAATACAAAACCCAACCAATCTGCCTTAAAAATTCAACACAAGTGAAACCATAGACCAAAGAGCTATGACACCAAGATAAAAGACCCATCGTCTGCAATATAATAGTGAATAGAGAAGAAATATCTCAATGAAAATTGAAATGACTCAAAATAGTACCATTATAGAAATAAGAACTCAAAGCCCAACCTCTCTATATTAACCACCACAAAAGATCATAAATTACACCCCCAATGAAGTAATACCCACTTATCCAGAATTCCAACCACAAGAAGAAAAAATTAAGGTGATGCACAAAGACCCACGAAGTAAAACTCACCAAGAGAGGAAATCATGGAAGAGAAGCGAAACACAAGTACCACTCCCCGACTTGAGTAATCCCATCTCTAACTAGAACATAGATAATCCCTATGCTTACTTGTAGAGAAAAAAAAGCGAGAAAACAACCACCAAATCATACATAGGGAGCAATTAGAGATAAATTATGAGGTAGAGACCTCACCTCCATACACCCGACGCCTAAGCCAACAAACAACCATCATCTTGGACCAACCTTTAAAACACACTATGGCACACATACAAATGAAATTGAATTTACTTCATCTATCCACCCCCACCAAATCTTAACATAGGTGTTATGTCGAGGCCTATCTCGAATTAAATGTAATCCTTGGTTGTACATCCCCAGCGGGGAAGTGCGTGAGAAGAATTGAGAGGAAATAAGGCCCTAAATTATTCATTAACTCACCCAATCCTATGGAGGATAACCAAGGAGAAATTTTAATTAACAACTATTATAATCATATTGAATTGGGGTTTTTAGGATGACTAGAATCCCAATTATATTTTTTCTATGAAATGGGATGGATACAAAATTTGGTTGAATAAAGAAACCATTGGGGTGGCATTCTTATTGGTATTGAATAAATCAAACATGTTTGAAATCTTTCCATTTTATGCAGAAGGGTTATGATGCTTTCATGCCTAATTGGAAAAACTACAACCCAAGTTGCGGGAATATATTTTTAGTGAACAAAACTATTGGATTTTGAAAAAGCCTTGAGAAGACAATCACAAAGTTTATCTATAGCGATGAAGTAGTTAGAAAGCTTATGCAAAGGAATTTTGGAGATAGCATGCAACCACTACTAAAAGGATATCAAACTCATTATTAGAATGAGAATATGGAAAAACAAGTATATTGAAAAAGGTTTTAGGAACAAAAGGAAATTTCTAAGTTTGATCCCTAATATTAGTGGTACATCTCTAGTAAAGTTACTTATGGATGAAGGACAAAGGATGAACTTGCAATTTTATAATAATGGTAACTTATTGTAGTCCTCATAACCATAGTCAAACTAGAATGATGAGATGAACAAAATGGGGTACTAGATATATTCTTATAGTGAGAAAGAAGAAGTTTCACAAATGAGTGTAAGTAATGAATAAGAACAATATCCTATCTTAGAACATGATGAAAGATTTTGGATTTAGGGAATAATAATAATAATAAAATAATTTAGCACACTTGAGGTTTCTCGTGAATGCATAACCTAGTGGAAAATGGTTGTAGAATCATTATAACATTGATATAAGAACATAATAAGGATCGTTATAAGATCTAAATAACGATGACACCTATCTGGGAGAAAATATTGGTAATCAGCCAACGAAGCTAAATGATAATGATAAAGGTAATTTTAAGGAACTGTAGAAAGTAAGGGAACATTATATTAGAGAGGTAATAAACCCATCGATGCTTATAGGATGGGAACAAAGAAGACAAAACAGAAATTGTGAAAATTCACAAGTTGAAAAGGGGAAACATTTGACAACCCACCTTATTGAATTTGTACAACATTTTCAATTTCAACATTTTTGTGCATTTAAGAGAGGAGGAAAAGGAACCACACTCACTAGGGGTGAGAAGTCAAATCAAAACTAATAATATGTTTTTTAAATTCAAGAAAGTGAAGAAGTTCCCATTTTTTAAGTTAGTAGACATGGAATTTTAAGAAAACAATACTAGTAGAGAAGTTGAAAATAATTTATGAACCTCCAATATGAAGGAGTGAAGGGCTTTTCTCCCAAGTGGCAAGTTATCTTAGGGATATTATTGGATTGGGCAACATGAATGATGACTAAGGATTATTGGTATGGTCCATAAACATGACCTGTATAATTTTAAAGTGTCAACTTACGAAGTTATGAACTAGAACACTCATAATTGGTGAGGTATGACAAGTGATAGATGAGGAAAAAATTTAAACGTTTTGAATGATCATGTATAACAATTGTTTACCTTTGGAAAAGGAAGTAAACAATGTGATAAGTTGAGTCATAGAAATTCATCGAAAAACACCTAGCATGAATATCAAGAAGCTTGCATGCCCATGCCAAGTTATGTTTTTGTATTAGACAAGATAATATTTCTGAGAGAGAACAATAATATTTACCTATGAAGCATAGATCACTAGAGCTTATCCAATCCTTGGTACCAGTGGATTAAAAACAATGGAATAGTTAAATAATGATTACCTACTCATACATGCTTCTAGGCATAGTGGTCTTTGAATGAATAACTAAAAGATGTAAGTTGACATAAGAACCTTGGGTAGCGATCAAAGATATGCGAGACCAAGAATTTAAATTTTGGGTATTGATGATTGAAGATATGCTAGTAAGGCTAGTAATATTCATGTTGAATTTCATGAATTTCACTATAGGGAAAATAATGCATGCTTACATAGTGTGTCTCTGGAAGCTAGAGCTTACTTGGAAGTTAGTAATGTCTTCAAATAGATGAAAATATATA
Organism: Pinus tabuliformis; assembly: GCA_031772625.1. Taxonomy (NCBI): domain Eukaryota; kingdom Viridiplantae; phylum Streptophyta; class Pinopsida; order Pinales; family Pinaceae; genus Pinus; species Pinus tabuliformis. The sequence continues at coordinate 483,746,026 of CM062807.1, forward strand.
AAGACTTTGGCATACTAATAAGGTGATTATACCCACCCCATAAATTGTCTACCTTATTGTTAAAAGAAAAGGTAATGATACTTGAAAAACAATAGATTCCTGATGAGTTATGGCACCCATAGTAGCAATGATCCAACTCAAGATAACTAACTTAAACATGTAGATCCATGTACTAGATGGATTTTGGTAATATTCTTGCATTATATGGTTGTTATCCATTAGTTCATTTGTGTAGGTTAGTAAATTTTATGTTGTTGATGAATATTGACAAGAACATTCTTAATTTTTTATTGCTCTGCATGTGATGTGTTCCATTTATTATGTTGATGTAATGTTATATCTTAGATAAAGATATTGTCGATGTTATAATATTATGATCGCATCTCACGATGTAATTGCATGAAATTTTTATGATGAAATGTTTAATAATGGCATGTGTGAGCATATAGTGCCTTACCATTTAAGATGTCATGATGACCATGATTTCATGTGACAATTATAATGTGGGTTCTTTCTATGAGAAATGATGTTATAATTATAATTAATGCATTGGTTGCATGTTGTGAGGTGGTGATTGACAGGAAATTGGGCCAAGAGGGTCAATTATTTGATGATCTCATGGGAGTTTATGCTTATAAGGGAAAATATTTACTAAGTAACACCATATGGGTTGGGGACAAACTCAATCAACTACCTATGCCAATGCTCCTTTGTCTTGTATAATTCTCGATGGGACATAGGACCATCTTGAGAAGGTTGAGTGCCTAATATTTGAATTGTGATGCCAAAGTCTAGGTAATGGCTGGAGTGTTGCTCGTTGGTGGAGTTATGGACTTGGATGCTTAGGGATATGTACTTAGTTGTGGTGGAAGTTTAGGTTAGCCTTTCGAGATGCATGAGGGTACATGAATATAAAACTTGATGCCTTGATCTAGTATATTAGATCCTTTATACACTAAGATAAGGTATGATGCATTAGAGCCCTAATAAACCAACAAAGGTCTAGTGCCTTAGAGCCTTAATAGATTTAGAGAGGTATGGTGCCTTACATCCCTATTAAACCAAAGGGCTTTAAGCCTTATTCCTAAAGTTGGGAAGAAATGCTAGGGTATTGTTGACGCTTCCTGGGAGATTTAGATGCCTACTCTGGTTGGTGGTCTTATATTAGTTTAGTGGAGGGTGTTGTGGAAGATATGAGGAGAAATTGCAAAAAAAAAGAGGAGTCCCTAAGTAATATAATCAAACTTAACTTTAGGATGAAGTTCTTTGAAGGGGGGAGTATGTAAAGCCCCATAGTATTATTAAATAATATTAATAATAATAAGGTGAAGGGTCATAATTTTTTTAAAGACAAATTTATTGATAAAAGAAAAAAGGTAAAAATGAGTAAAGATAAATTATGCAAAAACTAAATTAAGAAAATATTAAGCTAAAAATAAAAATGCGTGGTGACAAGTGAATCCTATGCATGAGGTTTTTCCTTCCATTTCTAGACAAAGGAGTTTAATTTAATGGATGGGGAGAAGGATATGAGACACCCTTTTTCTTAGAAAATTATTGGAAAGTGAGTATTATATATTGGAAGAGGTAGTTGAATAAGGTCTTGGAGGCTCTTAATTATCTTGACCAAGTGGTCGGTTAAGTGGAGATTCATCCCCCACATGTTGGTAATAGTAAAAAAGATTAGAGAATGGAGTATGACAATTCAATGTTCATGGTGTTGTAATTAAGTTGATTTCTTAAACACTCACAAAATATTCCTCCCACTCAACTCTCATGTGGGTTATGCAATTAAAAATTAAACCTTATTTATGTTTATTAGTTAATGGTTATGAATACAATTTATGTTTGTTTAATATTGAATTTTGTGCCATTATATGTGTTAAAATCACTATCAATATCATATATGCCATTGTAATGTAATAATTGCAATGTAATTATTATACATGATTTAATTATTTTGATTTACTTCATCAATAAAATTAATTTAATTATTATTTTTTAATCATAATTAGGTAATTTTATTACTAAAAATTTATGGCTAGAGAGCATAGCAAGAGTACATTTTTTAACAAAGCATGTGTCTATGGCTTGATGCTTATTAAGTTGGGAAAAAACAAAGCCTATTATAACAAAAAGGAACTAGGTATCTCTATACAAAAAGCTTTTTCTTCTATAGAGATGAATGAAAACTCTCAAAATTACATGGGCTCTAAAAAATATTACATTTATTTGTTAGAACAAGACCTATGGACTACAAGTTGACCATCTAAATATGCTACTTAGGCTACATCATTCAAGTCTAGGAGGAGAGGAATTAGATGCACATGTTGAGAGGAGATAAAGCACATAAAGGATGAAAGAGAGCAAGGCCTCATAGTGTTAAGTAGTGTAACTTATTCCAAATTCCTTTGAACCCAACCAATTTCATCATCTAATTGTTGAAATTGTTACCTATGTTATATCAGAATGTCCATTAAAGTTGCAATTTCGGTCGTGAGCTACTAAATCCTTATGTGAAGGAAACAGGGGATATCATGAATGTCCTCAAGCTAGAATTGAAAACTAAGAGGGAGTTTCAACCCTAAAGAAGAGGATTGCAATTCCATAATCTCAGGGAATGGGGTAGATACCATACATGAATATAGTGTTGGGTTGTGTTATATTCTTTCCACGACTACCCCATGCGCGGGGGGTCACAGGGGGGTGGTAGCCCCCCTTGTACGTTGTGCGGGGCGTTGTTGGGAGGTCACAAGGGAGTGGCTACCCCCTGTTGTATCACCCCCCTACACAGGGTTCGGAGCAGCGCCCCGAGAATTTTTTTTTGGACCCTATATTAGGTGGGCGGACTTGCCTATGGTTTTGTGCATGGGTTTCACACATGGTTTTGGGCATGATGTTTTTATGTCCATGATATTTTTTAGATCCAGTCAAGGGAACTACAGTTATGTTCTAATCCACGGTTAATGATTGGGGTTTATGGATGCTTAGGCATGTATATATATGTATTGTAACATTGAAAGGAACATAATGAAAAATCAATCTGGTAGTCCCGGTTATGGGATCCAGGAGAAAATCTTTGTGTATATCTATTTTATGTTTTATGCTCTCACCATTGTTTATCTTCTGTTTTTAGAATTCTTATGCAGGTAATTTTTGTACGTGGTTAAAACCTACATTTGGTATCAGAGTTATTTTAGCTTCAAGGGGACACCTTTGCTACTGAGGGGTTTTTCTCGAGCCTGTGGTAGACCTTTTTCAGTGGGAGATCTGCGGGATCAATTCTTGTGGTGAAAGAAGATGGTGAGCAGTGGAAAGATAGAGATTGAGAAATTTAATGGTCAGAGTCTTAAGTTGTGGAAACTCAAGTTGGAGGATCTGCTGGTGGATAAAAATCAATGGATCGCGGTAGATCTGGGTACTAAATCAACAACAATGTCAATTGAAGACTAGGCGAAGTTGGATCGAAAAGCAAAGAGCACAATACGATTATGTGTCTCAGATTCAGTGTTGATTAATGTATTAGGGGAAGCTTCGACAAAGGCTTTGTGGGACAAGTTAGGGACTTTTTACCAATCTAAGTCTCTAGTGAATAAATTGTTCCAACAGAAAAAGTTGTATAACTTGAGGATGAAAGATGGAGACTCAGTGACAGAACATCTATCTGTTGATATTAAAATTTCAAATGAAGATAAGTGCATCAGTTTGTTGTGTTCTCTACTAGATTGGTGGGATAGTCTGGTTGTTGCAATAGGTAGCAATGCAACTGCCTTGGAGTTTGATGAAACAGTCTCATCCTTTTTGTCAGAGGAGATGAGACGGAAAAATATGGAGGGTCAGAATAGTGATGCCTTGTTTGTACGAGGACAGTCCCAGAATAGAAAAAAAAAATTCATCGAGTGGGAGATCTAAATCTAGAGGGAGATCTAAATCTCCAGGAAAACCTGTAAAGGTGTGTTGGAAATGTGGAAAGGAAGGGCACTTCAAAAGGGACTATAAATCTAAAGCTCCTGAGAAAGGAAAGGTATCTGATGATGCTCCTTGCAGAGGTGAAAGCCACCTCAGATGAAGGTGGGGATGTGTACTTGTCTTCTTCTTCAAGTACACATGTAGATCATGAGGCATGGTTTATTGACTCGGGTGCATCATTTCACTTCACTCCCCATAAAGTGTGGTTCTGCGAGTATGAGAAATATGATGGTGGCGATGTCTTCTTAGGGGATGACAGGAAGGCTAGAATCATTGGTCATGGAAAATTCAAGTTGAAGTTGCAAGGTGGAAGGATTAGAACACTTCTGGGTGTACTGCATATTCCTGCATTGGCCAGAAATCTGATTTCCATAAGCAAGTTGGATGATGCAGGTGTAAAAACAGTGTTCGAGAAAGATACCTACAAGATGGTTAGAGGAGCACTGGTATTGAGGTGGGGAGTTTGGATTGGAACTCTGTACAAGCTTCAAGGTAACACTATTATTGATGGGTGCAACAGTTTTGTGGTTCCTGAAAGTGGAGCAGAAAATCTAGTGGTCTTTGTAGAAAATACCATGTTATGGCATCAAAGGCTTGGACATATTGGAGAGAAGGGCCTTCGAATACTTCATGGTAAAGGTATGGTAGAAGGTATGTCTAATAGCTCTATGGATTTTGAAATATGTGAAAATTGTGTATATGGGAAGTAGAATCGGTTGAGTTTCCCCTCTGGTGGTAAGAGGGTGAAACAGATATTAGAGCTTGTGCACAATGACGTGTTAGGACCTGTGTCGGTTCCATCATTGGGAAATTCAGTGTACTATGTATCATTTATAGATGACTTCTCAAGGAATACATGGATATATTTCCTCGGGAAGAAATCTGAAGTCTTTGATAGGTTTAAATATTTTAAGGCTCTAGTGGAAAACCAAACAGAGAAGAAGATAAAGGTATTGAGGACATATAACGGTGGAGAGTTTTGAAAGAAGAAATTTGAAGAGTTCTGTAAGAAGTCTAGTATAGCATGGCAGAAGACTACTCCATACACACCTAATCAAAATGGAGTTTTAGAAATAATGAACAAGATGTTGATGGAAATGGCAAGAAGAATGCTCAGTGGTGCCAAGTTAGGACAGGAATTCTGGGCAAAGGAGGTGGGGACTGCATGTTATCTGGTCAACAGATCACCTTCATCAGTGTTGGAAGATAAGACTCCACAAGAGGTATGGGCTAGTAAGAAACCTTCTCTTTCACATCTAAGGGTATTTGGATGTGATGCATATGTACATGTTCCAAAGGATAAAAGAACAAAGTTGGATAATAAATCTAAAAAGTGCATCTTTATTGGGTATAAGGATGGTTTAAAAGGTTATAATCTTTGGAACCCAGTAACAGGGAAGGTTGTGTACAGCCAAGATGTGGTGTTTGGAGAGGTGAAAGATGTTATTAAACATGAATTCCTACCAAAGGAACCTGAGAAGATAGAGTTTGAGCTAAAGGAGGAAGAATCAGAGTCTACAGTAGAAGAGGAATCAGAAGATGAAGAGCCACAAACTCCTGCTATGAGAAGATAAATTCGAGAAAGAAGGCAGCTAGAAAGGTATAGTACATCTACTTTTTGTTCAAATTTTTCTTTATCTATTATTGATGATGATCCTAGAACTGTGAGGGAAGTAGTAAGTTCAGAGGATGGAAAACTCTAGAAAGAGGCCATGGTTGATGAAATGGATCTTTGCACAAAAATGAGGCTTGGGATCTAATGGAGTTACCGACTAGAAGGAAACCCATTGGAAGCAAATGGGTGTTTAAGAAGAAGATGAATGCAGAAGGAAAGGTGGAGAAATAAAAAGCTCGCTTGGTAGAAAAAGGTTATTCCCATGTGCCAAGAATTGATTTTGGTGATATTTTTTCTCCTGTTGCCAAGGTAGCTTCTATTAGATTACTTTTATCTGTTGATGCTACTTTTGATTTTGAGGAAGAACATATGGATGTGAAGACAACATTTATTCACAGGGATATGGAAGAAGAGATCTACATGAAGCAACCTGAAGGCTTTGCAGTGAAGGGTAAAAAAGAACTGGTATGCAAGTTAAAAAAGTATCTATATGGATTAAAACAATCACCAAGGATGTGGTATCAGAAATTTGATACATTTATACGAGGACTTGGCTTCACCAGAAGCAAAGCATATCATTGTGTGTATTTTAAATTAATTGGTGACCATGTCATTTATCTATCCTTGTATTTGGATGACATGTTGCTAGTTGGAAATAACAAAGAAATTATCTAGGATTTGAAGACCAAATTGTACTCCAAATTCAACATGAAAGATCTTGCTGCTGCAAAATATATTTTGGGCATGGAAATTAAACGAGATCGGGCAAAGAGGAAGCTCTGGTTAAACGAGAGGAGGTATGTTGAGACAATACCGCAGAGGTTTAATATGCAGGATAGTAAACCGGTGAAGGGTCTTATTCTTGTAGGTGTAAATTTATCTCTTGAATAGTGTCCCAAGGCATAAGAAGAGGAAGACGACATGTCCCATGTTCCATATGCAAGTATAGTCGGTAGCCTGATGTATGCAATAGTTTGTACTAGACCAGCCATTGCACATGCAGTGGGATTATTGAGCAGGTTTATGTCAAAACCAGGGAAGGAGCATTGGACAATAGTGAAGCGGGTTTTTAGGTATTTGTGTGGCACTAGTGATTATGGTTTGTGCTACCAAGGAAGACCAGGATTGGATAGAGTTTTGGACACCCGTGGCTTTGTTGATGCAGATTGGGCTGGAGATTCGGATCAGAGAAGATCTACAAGTGGGTATGTGTTTAACCTATTTGGAGGTGCAGTGACTTGGATGACTAAGAGACATTTTCTACTCACACTTTCAACTACAAAGGCATAATACATGGCAACCACTCATGCAAGCAAGGAATAAGTTTGGTTGCAGAGATTATGTTTAAGTATGGGATTAGTACAGCGAGCTATAAGGATAGACTTTGACAGCCAAAGTGCAATTTTCTTGGCAAAGAACCCTACTTATCATTCAAAGAAAAAGCACATTGATGTTCAATATCACTCTGTGAGGGATATGGTTGAGGACAAAAAGGTGTTGTTGGGAAAGGTGGACACTTTGAAAAATATTGCAGATGCATTGACAAAGTCTGTGAGCACTGAGAAGTTCTCATGGTGTATAAAAGCAATGGGTGTTGCAGGGTTGGATTAATGACTAAGCTCTCCTGAGGAAAGAAAACAAAAAATGGGAAAATGTTGGGGTTGTGTTATATTCTTTCCACGACTACCCCACATGCGGGGGGGGCGGTAGCCCCATTTGTAAGTTGCGTCAGGCATTGTTCGGTGGTCACAGGGGGGTGGCTACCCACCTTTTCGGGGAGTATCATCACGGGGTCCAAGGCAACGGCCCGGGAAAAAAAGTTGGACCCTATATTAGGTGGGAAGACCTACCTATGGTTTTGTACATGGATTTCACACATGGTTGTGAGCATGATGTTTTTCTGTCCATGGTATTTTGTAGATCCGGTCAAGGGAACTATGGTTATGTTCTATTCCATGGTTAATGGATTTGGATTTATGGATGCTTCGGCATGTATATATATGTATTCTAACATTGAAAGGAACATAATGAAAAATCAATCTGGTAGTCTCGGTTTTGGGATCCAAGGGAAAATCTGTGTGTATATTTGTTTTATGTTTTATGCTCTCATAATTGTTTATTTTCTGTTTTTTAGAATTCGTATGCAGGTAATTTCTGTACGGGGTTAAAACTTACATATAGGAAGTGAAATTACAATGAAGAATAGAGGATCCCCATAGCCTCCATAAAGAAGGCCAATTTCCAGTGAACTAGAGACATGGAAAATCTCACAAACTCGCACTTAATGAGGGAATTAGTGAGCATGTACCTATAACCTCATTTCATTCAATGGAGATCTACAGACCTATATGAGTAATAATACCATTCACTAATTACATAGTTGGTGTGCATGTTAACTAGATCAAGCATCACTAACAGTTAGTCCCTATCTAGTGCCCACAACATATTATGAGTGTTGACATTTGTGGGATCATGGAATTGGTTGTCGATAAAATGTGTCATTGATACATATGATTCCTTGATTTAATTGTACTTCATGATTAGCCAAACCATCAAAATACAAGTTTAAGACCCTTAGCACATGGATAGTGACCATGTTCGAGAAGCATGAAATCCTTGTGTGGAGTCATTCCCAAGATTAGGATTTGGAGGGGAAGAACCGACTTGAACATGCATTATTATATTTTGAGAATCACCCAGAATTATAAGAGAGTGAGGTTTCAAGGAGACAGCTAAATTTATTCCTTGTAGAAAGGCATAAATTTATGTTTAATTCCTAGTGGTATACCCTAATCTCTAAGCATACTAATATAAACAAGTTCCTCTAGGGCATATAACAACACTCCCCCCCCCCACCACCGACACTTGTCACTCTAAATATTATTAGTTAATTATTATGAATTATTTAATTTCCATTATTAATTTAATTATTATTGATGATTTAATTATTTTAATTAACTTAATTATTATTTATTTATTTATTTTTACATATATAGTGATATATATTCCATATGAGGAACATGCATATTATGTCTTGTTAGGTCCCTATAATACTAGTGTATTCCCTTATTATTATTGTCATTGTAGCCCCTTATTGTTATTTTTGTGCCCATGTTGTCCCCATATTTTTATTATTGTGCCCCATAGAAGCCCACTATTGTTATTGTTGTGCCCTTACATTATTATTGTTATGTCAACTTTGACTATATTGTGACCCCTTAGACTCTTATATATAGAAAGGAGGTATTGTCATTTATATCATCCAAGAATTGTTCATTTGTGTAATGTAAAGGAGGCTTCCCCCTCGAAGAGGCTGATTTTGAAGTCATTGCTCTATCTTCTCTTCTATTAGGCGAGTTGGTTGCATAAAAATTGGTATCAGAGCTTTGGATTATAGGGTTTCTCTACTTCAAACAAGTAATCGTGGCATTTTCGCTATAACTTTTTTTCTACGATGTTTTAGAAGCTAAAATTAAAACCCATTTGATCTAAAATCTTGATGAACCTTGGGTATGAATTTTAGATCTTTTCTCACTATATTTTAGGAGATATGATCTAAGGAAGTTAGGGTTTTTGCATGATCACGAATTATATCTCAAACAAGTGACCTAGGGAAAATCGTCATAACTTTCTCTTTGAGCATCAGATTGAAATTTTATAAAAAGGTACAAAAAGAGGAAAGACTGTAGTTTTCTTTGTATCAATTTCAAGTCCAAAGGTTGAAATAGTGACACGTGGAACTTCATACAAGTTCGCTCTACTGAACTAGTTTATAATCAGGTCATCATGGGATATTTGGAATAAGTATTTCTTGGAGAATTAAATCATGACCAGACTTGTGGGGTTGGAATGAGGACTCAGAGGGCTACCACATCAAGAAATTTCAGACCTTGGAGATCCAAAATTATAGATATACAACATATTCAATATCGAGCTCCTACAAAGCCAAAAAAAAGTGTGTAGTCTTTTTAAAATTTTGCATAAGTTTGGTTTGAAAAAATAGTTTGAAGGAATTCAAAGGACATAGTGAAGCATAATTATTATTAATTGATGCCTCGAAGAAAGAAAATGGAAACACATAGTAAGAAACCTGAAAGTTCTAACATGACTCATGAAGAAGAGGAAGAAATGCAACATGATATATCAAAATTATGAGACCAAGTGCAACAAATTTCACTCTCACAAAAAGTAACAGAAGATAAGATGGATGGTTTAAATAATGGCGTGGAAATTAACATGGATGGTTTAAATAATGGCGTGGAAGCTAATATGGATGGCATGGAAGATAAGATGGATGGTTTAGAAGTAAACATTGAAGATTTGAAGAAAGACATGGAAGGTTTGAAAAGAGGTTTGGCAAAGTTGCTACAAGAAATGCTTCCTAATGGTGAAAAGGTAGTAGAGGAAACCCATGATGAGAAAAAAAAAATGTTAGTCATGATTTCATAGACTCTAATGCTGGATTGAATACCCACCATGTTCCAAAGATCGATATGAGGAAGTTTTACGGCAAGGATCCTGTAACATGGATACTACAGATGGAGCGACATTTCGATCTCCATAATGTGAAAAACACACAAAAGATATGCATTGTGACTTTATATTTGGAACCCAATTAGTTTGTATGGTATTGATTCCTTTATTCTCGTAAATAAATTGTCACTTGGGCAATTTTACAGAAAAAATGATAGCACATTATGAGGATACAAGAAGCAACACCTTTTTTAGCCAATTGATAAATCTCAAACAAAAAGGTTCAATGGTGGAGCACATTGAGGACTTCCAAAAATTGAATATAAGGGTAAAAGATCTTCCAGAGGAGCATAGTATTGATGTGTTCATAGGGACATTAAAGAATAGCGTCCAACATGAGGTTCGCCTTTGGGAACTTGATTCATTGGAGAAGGCATTCAAGTTGGCAAGAAAAGTTGAAAGCAAAATTATGGCAACAAGAAAACCTACCAATCACAACAATAAAGATGGAAATGTTGTTGCTCCTATCCTTCCACAACCTACAAGGTTAACACCACAACAATTGGAAGAAAAAAGAGCAAAATGGCTTTGTTACAGTTGTGATAGCAAATACACTAAAGGTCATAAGTGTGCTGAGAAGAAATTATTTTACATAGACTGTGAAGAGGAAGAAGAAAAGGAAGAAGAAACATCAAAAGAAGAGGATACACACTAGGAACAAAGCCTAGAGAAAGAATAAATGAATCTAAACATATCTTGTAATGCATTGGTTGGAATAACCAATCCTAAAACTATCAAGATAGAAGGACATATCAAGAGGAAAAAGTTAATAGTGTTAATTGATTCGACAGTACCCATAATTTTATTCATTGTAAGATAGCGAAGGAATTGAATTGCTTCCTATATCCAACACCATAGTGTCAAGTGATGGTTGCAAATGGAAGAATCATAAATTACTCTAGAAAGTGTCATAATATCAAGCTATCTAGGGGAGAATATGTGTTTAATAGTCCAATGCTTTCCATTCCAATGGGTGGTCCTGATGTTGTACTAGGATTCCAATGGCTACAATCTTTGGGTACGATAGCTTTCAATTTTCAAGAACTTTTCTTAAAAAAAAAATAGAAGGAAAGGAAGTTGAATTAAGGGGTATCCCAGGGAAACCGGGAAAGATAATCAACTCTAATGGCATGACAAAAATTCTAAAGAAATAACAATGCAACGTAATTGCACAATTATGTTCGCTAGAGGTTCCCATGTCGAAATCATATATTTCTCCAAATCTCCAAAAAGTCTTGGATAATCATTCCATTGTATTTGAGACTCCAAAAGGCCTCCCACCTATTCGTGATCATGATCATACTATTCATTTGATTCTACGAAGTGTTCCTCCAAACATCAGGCCTTATAGATATCCCTATGCCCAAAAGAGTGAAATTGAATGTATGGTTGCATAAATGCTAGAGGCTAGTATAATTCAACCTAGTCAAAGTTCTTTCTCTGCTCCGGTACTATTGGTGCACAAGAAGGATGGATCATGGCGCATGTGTCTGGATTATAGGGAGCTCAACATGCTCACTATTAAAGATAAATTTCCCATTCGTGTCATTGATGAATTATTGGATGAATTGAAAGGAGAAATTTACTTCACCAAGTTGGACTTTCGTTTAGGATATCATCAAATCAGAATGAATACTAAAGGCATTCCGAAAACAACATTTAGAACTCATGAGGGCCATTATGAATTTTTGGTCATGCCTTTTGGCCTTACCAATGCACCTTCTACATTTCAAGGTTTGATGATTTCCATTTTCAAACCCTTCCTTAACAAATTTGTGTTGGCATTTTTTGATGATATACTAATTTACAAAAAGTCTTAGAAGGATCATGTTCAACATGTTGATAGAGTGCTCAAACTATTGGAGGAGAAACAATTATATGCAAAAACCTCCAAATGTTTCTTTGGAGTACAAGGGGTGGAATATTTGGGTCATATTGTATCTCATGAAGGTGTTAAGGTAGACCCTAGCAAAATTAAAGCCATTAAGGAATGGAAAATCCCCACATCCATAAAAAATCTGCGATGATTTCTCAGGTTGACAGGGTATTATCGCAAGTTTGTTCAGAATTATGGGAGAATAACAGCACCTCTAACAACATTAATAAAGAAAGATGCATTTTCTTGGAATCCAGAAGCAACGAAAGCCTTTGAACATCTTAAAGAGGCAATGTGCTAAGCACCGGTCTTAGCTACACCAAACTTCACAAAAACCTTTATTGTGGAATGTGATGCCTCAGGAAATGGAAATGGTATTGTTTTAATGCAAGAAGAAATACCCATTTCTTTTGAAAGTCGTCTAATCAAAGGGAGGTATTTACACAAAGCTATTTATGAGAAGGAAATGTTGGCAATACTACATTCACTTAAGAAATGGCGACCTTACCTAATGGGAAGACACTTCAAGGTAAAAAAAACCATGATAGTCTTAAATAAATTTTAGAACAAAGATTTTCTTCAGAAGAGCAGCAAAAATGGGTCACAAGTATGTTGGGTTATGACTTTGAAATCATTTACAAAAAAGGGAAGCAAAATCTTGTTGCAGATGCACTCTCAAGAAAGGATGAGGATGTGGAAGCATTTCTTAGCGCCATTTATATTATCCAACCAGATTGGATAAACGAAGCAAGGGATGAATCAAATAATGACGAAGAAGTGTGGGCATTCATTCAAAAGCTACAACAAGACCCCAGTACATCTGATACATTTAGCTGGAAAAATGATTCGTTATGGTACAAAGATCGCTTATACCTCTGTAAGAATTCCCAACTCAAACAAAATATTCTTATGGAATTTCACACCTCTCCCTTAGGAGGGCACTCAGGATTTTTAAAAACTTACCACAAGGTTAAGAAGGAATTTTTTAGGGATGGCCTTAAATCTGATATTCAAATTTTTGTGGTGGAATGTTTGGTTTGCCAACAAAATAAAGTTGAAATAATTAAGACCCCGGGTCTATTACAACCTTTATCCATTCCAAGTCAATGTTGGGAGGAGGTTTCAATGGATTTTATCACATGTTTATCCAAGTCCGAAGGAAATAGTGTCATCATGGTGGTAATTGATAGACTTACCAAGTATGCACACTTTTGTGCATTATCTCATCCCTTTAAAGCCAGTACAGTTGCTACTGCATTTATGGAAATAATTCAAAAGCTACATGGAAACCCAAAGATTATTGTAAGCGACAAAGATCCCATTTTCACTGGAAATTTTTGTACACAATTATTTTCTTGTCTAGGTACTCAGTTAGCTCATAACTCATCTTATCATCCTCAATCTGATGGGAAAATTGAGAATGTGAACAAATGTTTTGAACGATGCCTTCGTTGCTTTGTATCTGATAAACAGACACAATGGGTAAAATGGTTGCCTCTGGCTGAAAGTTCGTATAACACTTCCTTCCGTACTGCAGCAAAAATGACCCCATTTATGGCAAATTATGGATATCATCCACCGTCCATCACATCATATTTAAGAGAAAATTCTAAGGTTCAAGTAGTGGAAGATCACATCAAGCATCAACAACAATTTCTCCAACTCTTAAAGGATAACCTCACTTTGGCACAAAATAGAATGAAACAACAGGCAGATCAACATCGTAGCAAAAGAAGTTTTGATGTAGGTGACTGGGTATCTCTACAGCTACAACCATACAAACAAATGTCCCTCAAGCAAGCTAAGAATGATAATAAATTATCACCAAAGTATTATGATCCGTACAAGGTGTTGCAAAAGATTGGTACTATGGCATACAAATTGGAGCTTCCTACACCTTCCCGAGTGCACCTAGTTTTCCATGTTTCATGCTTAAAGAAGGTTATAGGTGACAAGCTCCAAGTTCAAACAATATTGCCAAAACTTGATGATGAAGGAAAAATCATATTGGAACCTGAAGCAATCACAGAAACAAGAACTCGACAGCTACGAAATCCATCAACTTCAGAGTATCTCATCAAGTGGAAGAACTTACTCGCTGAAGATTCCACATGGGAGGATGAGAATTTTATATAGAAGCATCCCGAACTGCTCAAGCATTGAGGACAACACTTTTCTGAAGGAGAAGGGCATGTCAGGTCCCTATAATACTAGCATATTATTTTATTATTATTGTCATTGTAGCCCCTTATTGTTATTGTTGTGCCCATGTTGTCCCCATATTATTATTATTGTGCCCCATAGAAGCTCACTATTGTTATTTTTGTGCCCTTACATTATTATTGTTATGTTGGCTTTGACTATATTATGACCACTTAGACTCCTATATATATGTTGGGCACAGGATCCCCAAGGGAATTTTTGGGGCTAAAAGACCATATCTTGGTCAAATTTTGTAATCCAAGTGTAAAGACTCCACATTTTGTGGTCATGGAGCGCATAGGTGTTAAAGAGTCATAGGGTTGCCCGCCCTTATTTTGGAAATGTAATGGCGGTTGTAAAAGATCTACCCATGGTTCGCAAACCATGGGATTGTATAAATAGAGCTAAGCTCTCAGTAGTTTGATAGGAAGAATGAAGATATGATGTATGAGAGATAGATCTGAGGTATAAGTCTAAGTTCTGGTCGTAGCATAAGTGGAGGCTCTACAGCTGAGTGCAAAGAGGCCTAGAAGTCCACAGTTGAGTGCGCGGACCCCTGCAGCTGAGTGCGCAGGGCGGGTCGAGTCTGTAATGGTCCAGAATTATCAATAAAGAGAAGTATTCTACAAATTTTTACGTCTTTATTTCCTGTTTATGCATCTTGTTATGTTGGGTATGAGTTTCACTTATAATGCTTATATGATGCGCGAATGTATGTAAATGTGTTGGTTAAGTGAACGTAGGTAAGAACTTCTGTTTACGCGAAGCTAACTAAGATTGGTTAATAAGATAAGTAAGACACTTAGCCTAGTTTGGGAGATATCACAGTTCGTTGCCTTAGCAGCGCGAAAGTACCTTAGCCCTAGGTTAGGGCTTCGCGAAAGCCAATTGTACACTTCCGCGAAGGTGCTGAAGGGTGGAGCAAAGGGCTAAGCAACCTGTGCAAAGGCCAGTATAGCCAGAATAAACCAACATCACAACCATCTCAAGGGTGCGGAAACTTGGTTCCAACATCCCCCAATACTACTTCGGGTGAGACTTCAGTCCGCGCTCCGCGGGCTAATTCCGAAAGGGCCAGTAGTGTTTGGATTTGCTTAGCTAACAAACACTGAACCTGGGTCAGGCCCCCTCAAGCCAACAAATGGTTCTATTGCCGGGACTGGAATTTGCATAAGAGATGTGTGATGTCGTATCACTGGAATCCAACTAAGAAGGAGATTGGAGACTGGTTGGATAGAAAGATCCATGAATTTGCGGTACAGAAGAACAAAAACCCGCGTTTGTCAAAAGAACAGTGGCTAGACCGATACCTGTATACGGAGATCCACGAAATCTTTTTCGCCTACTTTCCTACTAAGTTATACGAGTGGATCGTGAAGCTAGTAGATAGCCAAGGAAGGTGGAAACTTGACGGTCCTATTGTGTGGACCCCAGAGCTAGTGCGAAGGTTGGAAGCATCGAAGGATAAGATCGCCTGCACTGTCGATCATTGGCTCGATCGCGTCATAGGAGGATTTGTTACTGAATTCATGGGAAACACCTCAGTCAGCTATAGCGAGGCAGAGCGACGCATTTTCAAAGGACCGCGAGGTAAGTACGTAAAATCTTTGAATACTTGGATTAAAAATTTGTTGTGCAAAAAATGGGTTATGCAGCTACCTTGATGTTCGGGACTACGCGAAGAGGAAAAATTTACAGAAACGAAGGAAATAAGGGTCTAGAGCATAGCCCCTTGATTTCACATCCACGAAGGGATGAAGAAGGGATAGCGAAGGTCTCTCTGTGAAGTGCTATTCAGTTGATAAGACAAGGAATCCTGTGAATACCACCTTCGTCCATACCACCTCCGACTTCACCGCCATCGCCTCCAACTTCACCCGTACCACCTCCACCTCCACCGCGATTCAGTATGGCGAATACAGTGAAGTTGATTTTGTTCAAAGGCTTGGGAAATGAGGACCCAAACTAATTTTGGTTCGTCGTGAGGGTTGTATGGGAAGCTCAAGGTATTACAAATGATCACATAAAGAAGGTGACATTGGTTAGTGCTTTGCAAGCTCGCATGCTAACCTGGTTATATTAAGTACTCCAATGATAACCCGAATGCTAGAGTAGTGGACATCCAAGCAGCACTAAATAGGGAATTTAGCAGGCCTAAATCTGAAGCTTAGTCGATTGTGGGATTCAAAGAGATCGCGATGCAACTAGGTGAGACAACTTGGGAAATGGATCAAAGGCTGAAATGTACAATCCATGAAGCCAACATGAATTTGACAAAGGGACAACATCATGAGTGGTTTGTGGCTTCATTACTACTACACTTGAGGAGTGCGTTGTCGTAGAAAAAGATAACAACTCACGCAGAGGCCTTGGAGATTGCCATGAGACTACATGAGACTCTGATGCAAGATCCTAATATAGGAGTCCAGCAGATGCATGCGCAGCTGGAGAATCTGTGCCTTGAGATGCAAAGTCTGAAGTAGGACAGGACGGTTCGGTTAGGTACGCAAGGAAGTATGGTGCTTGAAAATGGTGCTTGAAATGCAAGAGTCGGGGTCATGACAAAGACCATTTCCCGGTCTTTACAAATTACCTTGCAGGGGGAGGATTGATGCCTTTAAGGCCGGAAGCTCAAGTAGGACCTAGCACGACGTCTGCTTTATGGTGCGCTATATGTCAAGTAGTCGAAAAACATGCCACAGATAACTACCACTTGCTACAGAAGTATGTACAAGCACCGCAAAAATTGTTCTACAACTTTTTTAGGTCAGTAAGACATGATGAGCATACTTGCAAGAGCTACAAATTGATGATGGATAGAACTCCCGCCTACAAGATTCAGGCTGAAACACGACCCCTTGACCAGAATGCAGGGCTGGTGCAGACAGGATTTCAGGGGCACGGATGAGACCAAGGTGGAGGAGGACCTGGTAGAGGTCAAGGACAATTGATTTGCTACAATTACGGAGGACCAGGACACTATGCTCGCGATTGCACTAATCCAACGTGTCTGTCATGCAAGTATTGAACAATGTTTGATCATGAAATAGAAGATTGTCCTATGATGATAGCTAGGATATGTGACAAAGGGGTGCTAGCACCTCCCTCGACTCAGAACCTGCAAATGATGAGGTCTGAGCCGCGCAAGGAAGATATAAACATAAATATTGTGCTCCGGAGTGGAATCACGATGAGAGATGACAAGGGAAAACAACCAGACGAAAGTATCGGGGTTCGCAAAGCCCCAACGAAAGAGGCTAAGTTTGATTTGGAGTGTGCTTGTGAGGCCTTCATGGAAGCTAAGAAGAGCTTCACTGAGGCCTCTACTTCGGGAAGTAAGGATAACCCTGAGCCGGAGATGGAACCCTCTATGCTCACAACTTTCCTGGAAACATGTATGAAGTTATTGTGTGACAATAAGGCTGTAAAAGGGCTACAAGAACTCATCAATAGATGTGTTGGAACCGCGCCAGGTGAGCCGTGCGTAGTACGAAAGATTGGCAAACATAAAACAAGGACGGGATGGGAGATGAGACTGACCACACAAATAGGAGAGTATGAAATGGATCAAGTCATTTTAGACCTGGGGTCAAATGCGAATGTCCTACCAAAGCAGACTTGGGAGTGAATGGGGAGACCTATGCTACAATGGTCTCCGATTCAGCTAAGGATGGAAAATCAGTAAAAAATCATACCCATGGGGCGGCTACATGGGTTGACCGTGGATATTGAGGGAGTGAATGCGCTGGAAGATTTTGAATTAATAGAGATTGTAGATGACAACAATCCCTACCCTGCACTCCTGGGAATTGACTGGGCTACTGATATGAATGGGGTAATCAATCTGAAGAAGCGAAAGATGATCTTTGAGAAGAAATCACTGCACGTAATAATACCCCTGGATCCTGCTGAAGGATCGCGCTATACGGAACCAGTTTGTGATTATGAGAGTGATGATGATCTGGACTACATCTATAAGATAACAGCGCGAGACCAAGACTGGGTGAATCCCACCGCGGATGGATGGATTACATGGGAGCGCGAGAGTTCCTGCACTTCGAATTTTGACGAAGAAATAGAACGCTGGCAGAATCATTACATGAAGTAACTACGTTGAATTGCAACATGATGACCCGGTCGCTGCGTTGTGTGTCATCAGAGGTAAGAAATATGCCTATTTATGATGGTCTAAATGAGGTAGATACCTTTTTGGATGCATTTGAAAGAGAGGTGCCAGAAAAGCAACGCTTCCAGGCCTTAGACTGGGCACTGCGCGCTACGCCCACAAGATGGTGGGGTACGCACAAGGGAAGCTTTGATGATTGGCACGAATGTAGGAGGATGATGAGAGCACGATTTGGGAAGCCTAAGATGTGACTAACAGGAAAGTACGATGGGTAGGATGATTCGCATGCACAATTGGCCAAAGCGGAGAAGAACTACTCTACCACTGAACGCGAGGGGCTAACTATGGTGTATGTGCTCCAGAAGTATCGACACTACTTGCTAGGAGGCCACTTTAAGATGTATACATATCACTTCACGATGAAGTACCTGGTCAATAAGCCTGTGTTGTGGGGGCGAATCTGCAAATGGCTCTTATTGTTACAAGAGTACAATTTTGAAGTTGTTGTGAAGCCTGGATGATTGAACACGAGACCAGATCATCTGTCGCGCATCGAAACAGGGGAGGAACCTACTAACTTGGAAGAAGGATTGCCTGACATGCAGCTATTTTCAGTGCATGTCATGGATGGCCATTTTGAGGATATAATACACTTCCTAACAATAGGAACTGCACTGGAAGGATACTTTGTCCAGCAAAAGAAGTAATTAGTGGTGCGTACAGCAGATTTCTCTGTCATTCCTGGGCATCTATACAAGATGGGGACTGATGAGATATTGCGATGGTATGTACTTGAGTTTAACGAAGCAGCATCCTTGCAGACGCTCATGGGGGTGCCGCGGGAGGACATTATGCAAGGAGAGCAACTACGCAGAAGATTCTGCATGCCAGGTTGTGGTGGCCAACCCTTCATCAGGATTCAAAATCATATTGCAAGGCATGTGATGTATGTCAAAGAATAAGTAGGCCATCACACAGGGATGAAATGCCTTTGAATCCACAATGATGTTGCAACCCTTCAAAAAGTGGGCAATATATTTTCTAGGACCCATTTAGCCCCAAGGGAAGATAGAAGCGAGGTACATTATCACTGCAACCAAGTATTTGACTCGTTGGGCAGAAGCGCAGCCGGTGAAGGATTTCACAGGCGCGATGGCTGCGAAGTTCCTATTTGAACATGTACTGACATGATTTGGATGTCCAAGAATCTTGATGAGTGATCGTGGTACACACTTCCTGAATGAGGCGATCAGTGCACTAGTGGAGGAATTTCAGGTGTATCACCAAAAGAACACACCTTATCACCCACAAGCTAACGGGATAGTGGAGGCGTTCAACAAAGTGCTTGAAAATGCGTTGACCAAGGTTTGCAATGCTCAGTGAAGTGATTAGGACCTACGCATACCTCCTTTTAGGCTTGTCTATGTAATGCCTATGGAATACATTGTGCCTAGTCTATGCATAGTAACGCTCATAGGTATGACGAATTGCGGAGCCATGGAAGAGAGGCTCGTGCAGTTGGATGAGATCGAAGAAGAAAAAATTTGGTTGGATTTCACCAACAGGTCCAAAAGCAACATGAAAAGGCATGGCACGATCGACACATCATGCTGTGCACATTCAAGGTAAACAATCTAGTTTTGTTATATGTTAGTAAGTTTGATAGATTACTCGAAAAATCTAGGTTGCACTGGTTAGGGCCATATGTCATTAAGGAGATTACCGACAGAGGCACCGTACAGCTGGTCAAGCTAAATGGATAACCCTTCCCAGGAAAGGTGAATGGCAGTTGCTTGAAGCCATACATCGGCGGTCCGACCATGTGACTAAATGAAAGTAGCACAATCTTAGCACTCTAGGAAGTTGAAAGGAGGTGTGGGACTATAAACTACACTGTCAGGGTTAGGGAGCTGTGCGATTTCAGGACTGCGCGAAGCAGCGAAGTGTCATAGGGTTCACGACTATGCGAAGGCAGTTGCGCTACTCATGGAAATAGCGCACAGGTTCGCCGAAAAGTGACCGTTAAAGTCATTTTTCACGATTTGATGGTCGTATTATGGCTAAATGGAGTGGGCAGTACGCATTTAAGGCAAACTCTATGGATTAAATTCTTGAAGATATGCCGCCAATCTAGAATTAGTGGGCCGAATGTGGGGGGAACGGTCAGATTTGAATTCAAAAGGCCCTATAAATTACAAGTGGTTGTCCAACGAAAAACACTTGGCATTTTGAAAATTTAGTTGTTGCGCTATTAGGTGTGTATGGACCATGCGAGTTTTGAGACTTTGAGAGCAAGTTCAGCGTTCGAGAGATTACCGAAGGAGACGCAGGACCTCCTGAATAGACTGATGTCAACACCCGCGGAAGTCGCATAGGAAATTGAGGTAGTAGAAGCTGCCCCAGAGGGTGTCAAAGTGATAGTCAAAGTCCCTAAATCACCCAGAACACCGAGACCAAAGAAGGATAAGCAAACTATGATACCAGTACGCATCTCACCAAGAAAACCACAGAGGACCAAGCTCACTTTGCAGGAAAAGGGGAAGGCCATTAATCTAGAAGCAAACGAGGAAGAATCTAAAGAAATCCTGGTGGATGAGGAGGATTTGGAAATGGAAGCTGAAAGCTAGGGTGTTGACCCTATTACCAGGTTACCCGAATATGTTCCTCCGCGCAAGGGCAAAGCCAAGGTGCCGAAGGACATAGACGACAGCAAGAGCTCCCTGCAAACTTCGTTGCTCCAGGATGACATTTTTTTGAGGGGCCGCACTTAGGGTAGGTTCTTGTACTAAAGTTTGAAGATTAGGACCTCGCAGATCATGAGAAATTCCTAAATTTAGCAACTAAGCAGCTAATGTGCCGATGGATTGACGCGACTGCTGGAACAATTGAATTGGAGCCACGGACATGGCTCAAGGGTGTAGAAATAGTCAAGTTGTTCAACCTGCTCTAGGTACTGCATTACCACTGCACCCCAGTGACCGTCTTTATCATCAGGCAGCTGCTTTGCTTGGTGCATGATGGGTGTTTGTGGCTAGAGGAGCCCATTCCCATCACAAACCACTTGACCCATTAGATCACATGGCTGCCTTACTTAGGGGAGGATCCAGCCAATATATCAGAAGGAAAAGGTGGTGAGTTGGTCGTCGCGGAAGCTATGAAGAAGAAATTCGAGTTGGAGAAGAAGAAACGGGGATATGCCATCTCCAACATTAACAACCCTGCAGTCAAGGTAGCAACACAAATTTTAGCAGGGAAGGTGATGCAAAAGTGTCACGCGGATGAGGTGCCCGTGCCTGTGATTGCACTAGCAGCCCAATGCGCTAAAGGAGTCCAGTTCAAATTGGCGAATTATCTATGTGGTGAGTTCCTTGTGAACTGTCGTGAGGCACAAGAGTAGGGCAAGACGTTCCACTGTGCGTGGCTCTTGCTCTCGATTATGCTGGTGGCATGGGAGCTGTCAGAAGACAACCAATTCCCTTCGATCATGTCGAACCTCCCAGAGGTAGCGAAGTATACTTTGTTGTGGGCAACCAAGGATGCGTAGCGCATAAAAGAAAGTAAGGTCTTTTGGATCTTGATGGAGATGAGTATCCGAATGGGGATCAATTGCAAGCCGCGATTGTTGCCCATAGTATACGCTAGTTTGCAAAGCTTTGTAGAGCTCAAAGCAGATTTCCACGATGTCTTTATCAAGGTGCGGAAGGACCCTATGAAGACATGGCATAACTTACCATATTTTTCGACTGATGGTGTTATCTTTGCAGTCCTCGAGTCTTGGCCGCCAGAGTGGCATGCTACAACAGGCTCCGCGGTGGAAACAGACAAGTCCACCGCACAGCGTAAGAAGGAAGAAACAAAGCTCTGTGTTAGTGTTAGTCTTTCCAGCCTTCCTCCAGTGATCAAATATGCTCTTACAAAGTGGTCTCAAAGTGTCAAGGTCAAATTTTGTCATTTCAGTGAGTCTTCAAGCAAAATTTGGTCACTAGACATTAGGTCTAGGGTTTGCTTTCACTCCTTCTAAAGTTGTCCAAATGTTGGTCCATGTCACTATTCAGCTGAGTCTATCATCATTCATAGGGTTTTCATTATCATGTCAATGTCTAATGAGTCATTTTACATCTTGTTCATGCTTCAGTTGCGCCTAGGTAAGTTCATTTCCCTCTCCTAGGGTTTTGAAGGCAATCTCTCTTGGATGGTCAAATCATTAGCAAAACTTGTATCCTGATGTTCATACACCTTCCCCTATCTTTCATGTACCTTATCTAACACTTCTCATCACTGAGATCCCCCAAATTCCTCATTTTTCCACAAACCCTAGTTTCTTGCTACAACCTGGCAATTTTCTAGGTTGGACCTGTGTTTTGCCCTTTTGGACCACTTCCCCTCACTAGATTTCTGAGATTCCACTTTCCCCTACTTCCTAACATCCCTCCCCACTCCCAAAAATTTCCTTAAGAATTTACAAGCCCCTCATCCCCTTCATTGCGCTTCATTTCCACAAAGTTCCTTGTTTCACACATCGGGATAAGTTTCACTCAAAAGATGTTTCAGAGCAATCAAAGATGAATTTTGGAAAACTGAGAGATATTTTTGTCCACAACATGCCAAAGAAGAAAAACCTCCTTCACTTTTTACACAGGTGTCATGGTTTTAGAAAAATGTCAAAAATATCGTTGCCTCAGGAGAATCGAGTGCACCTCTGAAGTGACCTTGGGAAAATCAAGTTTTCTCCTAGATTGGTTGGCCAAATGACTTTTTTGATGAGTCAAATGATAACTAGACACAAAGAGCTTTCCAATGAGATATCATGAGCTCAATTTGGAGTTGAGGAAGGCATTCAAAAGTTGACTGCAACAGCACTCTACCTTGAGGCAGCCTCATTTGGCACATTTTGACCAGTCTTGGGCGATTTGATTTTTAACAGGGCAAATGAGCTCTAAATTGAAAAATTTCAGTTGTGTTGGAAAGTAGACTCAAAGAAATTTCCAACGAGCTATCCTGCGCCCAATTTGGACACTGGGAAGGCCTCCAAAAATCATCTGAAAGTCGCACTACGCGTAGGGCTCAGGCGCGCTACGCATCAGGGTTTTGGCTCAACGCGTAGCGCGCCGCGCGCTACCCTTAAGTTGGGGAGGTCCATTTCACAAAAACTCAGCATTTTTGGATTTTTCATGACAAATTACACTTGCTCAGCCACTCCAAGACATTTCATGGAGATTTGAGCCCCCAAAAGGTCAAAAAACAAGCAAAAAATGACCTTCTGCCACTTTTTGGACACACAGGAAGCAGTCTTGGGAGATTGCATTTTTGGAGGGGCAAATGGCCACAAAATTGAGAAATTCCACTTGGGCTGGAGAGTAGACATCCATAACTTTCCAACAAGCCCACTTGTGCCTCATTTGGATGCCGGAAAGTGCCCCAAAAGTGGGCTGAAATGCGCGCTACACGTTGAGAAATGGCGCGCTACGCATCAGGGAAATTTGCCAGTTTTGCACCTTCAGCTCAGGAAAACGCAGCATTTGACTAGTTTTGACTTTTTGGTGGGATTTTTCATCCTCCTTGATGTAATTTATGTAATTTCATGTTGACATGACACTTTTTTACCTATTCTAGAAGATTCATTCATAAAATGGCAAAAAATTAATGAATGAATTGGTTTCCTAGCTTATAGAGGCAAGTTGTTTTGATTGCCTAGATTGTAGTGCTCATTTTAGAATTGGTTGAAACAGCTCTTAGGATGATGAGCTCGACCCCTAGAGGCAAGGAAATGTGTTAGCTTGCCTATATTATGTACTTTCTTAGTCATTTTCATGGTTGGACTCTTGAGGGATAAGCTTAGACTGTATTACTCTTTGTATCTCTGCAATTTTGGCAAAGGAAAGACCAGGGTTTTGCAGCACTATTTGGGATTCCTGTGGTGATTTGTGTTGATGGTGTGTTTTCTCATGTACTTGTAAGTTTGTTATGTGTATCATTTTCCTACTCTTCTCTTCTGCAAATTAAGTAAATGAAGTGTTAAGGTAGAATTCATGGTTTCTATGCTCTGCCTTTAAGTTTTCTTAATATCTATGTTTTCATCTGTTTAAGGAGAACTCTCGATGATTTCTTGCTCTCCTTAGCTCCTCACCAGTCACATCTATATATTCACTTATTTCAAAGGCATCAAGACAGTCTCCTACCGTGCCCCAAAAAGACCTCTGCAAAAAACTGTGTCTCACCCCCGCACCCAAAATTGTCGTGCTCAGTTTTCCAACAAAACCCTAAAAATTTAAAATCAAACTTTCCCTATCAGTTTACTAGCCTAAAATCAGTGTTCTTTATTGGTCATCTCAGCCCTTTGAAGACCTTTTTCCGAGATAGACCCGGAGAGAGCCCTTTCCTGTCCCCGTAGGGCTAGCTACGAGGCTAAGTGGTTTGATGTTGCCTTGGATTTTGTCTTTTTCAGCCTGAGGCCAAATTCAAGCGCTAACACTCCGAATGGCGCAACTGGCTAAGAAGCGCAGAAAGGAGCAAGCGGAGGCTAAGACCCAGGCAGCATACGACGCCACGAAATTGGCAGAACAATAGAAGACGAGAGGAGAAGTGTGCGAAGGACAGAAGCCACCTTCGCTCGGGGCTGAGGCAGAAACAGAGGATCCTGTTAGCCTTAGAGGAAAATGACCCAAAATTGGATCCAAATATGCCCCAAAGTCTCCAAGTGTGCTTTAAAATCACGCAAAGGGATCCAAAAATGCTCTTCGAGTCTTCAAAAGTGCTTAAAGTCATCCATCGATCAAAAACCTACACAAGAGGAAAGCCCTTGGAAGGGCGGAAATACACTATCGGAGGAAAAAACACTTCAAACACCATGAAAACCCATTACCGCAGGCTTAAACTGGGCATTGCACAGCCACCGTTAGATCTGGCCGATCAACAGCCCAGATCTAATGGCAAATCGCATATCGGCTGGGCAGAGGTGACAGGCTTAAAGCGGGCACATGACACAGCCGATTAGCGATCATCGATGATCAGATCGGCAGGGAGCTATATATATATATATATATATATATATATATATATATATATATATATATATATATATATATATATATATATATATAAGGCTCGAGGAATGAGCAATCAGTGATTGCGATCGAATCGCATCACTATATCGCATCAGCAGAAACCAAAGGAGCAGGTTTTAACATATGCATCTGGTGCGACCAGATAGTCGGACCCAAAAGGGTTTCGGAGTTAAAATGTATATTTTTTCAGTTCCACCAGCGCCCAACTTTTAATGTATTTTAATGTATTTCGTTGTTTAAACGAAATATGAAGGAACACACGGTAGTGCCGATAGCGATGAAGCCCGGACCCGAAAGGGTCCGGGAAGTGAAACCTATAATATTTGAAGTCCGGAGGGGGGCCATTTGCAATGTATTTCCAATGTTTTTCGTGGATTTCCAAATACAAGGAAATACACAGGCCAGGCCGAATGCGACTTGTGATAACCCCAAGGGTGGACCCGATAGGATAATAAGCCATGTTTATGGACTTTTTGAAGTCCAAAAAGGACGGAGAGGGCGGGATTCCACAGTATTGTAGTGTTTTATATGTAAAATAGAAAAACACTCATTTATAGATGTTTAATGGATTACACAGGCCTGAAGACCCTTTCCATTATCTAACGAAGGCCAGGAGACAGGGACAGAGGCCGGAAGGGGAATAGAAAGAGCCACAGCACACGCACAGCTCGCCCCCAAAGCAACAAGTGATCATGGATAGCGCAGCGCAACACAGCATGCCCAACACAGCCACAACAATAGAATCAATCATGGGATAGACAACGCAGCCCATCCCAACAAACAGAATGATTGTGGGGCATCTCTGGCACGAGAGAGCTCCCAGACAACGCAGCAGCCTACCTAAAATATCTGAAAGTTGTTATTCCTCTGTCAGATGGAGGAAAAACCTCCAAGCCATTCTTTCCTTCATGGAATAAAATAGCTAAGGGACAGAGGGGATAGATTAAGACTCCGAGCCTTCTAGAGAGCTCAGGAGCATTGTAAAGGGCCTATAAAAGGCAGAAAACTAAATATAACGAGGGTTCAACTCTTGGAGACTATTCCTTCTCTGTTCATTCAAACTTCTCATCTTCATTCTAGCAATATAAGCTTCTTTTTCCATTATATGTTCAATGTCCATTCTCTTTGTTGTTCTATGCTTGCACTTGAACATTTTGTTCATGTTCTCTTTGTGTCTAAGGCCAGATAACTTTGATATTATCTCTGCTTTGATATATTAGGTTTGCAAGCTTCTTTGTTGCCTGTAACTAGCCATTCATATGTGGTCATATATGCATCTGCTAGTACAATAAGTATTCTCTTTTACTGCTTGTAGCTAGTCATTCATTTATGTTTATATATGCAATCTGTTGATATAGTTAGTATTCTCCATCTATCCATTAAATCTATAAACTATTGAGCGTTAGTGGTCTAAAGCCTTGTGTTGTTAAGGGTGTTCATGCATGTCTTGAGTGAGAATAGAGCTGAAATGATCATCTGACTTGATCCAAACCATCATCCATTCCAATAGTTCCAAGAACAATATTGAAGATTATATGTTACCAGGCATCTCTGAGCTGCAACCTAGGAGAGTTTCCTGGAGTGCTAACATAATTGGCACCACTGCCGGGGAGAGCAAACTGAAGTTCAACTTCCTTGGGAAACGACATAGATCCAACTTTGATGATAGACAAAGTTTGGGCACCTTTTTGGTTGTAATCATCTATCTGGCGACTCTACTGGAGGCCGAACCTATTAGCGACTCCACTTCATAGTTCTGGCTCAGTTTGTGAGGCATACTCGGAGACATCCTCAGAAGCTACAAGCTGACCTAGTACCTGACCCTGAAAAGATAATCAAAGAAAGAAAGGCATTGCAGAAAGGAGCATCAAGTTCAGGTAAACCTAAACAATCTTCTATATCTCTTCAAGAAAGGCCTATAATAGAACAAATACATGTTGAGAGTATAGCTTCTAATACTAGCAGCGAAGAAAATATCATAGATATTCATAAAGCTCCTTATTCTTTAGGTTCTCCTTTTGTGTTAAGCCCAAAGGAAACCTCACCTCCTATCCATCATATTCCTTCAGTATTATCAGTCACTCCTCATCCCTCTGTCATTCAGACTACCAGTACTCTTTTAGCCACCACAGCTATGACAGGTCCACAAGCACCTACTAAAATGGAAAGAATCATAGCTGCTAGGTATGGACCTCTAGTACTGCCCACTCCTTTGAATGCCATGCCTACTAGAGATTATCAGAAGTATATGCCTAAGTTCACTAGGACTGAAGGTGTTTCAGCTAAAGAACATCTTGAATCATTCTATAGCTATGCTGATAACCTGGACAATAGTGAAGATGATGTCTGGATGAGAGTCTTTGTCCAAAGCCTAGATGGAGAGGCTAGAAAATAGTTCAGGGAACTGACCCCAAGATCTATAGCAGATATTGAGGCCTTAGATGATGCATTCTTAAAGCATTGGGGTGATAAGAAGGATCTCCTTTACTACCACACTGAGTTTGGAAACTTAAAAAGGGAAAATGGTGAGTTGTTGTCTGATTTTAATAAGAGATTTAACCGCATGTAGAGCAAGATACCAGCTGAAGTGAAACCCACCACTACCTCTGTCAGACTCATCTATGCCAACGCCTTTAATTCTGACTTCAATTTACTGTTGAGGGAGAGGCGATGTGCTTCTTTGGATAATACGCAAGATGCAGCCCTGGAAGTAGAATCAAACATCATGGCTACAAAAAAGCTCAAAGGTAATGTTGATAGAAGGAGATAGAGGGGCGAGCCTTCATCATCTTTAGATCCCAAGATCGACAAAATGGCCAAGATGATAGAGTCATTAGCCTCTAAGGTCTCCAAATTAAAGGTTGAGCAGCACCCTAGGAAAGGAAGAGTTCCTAGAACCTTTGCTACTCCGAATCCAAATCCATATGAAAGAGCAAATGAGCAGTTGCAGATTCTGCAAAGAAGCAAAGATGCCCATGAAGACCAAAGGCTAAAGACCCCTTTTCAAAACGCAGGCATGGAGGAAGAGCAGTTGGAAGAAGAGGATGAGATCCACGGTATGGAAGACAAAGGCAATGCCACCTTTTTAACCAAAGCTGCCTATGAGAAGTCATTATTCAATTACCAAATTAGCCAAGAGTGCGACGGTGAAGCTATTCTACAAACTGTAGATCAGCACAAATATAATATGAGGTCAAAAATGAATAATTCTAGGGAGACTCTTGTTCATAAAGATGTTTTCCCTGTAGAACAACAATATAATAAGCAAAAGCAACTAGTAATCGATCCTATCATCCTCAAAGCTCCAGCCATAGAGGTAAGAGGCCTTGACAAGTCCCCTTCTTCTTTCAGTTTTCAATCAGAAATCCAAAAGCCAAGAATACCTATGCTTCTGATTGAACCAATGAATAATGAATCCTTCCAGACATCTATCCTTGAGGCTCTTGAGCCTAAAGCCATCCAAGCTTCCACTGACTATGTAAATCTACAAGATGACCAACAATCTGTCATTCTCAGCCCAGTGACTGAAAATTGTGAAGACAGCTCCCCATCATTCTATGTCCCTTTGTCTATTCATGATAAAATCCTTCATAAATACCTTCTGGACACTAGAGCCAGCCATAATCCAATACCCAAGGCTGTCATGAATAAGCTTGGTCTTGACATTACCAAGCCTTCTCAGTTCGCCTCTATGCAACTTAAAAAACCAGTTTTCCAGATCATAGAGGAAGAAGGCCCACAGATTTGGGACATGTTCTTTGATGGGGCTTGCTCTAAGGAAGCTGCAGGAACATGTGAAGTCCTTGTGTCCCCCACAAAAGAATGCATTGATTCACCTTTTATATTAACTTTTCAGGTCACAAATGACACATCAGATTATAAAGCAGACCTTATTATTCAGTAGGTGTACAAAACCTCCCAAGCAAAACATCCAAGGCTGAATGTATACAAAGATGAGGTGAAATATAGACCATCTTTGCCTGATAATATCAAATGCTGTAATTTTTTTGAAGTAGGTGATCAAATCAATAGGCTTTTGCAAGTCTTTGATGAATTGGCTGATATACACATTGACCAAGAGGAAGAAAACTTTCATACAAAGGTAAACAAGGGTCAATCTTCAGTTAAGGCTTTCAAGCCTTGTTATTGTAAATACGTTGTTTTTGAGTTTTATTTTATGCTAAATAGACTCCATGCCCAATGCAACACTAGGACGAATTTTTGATCTTGTTTTTTACAAGAAAGGCATTGATCTGTAGTTATTGAAACCTCACAGGGAGGCTTTCATCCCTAGAAGGAGCCAATGTTAGCCTTGGAGGCAAATGACCCAAAAATGGATCCAAATATGCCCCAAAGTCTCCAAGTATGCTTTAAAATCACGCAAAGGGATCCAAAAATTCTCTTCGAGTCTTAAAAAACATTATCGGAGGCAAAAACACTTCAAACACCATGAAAACCCAGTACCGTGAGCTTAAACTGGGCATTGCACAACCACTGTTAGATCTGGCCGATCAACGGCCTAGATCTAACGACAAATCGCATATCGACCGGGCAAACGTGATAGGCTTAAAGCGGGCACATGACACCGTCGATTAGCGATCATTGATGATCGGATCAACGAGTCGCATCGATGAGGAGCTATGTTATATCTATATATAGATGTGTGTGTATATATATAGATATATATATATATATATATATATATGTATATGTTTGTATATATGTACATGTATATATATATATATATGTATGTATATATATGTATATATGTACATATACATACATACATATACATATATATATATATATGTATATATAGATGTGTGTGTATATATATAGATGTGTGTGTGTATATATATATATATATATATATATATGTATATGTTTGTATATATGTACATATATACATATATATACATACATACATATATATATATACATGTACATATATACAAACATATACATATATATATATATATATATATATGTATATGTATGTATGTATATGTACATATATACATATATATACATACATATATATATATATATGTGTATATATGTACATGTATATATATATATATATAACATACATACATATATATATATATATATATATATATATATATATAACATACATATACGTGTATATATATATATATATATATATATATATACGTATATGTATGTTATATATATATATATATATATATGTATGTTATATATATATATATACGTATATGTATGTATGTATGTTATATATATATATATACGTATATGTATGTTATACATATATGTATATATATATATATATATACATACATATACGTATATATATATATATACACGTATATGTATGTTATATATATATATATATATACATATATATATATATAACAAAACTCCTCATCGATGCGACCCGTTGATCCGATCATCGACGATCACTAATCGGCGGTGTCATGTGCCCGCTTTAAGCCTGTCACCTTTGCCCGGTCGATATGCGATTTGTCGTTAGATCTAGGCCGTTGATCGGCCAGATCTAACAGTGGTTGTGCCCGGGGAATGAGCAATCAGCGATTGCGATCGGATCGTATCACTGTATCGCATCGGCGGAAACCAAAGGGGCGGGGTTTTAACATATGCATATGGTGCGACCCGATAGCCGGACTCGAAAGGGTTTTGGAGTTAAAATGTATATTTTTTTAGTTCCGCCAGTGCCCAACTTTTAATGTATTTTAATGTATTTCGTTGTTTAAACGAAATACGAAGGAACACGTGGTAGTGTCAATAGCGATGAAGCCTGGACCCGTAAGGGTCCGGGAAGTGAAATCTATAATATTTGAAGTCCGAAAGGGGGCCATGTGCAATGTATTTCCAATGTTTTTTGCAGATTTCCAAATACAAGGAAATACACAGGCCAGGCCGAATGCGACTTGCGATAACCCCAATGGCGGACCCGAAGGATAATAAGCCATGTTTATGGAATTTTTGAAGTCCAAAAAGGACGAAGAGGGTGGGATTCCACAGTATTGTAGTGTTTTCTATGTAAAACATAAAAACACTCATTTATAAATGTTTAAGGGATTACACAGGCCCGAAGACCCTTTCCATTATCTAACGAAGGTCGGGAGACAGGGACAAAGGCCCGAAGGGGAATAGAAAGAGCCACAACATGCGCAGCTCGCCCCCAAAGCAACAAGTGATCATGGACAGCGCAGCACAACACAGCATGCCCAACACAGCCACCACAACAGAATCAATCATGGGATAGACAGCGCAGCCCATCCCAACAAACAGAATGATTGTGGGGCATCTCTGGCACGAGAGAGCTCCCAGACAGCGCAACAGCCTACCCAAAATATCTGAAAGTTGTTATTCCTCTGTCATAAGGAGGAAAAACCTCCAAGCCATGCTTACCTTCAGGGAATCAAACAGCTAAGGGATAAAAGGGATAGATTAAGACTCTGAGCCTTCTAGAGAGCTCAGGAGCATTGTAAAGGGCCTTATAAAGGCAGAAAACTAAATGTAATAGGGGTTCAACTCTTCGAGATTATTCCTCCTCTGTTCATTCAAACTTCTCATCTTCATTCTAGCAATATAAGCTTCTTTTTCCATTATATCTTCAATGTCCATTCTCTTTGTTGTTCTATGCTTGCACTTGAATAGTTTGTTCATGTTCTCTTTGTGTCTAAGGCCAGATAACTGTCATCTTATCTCAGCTTTGATATATCATGTTTACAAGCTTCTTTGTTGCCTGTAACTAGCCATTCATATGTGGTCATATACGCGTCTGCCAGTACAATCAGTATTCTCTTTTGCTACCTGTAGCTAGTCATTCATTTATGTTTATATATGCAATCTGCTGATACAATTAGTATTCTCCATCTATCCATTAAATCTATAAACTATTGAGCATTAGTAGTCTAAAGCCTTGTGTTGTTAAGGGTGTTCATGCATGTCTTGAGTGAGAATAGAGCTGAAATGGTCATCTGACTTGATCCAAACCATCATCCATTCCAATAGTTCCGAGAACAATATTTAAGATTATATGTTACGAGGCATCTCCGAGTTACAACCTAGGAGAGTTTCCTAGAGTGCTAACAGATCCGACAGAACAAGGTGGCATGGACCCACAGACAACGTCCACCCAACTCAAGCACCAGCACCCGCAAGAGAAGGCAGCGTCACGGAAGAAAACCAATGCTTCAAAGACAACCTTGGACCCAATCACCCTCACTGAGGGGGATTCGCACGACATTAGAGAAATGGTGAGGGATGTCACCGTGGAGGCCCTTCAACAGCTCGAAGAGTAGTAACAATTGGTATTAGGGGCTCTTCTGACAGAGTTGTAGGAGTTGCAGGTTCGCACTCCATAGGTTGGCACAATGTCCACCAGCTTGCGATTAACACTTCAGCAGTTGAGGAGATTTTGCACACAAGGGTGACCAACACGATACTGCTACCAGATGGGGCACTTACTAAAGAAAATGAGGCCGACAGGCCCACGGTTAGTAGCCTGAAAGGGGTGAGATTGAATATGGCCGCGCTAACTCGAGAGACGCTCTACCTCTTGCAAGATGGAGTCACTGCGAAACTTAGGGCCCAGGAGAGTCGCGCTCTGCAGGTGATGAGCGAGCAACGCATCAATATTGAGCAGTTGGGCCTGCAGCGCGACGAGGTAGTTGAACAAAATAAGCAGATCATGCAGGTAGTGGAGGAAGCCTACCGAATGGTCCCGAAGTTGGACATTCAGGCAGAAGAACCAGTTGACACGAGCATCCGCAAGTTGGCCACAGCGGTGCGCGACGCTTGAACAGAGATGGCCAAGATTCAGCTGGAGCTGAACCTGCAGATTGTAAAATTGCAGTTGCGGGATCAGCCTTCAACTCCGCCAGAAGTCAGGGAACAGCGTACCACCGCTGTTACAACAACAATAACAACGGTTGACAATGTAGTCGCAGACTGCACGTGACTTTTTGAACAATCATTCAAGGTCCTAACCACCCTGCAGGAGGACCCGAATGTAGAGCGCCTAGAGACATAGACACGCGAGCTACAACAAAGATATGACGAGGTCAAAGGGACTGTGCAGACGATCGCCCTTACATAGAGGCTTGCACGGATGCAGGAGGCAAAGGCGCTTAAGGAATAGGTGGATGCCGCTCGACACAAAGAAGAGGTCCTAAAAGCATGCCAACAGCCATGGATAGACGAGACATATACAATCACACCTTCCATTGAAGGATAGCTCATGACACTGTAGGAAACTTAGTAGAAGATTCAGGGTAGCAGTTCAGCGGCAGTCACTGAGCAGAGAGTGGAAGAAGTCCAGCAGGCAGCCGCTCAGTGCACTGTCGAGGTTGTAGTTATCCAGACAGAGCTAGGAGATCTTCGCGCTAAGATCTCCATGCCTGCAGAGTGACTTGAGGGTGAGTCACGATGTTTGTGTTGGGGGCCTGTTGGGCGCGGGATCCCCCAAGGGCAATTTTGGGGCTAAAAGCCATTATTTTGGTCAAATTTTGTAATCCAAGTGTAAACACTCCACATTTTGTGGTCACGAAGCGCATAGGTGTTAATGAGTCATAGAGTTGTCCGCCCTTATTTTGGAAATGTTATGTCGATTGTAAAAGATCTACACATGGTCCATGAACCATGGGATTGTATAAATAGAGCTAATCTCTAAGTAGTTTTATGGGAAGAATGAAGATATGATGTATGAGAGATAGCTCAAAGGTAGAAGTCTAAGTTCGGGTCATAGTGTAGGTAGAGGCTCTGCAGCTGAGTGCGCAAAGGCCTAGAAGTCCGCCGCTGAGTGCGCAAGGCAGGTTGAGTCTGTAATCGTCCGGAATTATCAATAAAGAGAAGTATTCTACAATTTCTGTGTCTTTATTTCCTGTTTATGCATCTTGTTATGTTGGGTATGAGTTTCACTTTTAATTCTTATATGATGCGCGAATGCATGTAAATGTGTTGGTTAAGTGAACGCAAGTAAGAACTTCTATTTATGCAAAGCTAACTCAGATCGGTTAATAAGATAAGTAAGACACTTAGCCTAGTTTAGGAGATATCGTGATTCGCTGCCTTAGCAGTGCGAAAGTACCTCAGTCCTAGGTTAGGGCTGCGCGAAAGCCAGTTGTACCCTTCCACGAAGGTGCTGAAGGGTGGAACAAAGGACTAAGCAACCTACGTGAAGGCTAGTATAGCCGGAATAAACCGACATCACAACCATCTCAAGGGCTCGGAAACTTGGTTCCAGCATCCCCCCATACTACTTCGGATGAAACTTCATTCCGCGCTCCACGGGCTGATGCCAAAAGGGCCAGTAGTGTAGGGATTTGTTTGGATAACTAACGTTGAACCTGGGTCAAGCCCCCTCAAGCCAACAATATAGAAAGGATGCCTTGTCATTTGTATCATCCAAGGATTGTTCATTTGTGTAATGTAAAGGAGTTTTCCCCCTCGAAGAGGCTGATTTTGAAGTCGTTGCTCTATCTTTTCTGCTATTATGTGAGTTGGTTGGATAGCATGTCTATTACATTAACGTCTGTCATGTCACTTGCACGAATTGAACCTAATTGGGGAGGACCTAATTCATTCATCCCAAACACCCAAGATAACCCCAATTGGCAATTGATTATTTAGTCATTATTAATTGTTTTATTATTGTTAATTGGTGTTGTCTAGCCATCAATCGTTTTTACCTTTTCTTGTCAGAATTCGTCAATAAAAATTTTCGTGAGATTGTGCATTTTCGTTGTTTAAAATGTGTTTTTGAATGTAATAATGGATTCAAAGTCCTAAAAAACCCATGGAACACTTGAAATGTGTAGATCGTGGAGCTCAAAATTACCATTCCAATAAATCCTTACCGGATTTTGAACAAAATCAATTGGAAAATATTGTTGGAAAAGGTCAAAAAGTCTCATCGTTAGAATACATGTTATTAATTTAAATATTATGAATTATTTAGCTATCATTATTAATTTAGCTATTACTAGTGATTTAATTATTTTTATTATTTTTATTATTATTTTGTAAGTTCGACAACGGTGAGGCTACATCATGGTCAAGTCCAAGAATAATACCCAAATAGGTCAAGGAATTGAACCGGTGACTACTCTAGGAATGCCTTAACAGTGCACCTAATCATCGTCTATCCAAGACCCTGTGTTTATTAATTTAATTATTATTGATTATTTAATTTTATTAATTTTTTTTATAATTACTATGTTATAACATTTAATTATTAATGAGATTAATGATTAGTATAGGTATATTTTAAAGTGTACTAATCATGAGAGCAAAATCCATGTATATATAAATACAATTATGATTAGTTTTTAATAAGAATGAGTGTATTTTGTATTAGAAAGTTGTTGTAACCACACTAGGCAACATATTAATACAAATATATAATAATTGTCCTAAAAAACTATATGGAAATTGCCACACATTGCAAAATTATTTTCTAAGGAAAGAAGATAATCCTTCGTAGAGGATTTTGGATAACTATTATTAGTATGGATTCTAAAAAATACTCCTAAAATCAAGCAAAAATCACAAAACATTATGCATTATTACTATATAGAAGCAAGGTGGTTCTAAGCTTCCTCTTGTTTCTCTATGCTAGCCAAGAATTATTGATCCACATTTGGCATTTCCACATCCTCTAACTCATGGTGGACTATCTCATCCTCTTTTATCTCCTATGTGGAAAACCTATTTCATAGCCTAGTA
Source organism: Pinus tabuliformis (assembly GCA_031772625.1). Taxonomy (NCBI): domain Eukaryota; kingdom Viridiplantae; phylum Streptophyta; class Pinopsida; order Pinales; family Pinaceae; genus Pinus; species Pinus tabuliformis. The sequence continues at coordinate 483,782,145 of CM062807.1, forward strand.
ATTGACTTATCTTAAGTAGTGTTTCTTCCAAAACCCACAACCAATTATAAAAGAGTAGCACAATCAACTTGAAGTCATGTAATTTGTATCTTTTAACTATGCAAGGTTTATAATATCAACGAAAATTCATTTGTTCTAACCTCATCTTGGGAGTGTATCCTACCAATAATTTTGAAAATTGAGTTCCTATGTTAGTGATATATTCCCCCTATATTCTAAAAACTTTATGGGTATTTGTGATTTCACTAATTGACATCTTGATCCGAACTTAAACAGGAACGCAACAACTTACAAATATATTCATAAATATAGAGATGCAGCAGAAAAACACTTCATTTCATTAATGGAAAAATATTGAACTATGCTTACAAACAGAATGGAAATAATATATCTCGGGCGATGGTAGCTTATCACTGATAAGAGATGTGGCGACTACATGCCTCTGAACTATGCTACAATGAGGCTCAAAGGCCTATTTATTATTGAGAAACAATGGAAAACCCTAAACATCCAAAAACCTAACCCTAAGAGATGAAGCGCCAAAACTGTGGGCCCCGTTTGGGTAAATTGGTACATCAACTTCCCGAGGTCGTAACTTTGGCATACGATCTCCATTTGGCTATCATAATACTTCATTTAGAAGATCTCGATGAGAAGGCTGAAAACATACTAGCAAGCTAGTTTACGACATTTACGGTCTCTTCGTTTCCCTTAAAAATGTCATTTAGGGCCTTAAAACAACTCCGGAAGTTCAAGACCTGAAAAACTACCAAAAATAGTAAATTGTGCTACAAAAAGGAAACCGAAAAACTGAAAGAGACAGTGTTGGGGGCCAAAGTGGAATAGGCGAGTGGCCACCAATATCCACCTGGATCACATCTCCTAGGGTGCTAGTGTTCCATACTAACAACACTACATAACACCCAAACTAACCTCTCATCATTGCCCAAAATTATCAGTCTCACATATCCTACAATTTAGTTGCTTTCCAATATTTCCTCATAAAATGATAAGAAGAGGAGAGATCCTAAGAGAAAATGGACCTTTTTTTCCAATTCTGCATAGAGAAAATCATATGGATTTAAGGTAAGTGGGATAGTTTTACACCACCAAACTAGAAAAACCATGCAAAAATACTAACTATACCATCAAGATAAGCCACTCGAACCAAAGCCAAAAAATCGTAAACCACTCTAACTAACTAAATCCAAACCAAGTGGACTAGAAACAACAACCAAGCCATGCAAATAAATCCAACCTGAGCCTCATGAATTGGAGCTAAAAACTGATCCACCAAAACCATGTGAACTATAGCCAACAATACATGAACCCTCAAACCAATAGGGCTAGGGTTCAATAGAGGTAATTTAAGAGAAATGGAGATGAATTCCTAGTCTGAAATCAAACTAGGGTGAAACAAAACCAAGATCCATAGGTTTAGAAACCACTATAATTCCTCAAATTTTAGTCTTAAAACAAAATCCATTATCCCACCTACAATAAGACTCAACCTCTAGAGCAATGGATGAGATCAGTCCCTCATTAATCTCCAAATATGTGAGGGTACCACAAGTTGATTGTTACTTGGTTGTCATGAATAGTAGTTAGACCTCCCATTTGAATTTACATGACAATTGTCCCTCATGAAAATTTACATCATAACTATATATTAGTGCTTAGGGGATGGTGTAAAATGCTTCCCCACTTTTTTTTCTTAGATTGACACAATTTAGGAGAGTGGCCCTAGTGTCTAGGTGCTTTGCCTTTTAATTGAGATTCCTTAGTATGTGGAAGAACTCAACACTTTCAAGCCTAGTGACCTCCTTCCTAATTATCTTAATAATTATTAAAATATAGCCATCACTTGGATAGGAGGTTTTTGGCATCAATTTGATGATTAGACCACTATTACAATAAGTATTTTGACATGGTTTTCATTAGTACCTCAACCCCTAGAATGAAGCTAATTCCTTCACTTGGTTGTTGGAAGCTCTACCTAATCCCTATTCAAAATGTGTTTTCTTGGTTTCCTCTTATAGCAAGGATGATTCCACCCCCACCCCCACCCCCCACACCTACCACCCCTTAACATAATTATGAATTTTACCCCCCCTAACATTCAATCAATTTCACACCCTAAAGAAAAAGACCATGTATCCATTAATGCAATTATGAAATGTTATTATGATAACATTCAATAATTTTTTTCAATTGGATGTAGCATGGGTAGTTGGAAGAAATGTTGTTATCCTCCCCACACGAGTTCAATTCCTAAGTGTGACACGTTGATCTCATAATGAGTATATTGTAATGCCTTTGAGCCTTGTTGTTTGATCCCTCGAGGATTGTAACACGTATATTCCTCACATGGAATACAAAGATATTTCTTCATCAAATATAAATTAATTAATTATATATATGTGTGTGTGTGTGTGTGTGTGTGTGTGTGTGTGTATAGCAATCAATTTCACAGCATGGAAACAAAAATGATGTATATATAAACACAAAGATGAAATATTAAATTAAATCATAAAATAATTATGTAAATTTTTCTTCTTGTAAACAAGTGATGCACTATGATTTTTTTCCACCTTCTCGAAAGTCACATTTGAAAAATGAGAAAGCTCTACTGAGAACTTTCCTGGCTCTGAGGCGGCGATGGTGGAACCCTAGCTAGGGCATCGGACCGGGGTCTCGTATAATGGAGTTTGGCACCTGGTGCGTTGTAGGGTGGACAGCACTGACTACCTGAACTCCGACAGGCGGTGCGACTTCCACGGTTTTCTTTTTGTCTCTACCTGCCTGCGGTCCCCCTCCCGGTTTGACCTCTGACTGAACCTCCGTTCTTCTTGCTGGACGGTTCCTGTATTGATCACGTTTTCTGACTCTGGTTACGACGGTTACTATGGGTGAAGAGGAACTGTTGGATTATGAAGCGGACCCTATGCCCCATCAGGAAATTTGGGCGCACACCAGCAGACAGAGCTTAGTTCCGAGGAGTGTCGCGCTCAGGGTTGAGACAGGTGCTTCATTGAGGCACCCGCATTTGCCGCTCAAGGGGAAAGAAAAATCTCTCGATTTCAACCTTGCTGACACCTCTCCATTGGATTGTCCGCCATTATCTCCGGCTACCCTGCAGCTCTTGGGTCCTTCTTTTCAAAACTCGCCAACTTTGGACGCCCCGCAACAGCATATTCAACCTGATTTCCTCCAACCCCCGATCCCTCCTCCCCCATCTAGCTCCCACTCCCTCTCAGTCTCCTTTATGCCGCAGTCCCAACGGCACCCTCCCCCCTCCTCATTTCCCCCTCCCCCGGGCATATCGACTTCGACTCCCCGTACTCCTATACGGTCTGGTGCTTTCACTCCGCCGCTGATACCTGCTCACTCGGTGGGTTCCGCCCAACATAGTTCCTCGGACCCCTGCCGCAGGCTTCTGAAGGAGACTCCCTTTGGCAAACGCTCAGAGAAGATCAAGAAAGGCAGGTGTCTGCGCGCCATTGATCCTGACTTCATCGTCATATTTGGGCCTGAAGCTCCACTACCAGACGTGATGGATGCCTCTAAAAAGGTTCTGGTGTGTAGGGTTCGCGGGCGCACATACACACCTGAACGTTTAAAGCTCTGGGTGGAAGAGATTTGGGGTTCTTTACTTAAGGACTTACCAGAAGTCATGGTCCTCTCTCGGGGATGGTTTGCTCTGCATTTCAACCGGCCGGATCTCACACAGTGGATTCTCTCACAATACTGGCACATTGAGCTTGCACCAGTCATGCTCAAGCGATGGGATCCATTATTTGACCCGGAAAGAGAATAGTTGGGGGCCGGTCCTATCTGGGTACGTCTTCCTGGACTGCCCTGGCAATTTTGGAACACATATGCATTTATGAGGATAGGGAACACACTTGGCACATATTTGGCGCACGACCGTTCCTATGAGAAGACGGGTTTCAGATCAATGGCTCGCATACTGGTTCATATGGATATCAAGCCGGGGCTGGTGGAGAAGATCACATTGCATCATGGCCATGTTTCCAGGAAGCAACTACTGGACTATGAAGGTGTCCCTTTCCGCTGTCGTAGATGCCATAAAATAGGTCACCTATACAAGGATTGCCCATTGGTTACAGGGGGGACTTCGGAGGAGCACAAAGGACCTCGACAGCCCGATACAGGGGAACAAAAGGCTGGAGACAATTTTCCTCCTGGTGGCGCGGTACAGCAGGAGAATTCTACAATGAAGAATGGTGTTGAAACAAACAAGAGCACTCGAAGAAAGGCACCTTCCTCTACTGAGCCGCCTCGTACCAGATCCAAGACTGCTGAGGCTGCAGCAAAGTCGCCTACGGCCGTTCTACTCATTCGGGTTCTGCTTCACCTCCTTTAAGCAATCCTTTATTTTCTGTTGCATTGCATTCTACTATACATTCTTCTTTTCGTAACTCCGCCTCTGATATTGATCCCCTCTCCTCCATCCTCTGTTCTATTGCCCCTCCTCCGCCCATATTCTCTACTACTCCTCCATCCTATAACCCGCCTGTCTCCCCTCCCTCCCCGGTCGCCTCTGGTGCACATCCATACCATCTTCGTTCCCGTGCCCGCAATAATGCGCTGGGACTTGGATCATCCCCTAGTCGACACCGCAAACAAAAGCGGGGTCGACCTTCCCAAATCTCCTCTGCTAAACTCAATGCGGTCGCGGATGTCGCTATGGGCCATCAGGTTACTATCGAACGGGCACTTAGAGCAAATGAGCCCCTCATCTGTGTTATCCCATGATCTGGCTCTCCTTCAACTGCAGGGGACTTGCCAACCCCAAAAAGCGCATGGCGCTCAAAAGGCTCATACATGATACTAGAGGAGACATTATCCTATTACAGGAGACCCTATGTACTGCTGAGTTGGCTGTGAGAACTCTGCAAGCTATGCTTCCTGGGTGGATTCTACATGGGTTGGATGCCTGCAGTAGATCAGGTGGCCTTCTAATTGGCATCAACCCCAGATATTGCAGAGCTATCTCGGCTTGGGGGGGTAGTGGATTTCTTGGTATGGATATCATACTGGGGGAACTAGACCTCCCAATCAGATTCATTAACATATATGGACCCAACCAGCATAGGTTAACTTTTTGGCAACATTTCCTATTGGGTCACCATATTACACAGAATACCATCATTGGAGGAGACTTTAATTTCTCCTTAGGGGCAGGGGAATCCTGGGGCCATCAGGCACAGATTGATCCTCTCGCGGAGCAGATGAGTATGTTACTAGATGCGCACAACCTTGTGGACATCCCTATGAATAAGAAGCTCCCTACCTGGCACAATCAAAGAACGGGTGAGGCTGCACTTGGAAGGCGACTTGACAGATATATGATGCATGAAAATTTGATCCAGCGATTTCCCCTATACAGACAGTGGGTTGGTACTGGTGGAATCTCAGATCACCACCCGATCCTTCTACAGATAAGCGATAACAATCCTAAGCCGCGCTCTCCCTTCAAATTTTTCGCCGGTTATCTACAAGACCCGGACTATCATTCAGTGGTCACTGACTTCTGGTCAACCCAACCTCCTCTGAGAGAGAATAGGAAAGCGATGGACTTTTGTGCTCGGCTAAAGAAGCTTAAATTATTGACTGAGACTTGGGCAAAAGCTAAACGAGATAGGGATAATCAGTCATTGCAGCAGTTGGATGAGCATATTGCTAATCTAACAGATGAGAGAGGAGCTGGATTCCAATCAGACTCTACAAAGACTCACTTATGCCACTTGATGGAGCAAAGATCGAAGATTCTACAAGATACAGAGGAACTATGGAGACTCAAAAGCAGGGCTATCTGGCTCAAGGCTGGGGACAATAATACAAAGTATTTCCATAATCTTGCAAATGGAAGAAAGGCATCCAACACCATTTGGAAGCTACCAAGGGAACCAGACGGATGGGCTACTACTCACCAACAACTTGCTCGTTTGGGGGTTGATCATTTCAAGAGACTTTTCACGGCACCAAACATTATCAACCTGCCTGACATCATCAGTATTGCTGGAAAGTTTCCTTGTTTTGTTGGGCAGGAGGACAGAGATGATCTTGAGGCACCTGTCACTCCACAAGAGCTAGAAAGTACTTTAAAATGGTTTAAGAAAGACAAGAGCCCTGGGCCTGATGGCTGGCCAGTGGAGTTCTACCTGGCCTTCTATGATCAGATTGGCGAGGATCTATTGGCCGTTGTAGAGGAAAGCAGGATCACTGGGCACATACATCCTCCTATGAACCAGACCTTCATTGCCTTGATACCGAAATCTGATGATCCTACATCCTTCAGTGACTTTCGCCCAATTTCCCTCTGTAACTGCCTTTACAAAATTATTGCTAAAATTATAGCTAATCGAATCAAGCCCATCCTATCTGCACATATCTCGGCCGAACAATTTGCCTTTCTTAGGAACAGGCACATCCAAGAGGCCAGTGGCACCGCCCAGGAAGCCCTTCACTCCATCAAACTGAAAAAGCTCAAGGGTATCTCACTAAAGATTGATCTAACTAAAGCTTTTGATAAAGTGAACTGGCTCTACCTCAAGATGATCCTTACACATCTAGGATTCCCTCATCTCCTCATCAGCTGGATTATGGGATGCGTCTCCTCGGTCTCTTTTGCTATCCTCATCAATGGAGCTGCCTCGGATAGATTTCACATTAACAGGGGCATTAGGCAGGGATGCCCCCTCTCTCCGCTACTCTTCCTCATTGTCATGGAGGGTTTGAGCAGGCTCATAGCAGCAGCCAAACGGAATGGTGATTTCAGCGGTCTTAATATTACAGAGCATTTTTCACTAACTCACCTTCTGTTCGTGGATGATATTTTAATTTTTCTTAATGGAAGCATCAGAGATAGTATTGCTTTGAATGATATTATGCTCTTATTTTGTAAAGCTACGGGCATGGAAATAAACAGGGATAAATCCACCAGATCCCTGATGCACTGCACCCAACAGGAATCTCAGCTGGCTGCACAGCATTTTCCCTACATGGAATGTCAACTGATGGACGGGATCAAATATCTGGGATTCAGACTAAGACCTGATGGATACAAAGTGGCTCACTGGACCTGGCTCATTACTAAAATTGAAAAGAGAATTACTGGGTGGCAACATCGACTTCTGTCAAAGGCCGGTAGACTTCTATTAATCAAATCGGTGCTGGAGGCAACTCCTGTCTACTGGATGTCGCTCACCTGGATCCCAAAAGGAATTCTGCAAAAAATACAACAAATATGCTTTAGATTTCTGTGGAATGGCAACAAAAAGGGCAAGGTTTTTGCATGGACAAGATGGGCACTTGTCTCCATGCCGAAGAGATGGGGAGGATGGGGGATAAAATCACTGGCTGATTTTGCACAGGCTCTCATAGCAAAACAGGGTTGGTCGCTAATCAAAATGGACAGTTTATGGGCGACTGTAGTTCATCATAAATACATTTGGCCTGCCGGCATCACGGATTGGCTTCGCAGACCTGCTTGGCACCACACTGGCATATCCGCTATATGGCGGGCTACTTTAAAAGCTATGCCCCTTATCCGTGACAACCTGCTTTGGAAAATTGGGAATGGCACCCAGGTTCGTATTGGTTTGGATCCATGGCCCGGATCAGGCAATGCACACATCCTGCCTGAAGGATTGATCAGACACCTGAACAACAGAGGCATCAAATACTTGGCACAGGTTGGCGACCCTCAGAGATCCACTATATTTTCACAAGCATGGCTGACGGACAGACAATGGCTTCTGACGGAGGAATGGTCTGCAGACTGGCAGGGTTATATTCGGGCCCTCACTGAGACTCATATCAAGCTACAAGAGGAAGCGGATGAATTAATATGGGCCCCTGCCAAGGATGGTATCTACGCACCAAAGCTTGGATACTTGAAGTTAATCGAACCTAAGAAGCCGGAATATCTCTATAGCTGGTGGCGGGAGGTATGGCAGCTTCAGGCACAGCCCCGTACCAGGCTACATATGTGGAACATCTTAGCTGGGAAACTCCCAACTGGTGCCACCCTCAAGAAGAGGGCATTCTCCGGACCTTCTTGGTGCGTTCTTTGTCATAACGCAGAGGAATCGACGGCTCATCTCTTCCTCCATTGCGAAGTCACGAAGTATATTTGGACACAAGTTTTGCAGCTACTCAATATCAACATGGTCTGGCAGGGCGATGAGATTATCACGGCTTGGGATCGCTGGTGGATAGCGGTGCCCACTGCGAAGGCTAGGAACCTTCCGCTGGTGATCTCCTGGTATATCTGGAACAGCCGGAATGCCACAATTTTTGAGAATCGTATTATAAACTGGCATCATCTTCCGCCCTCAATCTGTGCGGCTTACACAGAAATACCCTTTGAACTGAAATCAAATACCCCACGGATCATTCAGCCTGAACCTATAAACAAGGATTTGCCCTGGGCTTACTTCGACGGGGCCGCACCACTTCAAGGATGCGGGGGGGGTATTGTACTCCATATTACAGAAACACACTATTATCACTTGAAAATGGGTTTGGGGACTGGATCAAATAATTTTGCAGAGCTGATCACCTTGAGACATCTCATATATTTTGCACTTACCAAAAATTGCAGACAAATACAAATTTTTGGGGATTCAAAGATTGTTATTGATTGGGCAAATAATAAATCAAATTGTCATGCTTATTCTTTGAAACATATCTTGGAAGAAATTGTTTTTCTAAAAACACATTTTGACCAGATCACTGTTTCTCATATCTACAGGGAAAGAAATGAGCTTGCTGACCGGCTCTCGAAAGAAGCGGCGGATCGCCATATAGGTGACTGGCTGATCGAAGAATACACTCCTGAGGGCATGCACAGTTACTACCATCGCCCATACATCGACGGCCTTCAGCTGGGGGCTCCCCCTGATACTTAGAAATTTTTGATCTATATGCCTGCTATTTTTGTATATAACAGCAAAGAACTATATCTGATTGAGGATATACGCCTCAAATATCTGCTATTACACTGTTTATATCCATGTTATAATTCTGGTACTTAGTGTTGTGGATACTGTCACACAGTATCCACCAATTTTGGACTTTACAGGATGTTATTTATGTAACTTTTGAACTGTGGATCACACCACACTTCTGCATATGCTTCGGCATCTACAACATGTAATCTCTGTTATTATCTTTATAATAGAAATTACGAACTCTATTTCTTCGGAAAAAAAAAAAAAAAAAAAAAAAGTGATGCACTACCACCCTAGGGAAATGCCAATGCTGCATTCAACATTTGAAGTTGATTGATTTTTTGCTAGTTCCCTCCTCATCTTCATTCCTATACATAAGATCATATCAAATTAGTGACATTTAACAATGTCTAAAAAATGACCACAAAAATAGGATAATTGTACTAAAAGATTACATCAATGAAAAATAGCATTTCAAAATCATATAAAAATAAGTGACTACAAACATATCAAAATGAATAAAGATGAGTATATATTATTTATTACCCAAAGTTTAGCTTTCTTATCAAATCAACAACTTCTACATCTTCTCTCACTTCTGTCAAGATAGATCTTCCTCTTTTTTCATTGTCATGTATGTGTTATGTGCTCAAACATTAATATGCACATCATGTAACAAATAAGTACGAAGAAAAAATGTAGTATATCAGTTCCAATTACACTATAATAGATTTCACTAAAAATGTAGGACAAATCATACCACTACTAACATGCTCAAATATTTTATGACCAAGACCCCCCTAGAACTTGAACCCCACTACACATCATACAAGTAATCCATTTTTTTTCCATGTATCCAAGCACCCCACCCTTTATCCGATGGGAAAGGATAAGATATTCTTTAGGGCTCAAGGTCATACAACAACAAGACTCAAATCCATTACAACAATATACTCAATATGAGCTCAACATGTCACTTGTGGGAATTTAACTTGGGTGGGGACGATAACAATCTCCCAACCACTTGAGATAAACCCAATTGGCAACATACAAGTAATCAATATCTATGCATGGTCTCTATTTTTTTGTTATACCCTTTATAGAATATGAAAATTCTTTCAAGCTTTTCTACAAATAGAACATATAATAGTAAGAAACAATTATAATTGCAAATGAAACTCTTCATAAAATAAAGCATATCTCCAATAGTATATTACAACAATAAATCTTGTAATTATAACTCAACTTCTTGCTACTGCCTTTCATTAAGGTTTGAAAAGTATAGAATCTCAACAATATACATCGTTCCTATGTTGATAAAAAGGTTAGCAGATTTCAATTGAAAAAGATAAAATATTGAGCATTGTATGGAAGATTTATGAAACGATGCCAAAGAAAATGATTTAAATTAGTTAAGCCAAAATTATACTCATCAAATCATCCCTACATGCACCAATCCATTGTAGTTATTTAATGTTGAACTTAACATAGAAATACCAGTGAAAATGTTAATCCTCAAGTCTAGACATTAATATTGATTTAGAGTTAAATGATTCATGTTTATATATTCATAATCACCCATGCATGGATTCATGATCCAAATTGGATCTTTATACAATTTGACATCTATTTTGGCACTTTCTAGATGGAAAATATGAGGTTATTGATTTGTAGGGCCCATTTGAAGGGTACGTCTCGTACTTTTGTTACAATGGAATGGTTTGTGTTGAAGGATGTCATGGATTATTTGAAGACCATTTTCTTAAACACAATCATCATACATTTAGAAGAGCTTCAAGTGAAAATAATGAACTTTAGATCACAAAATCACCTTGTTTTCTTCCATGCATCAGTTGCTTATAACATTTCTTTCTAAATATTGACAATTGTGTCAACTAAGGAAGTCATACAATTGCAAGCAATACAAAACATAAAAAACATGGTAGCTCATTTATATGAAGAAATAACAGTTTTTAGATCTCTTCCTATTGGATTATATATACCATATTTTTTACAAGTTTGCAACTAATATTGGACAATTTATTGAGTTTAAGAAGGGTGTTTTTTCTATGTGATATTACACAAGAAATATATTAATGAGCATGCATGTAAGGAATGCTTTCAAACTTCTTAAACAACTAAAGTTGGAAAAAGGTAAAGGTTTCTCAAATACAATGATTTGAATTTATCTAAAAGGCTTTGAATTGTGCATGTTCACTTGATCACTTTGGAAAATATTGTAGACTCTTAAACAAATTTGATGAGTGTTTTGGAGTTCTCTTGGCATAGAAGGAAATGGCCATTGCTACCCTCTTATATAGAAGCATAGTATCTCATGTTTCTACAAAGAAGGCAACAAGTGGGAGAATGTTGAGGTGTTATATTCTTTGCAGAGGAAACTCAGTAGGACTGGTTAGTTGAGGTGGATCAACTAGGTAACTTATGGGTAAAGGTAGATTGAATAAGTGAAAGATTGACAAGATGGTCAAGTCAATTCATTGGTGACAATGAATTTAGGACATGGATTGCAATCAAAATTTCACAAAGTAGTCGACAAAAGTTAATAGTTGGTGGAATAGTTGAAAGCAATCGTAGTCAGGGACTGTCATGGTCAATGGAAATTTGTGGTCGAGTGGTGATTGACTACAATCAAACTATGTTAGAAATGGTTAAGAATCCCAAGATTCCTAGGATCCTCGCCAAAGGGATTCAACCTTATGCAATGGATTCAGGTGCTAGGAATTAGGGTTTCTTCTGTAAGAATATGCCTATAAATGGAGCATGATGTAAGGAAGAGAGATTACAATGTATCAAAATTAATCAATGATGTAATGAGGAAATTGATCTTAGGTGTGGATCAAGGTCGATGTTCATTACAATATTGTTATATATTCAATGAAGAATATAAAGAGCAATGAAGCACAAATGTTATCTAGTTTTCTTGGTTAAAACAAATCTAAATTTTAGTATTATCACTTTTTTGTTTATTTTGGTTGAAACACAGTTTTCCCTTCCTTATCATTTCATCCATGGATTTTGGATTGTCAAATTCAATCCTCTCCCTATATGAAAAGGTAGGAAACTAATAAATCTTTGCATTTTTTCCTTTTCTTCTTTAAGTATGGTACATACCTCAACAAGCTCATGAATTTGCTCACAAATTCATCCATGGTTGACTATCCCAACCTTAACTCGTGGAACTCTCTAGCCTTCTCATTGAAGTATCTTTTTGTTAAGTACTTCTTTTAAAATTCCTTTTTGAACATTTTCCATGTCAAACTTTTGCTTTCAATTCTCTTTATGGCTTTGTTTTCCTCCCATCATAAGGCTACTTTACTAGTTAGCTGGTATGTAGCCAATCTGGTCTTAAGGTCACTAGGGTAATTCTAGACTTCAAAATACTTTGAAAGAAGCCAAGACTTTTCCCCTTCCTCAAATTATCCATCAAATTTTGGAGGTTTGATCCTTTTGAATTCTCCTTACAACTGAGATGTAGCCTTTTTTTAGACACAAAGGTACTACTACCATATTTTTGTTGATCCCTTTCATCAAACTCATGTGTTTGACTTTCACTAGAAGTTATAGAATTAGTTTTGTCAGTAGATTCACTTCTAGATCTCTTCCTATGAGTTTCTCCATATTTCCTACTACCTTTATTTCCCTCCAATCTTTTGAGTATGTAGCCATTAATATCCTTGTGTTCATCCTTTGCTTTTTACAAGAATCCAAAGTATCGAATGAACTAATATGTAGTATAATACGATGGTGTAATTTCACTCATAAGGTATGTTCCATACAAAAAACCAAAGTGTAGGCCATCATTTGTGAGTGTATAAGCTAGGAAGAACATAAGTTGATAGTTGCAAAAGCCCAAATTGATGTAAAATACACCACGTTTTTACGCAATGTAAAGATAGAAAATAATGTTAATTATTATTAATAAACCAAAGTCATAAAGACTTATAAAACAAAACACTTTTGTGCATATATATATATATATATCTTTATCTTTTCTTTTCTTTAGAAGGTCGTTATTATAATTTTCTCCACTTTGATTTCTACTTTCCGTGTGTTATATTATAAACACTATGATTATGGACTCTTCCAAGGAGGTGATGTGTAAACACATGTCTCTTTACAGAGTTGGCACGCAAGCTCAAACATACACTAAAGATCTACGGTGCACATTGATTAGGGTCATTTCATTGCATCAAAAGACTATTCTGACCGCTAACTTGTCCATTGCTTTTGAACAGAGATCTAATGCTTTGCACCTAAACCTACCTTGGTTTCTTGATGTTGATGCATTCGTAATAAACGAAGAACCTTAGCTTCTACAAGCCTTCTTTCGTCAATCTTCTAAAGCGGAATTTTTGTTCTAGATAATTCCATTATCTTATGGTTTCGTCTAAGGTAACTGTTTTTCATTTCCGATAGAGAGTTGTACATTTATAATTGATTTATTTTATAGTATTTTCTATTGTGTCTTTCTTAGTATTGACTTATTTCTTTCATCCTTGTGTTGGCAGGTAATTCAAGGGGGTTTTTAACTTAGTTTTGGTTTTGTTTTCCAATTTAGGTTATCAACCATAAATTAAATTAAACTGCAAGTGTTTTTGTGAATTTATTTGTCAATGGTGAGTTGATTTTTTTCGAGGAAATATCCAGGCAAATCTACATAAAGGTATCACATACTATCAACTTATTAACAAATCATAACCCTAAGGGCATCGAGGAGAATTGACCCCATGACCTCCTTTTAGCGAGGTGCTTTAACAACGAGAATTCGACCAATTGAGTTATCCCTTGTTCCAATGGTGAGATGATGTAGATTCTATAATTCATATTTTAATAGGTAATTACTATGGCTATTGTTCATCATTTTTGTTGTTATTATCATTTTATAAGACCAGGGTTTAACCCTAGTGAATTCTTTGTAGGTATTTCCAAGTTCCTATGTTTGCTACCATACTTGGCCTTGGTTTTTATTCGTTAGAGAATTTTTTGTTCTCGTCTTACTTGACTCTCTTGGAGAATGACTTATCTTTGTTAAGGTAAATTATTATTTATGCAAATGTTTTCTTTCTAGGTTCCCCTTTTTTTATTAGTTTCTCTTTTTCTAACAATATTATGGCTAGGGGTTTTATAATATAAACGTTAACCCTGCCAAGGCATACCTTTATATTGTTCTTTTGTTTTTATATAACTCCTTTGAACCCAAATAAAGGTCTCGACTGCTCACATTTTACAATGAGAATAGTCATTAAACCTTTATGTTTTGTCATGTGTTTTTATCAAGCTTAATTATATTACAGATAGGGTTTAACCTTACAGGTGTGTTTAAGTGTACAATAACACATTCATTTTCCTCTGGCTTTGATTTAGAGTTACTACGGGGTTATAACCGCTAAGCAACTTTAAGTTAACTTCCACAATTTTTTCTTTTCTTTCAGTTTATGGGTTTAACGAGAACTATAATTTATTTATTTTCTAATATTATTTTTTTATACTTTGCAAATTTTTGATAAGGCACACTACTTAAGGAGATCTCTACAAGTTAATATTATTCTAATTTCTATCTTTACTTTGTGAACTATTATAATTCACTTATTTCTTAAAATATAAATGACATTTATTTTTCACTGTTCATTTGCGGGTAATAATAATATCGTTATGATTGATTTTGAAAGTTTTTCCTTCAATTTACTGTAGGCAAAAGTATTTATGTCGCTCATGGACATTTCAACTTCTTTCTACCAGGTCGGATGATCCCAAAACCCCTAGATTGATTTCTCTACATGTGAGTGATTTTTTGTTCGAGGCAAATTACCAAGCTCTTCTCTCATTTGTTTTTAGTCCTTAAACTAATAATTTTAGTTGTTCTTCCTTTTAGGAAGATTACACTCTACAAGTTCTTTATGCTTGGAAATGTATATTGTTTAAGGGTATTTTTACCCAAAACATTTTGATATCTTTAACATGTTATGCTCCTTTTTTACCGTACCGCAATTATAGAAGAATCTTTATTATAATGGAAAAAATATTTTGTATTTATCTTTTTAATTATATGATTGTATTTGTTCCCTTTATACATTCATATATTCATGTCTTTATATTGGTAAATTTGAAGAATTAACTATTCTTCAACTGGTAGTTTAGAAATAGTTAAAGTGTTTACATCTCATAATTATTTTTCCAGAGAAACATTACAAGCCTATTTGTTCTCAATTTCTATTTGATATTTAAATTCCTGAGGTCTTATCGACCTTTTGTACATTGCTTATGTATTACAATTATGTCTTGTTTTCCTTCACTTGTCCATTTTCAGGATTGAATATATTTATGAATCTAAATACATAAAAATTATGTCTAGGTTTATACTATTGTGTGTGTGTGTGTGTATATTCTGAACTTTCTATCATTATGATAAAAAGGCTTTCATAAAAACAAACTAAACTTTTCCAATCTGAACGAAACTTACACTGGTAATAAATTATGGATTTCACCAACAGTAAAATTAATCACTTAAATTTCTTCCTTTCTCTTCAACATCTATTGTAAATTTCCATTGTTTTGAATATATGAAGTATCTCAATTAAATACAAAACTTCTCCATGTAAATCCTTAACTTTCTATTGCTTTTTCTAGCATTCTTTTTCACATCTTAAATTTGCAAAACATATAGAACATAACATAACAAGTTTTTTTCCTAAAATTTTATAAAGTTAGAGGCACCAACTTGAAGTTTGTAAATATGGAAATTAATATCGGAGCTACCCATCTCCTCCCAGCCTTGACACCTTTGTTCAAAAGTCCCCTGAGCACAAGCCTACAAATTCTTCCATTCTGTCACAATTTTGTCATTTCTTGCCCAACACCAGTTTAACCCTATGTGACCCAATTTTATTACAAGAAGGCACAATAGATTACCCCCTTACCAATCAATTGGTAATTGGTAACTACCTCCACCTCATCCAATAGGTGGCAGGTAGTTACCAGCTCATTTATGAGCTCCACTTCCCCACTCTCAAGACAACATCTCGTCTTTTAGGGAAGTTAATGATCAATCATTTATGTGGTCATTAATAATCTAATCATTTAGATTAGATGTCTGGGACTTAATGAATGGGAAATAAATACCCAACATTAACTTGCAGCCTTATCTCTTTCAACCAAGTGTACCTTTAGTGTTCATTTTCAGAATCCTTTATTTTATTAACAACATAATAATTACAAATTCACATTTAATATTTATCATCAATAAAATAATGATAAACTAGTTTTCAAATAGGTTCTCAAAATAAAAGGAACATTCAGACTTAACCATATACAAATTTACATTGTAAACTCCAAATCATGGGATATCACACTTCAATTGATTAAAAATGTTTGAAAGTTTGTTTGGTGCCTTGATCATTTTTAGATAAAAAGTTTAAAAATATGGGTCGAGTAGGAGACGTGTGTTGGTGGAATTATATGTATTCTAATGCCAACATTTAATTATGGAATCCAACATTGTAAGACTTAGAGATGCAAGCACGGGAAATGCAGGATTAGAGCCTATTCTAACCTATGCTAACAAATAACACTAGAAATAACTAATTACTAAGGATTATCACTCGTTGCTGGACTGTGGGACTCTAATGCTTATTGAGTTCCGAACCACAATTTTTCATTACCAACAGAAAATGTTAATGTTGTTTTATTTATGTAGCTTATTAGGTCTTGAGACTTTAGTGGTTCTAATCATATATTGTTGCACATGAAAACTGATTAAACATGTTGTAGAAACATAAATTGCATAAAAGTAAATGCCAGCAACTATAAGCAAAAGCGCGAAGCAAGTAAAAAAGACAAGGCAATAAGCTACAAGAAATGCATTAATAAAATATAAAAAATAAATGCTAAGCAAGCTTAGAGTCACAATGATATATTGTAGGTTCTTATTTGTTATAGGACTCTTTTACCAAATGACTTCAAAGATCTTAGTCAATTAAAGAATCCTAAACTGCGAACCACATATTATTCGGTATTTAGATGTAGAATCTGGTTTTTAGTACCGAATTAGGTACCTAAATTCTGGAAATTACAATTTTGGGTACCAAAAAATGTTAAGAAACTAATTTTTAAGTTTGCTTGACCCTTAAACCTAAGAAAAATAGATTTGAATTTAATCATAACATGTTCTATTAACATATATGAAAATAGAAAAGGTGAATTTTAGCAAAATACTAGATGAAACATGAATCTAATGAAAAATTAAAATGAAATATTAAACAAAATTTGTAATCAAGAAAACTAAATATGGATGCTACTTGATAAATAGAAAAACCAAGACGCTATGTGAGTCGAGGGGCCCTTCCCAACCTGGAAAGGTGCCTAGAGACTTAGATCGGAATAGTGTGCAAAGCTTCAACAATTAAATCTTCATTACACGAATCTCAACTTCGACTTGCAAATGGAAGTTCAAATCTATTACAAAAGATCAACTTAAAATAATGATAAAATCCCTCTTTGCGTCCTCTCCTCCTTCGTTGTCGTGCAGATCTATTTCTTTTATAACATCATAGAGTAGAGGAAGTGATGATTAAAGAGGATCATATTGACTTCCATGAAAATCTAATGATAAAATTAAATATATATATATATATATATATATATATATATATATATATATATATATATATATATATATATATATCTATAGATATATGATTTTAAATATTTGTTATTATTTAAGATCGTATTGGATCTTTCATTGAATATGGGAACAATGCCACTTGGAATTAGTTTGATTTTATTCCAAGTTTAGACGTAACTACAAATCTTGGACATAAATGCCTATAGCTATTCATGCGCAGGTGCAGAATGAGGTACCGAACTGCCACACTGGATTGAATTGGTACCAAACTAAGTACCGAACTGCCAGCCTGGAATAAACTGGTACCAAATTGATATAAAGATAGAAATTTGTGTATTTGAACATGCTCCTTGGCCACATAACCATATTAGTAACCCATCATTGATAAAACCATATTAATATCATGTTTAATCATTAAAACGATAAGAAATTCGCCATAATTAACCATAGGTTACAAGAGGTTTATTTAGCGGAATTTGATGGTATAATGGCTATGAAAAGTATCATAAATGTGAGAATATGGATCATGAATAGATAATTTATATATTGAATAATATGGCATATTTAGAACCCAACATTCCCCCATGCCTAAGACTTTGCATGCCCTCATGCAAACAAAATCCTCGCCTATGACATTGTTTCTTGGTGCAGGTGATTAAAGGTGAATTGTCATACCATCATAGACTTGATATGTTTCACAACAAGGTAGCACAAATTAAGGACAAAAAAATATGGACTAGGAAGGGATGGTGGATGATATAAGGTGATGATGAGGATAAGGGTTGGAAACTTTGTAAGACCATTATTCACTTTGTGGTTCTTTTCTCAGATAAGAAACAATGACTTCATCCTCTTATTGAGAGCATTCAGATGATGATTTTTCGAATGCTTTATGATGTACAAGGAGAAGGTACAATAGATATTGCTTTGTATTCATGTACCATGATACTTTACTTTTCATTCTTATGGTATTATAGAATATGCCTTAATGGATTTGGAAATGGGGGGTTTAATGATAGTTTAAGAAAGTTAAAGATTTATGAAATCAGAAGTTGTTAATCATCAAGATTCCTTAAATTTTAATGAGTCAAAGAGTCTTTAAACATGTTTTAACTCAAGTATACCTTTTGGATTTGATTTGTACTATAGGTTGTAATGGAATTTGTATAGAACACAGTGCATGTTGGCTTAAGTTGAAGATGACGCAGAATAAGGTTGAAAATCTGGAATGATATGGAAGAGTTGAATTTGATGGATGTCGATATGATGTGTTGAAGGAAGCTGAAGAGAATGAACTTAAGATGTTGAAAAGATCCCAAAAACCACTCCCCCATGCCTAAGGTTTTGCATGTCCTCATGCAAACAAGGTGAGGTACTAAAGAAGTGAGGAGGGCTGCTAAGAGGGCTCTAATACAAAGGAACCCAAAAAACGAAACAATGGAACTAATGAGATGAATATTGAACAAAAATAAGTCATCTCATATTTATTAAAATGATGTAAAACTAACACAATCATAAAATAAATTCCAAGTCACTCATTACATATGATTTCATCAATCCTTAACAATTTTATGCTCAAGAAGATAAACCTTTTTATAAATTTAAGGGGATCTCTTTCTTTGTAGAAAAGTAGGAGGCTTTTTATGATCATATCAAATGATGAACCAATGAAAAAATAGTTATTACTAACCAAATCCCAAAGTATTATAGTCATCCAAGTATTACAGATAATCTTTATAGTTGATTTTTAGTAATTCCCTATGATCATAGGTCCCACTTCCAAGCTAATTAAATCTTAGATATAGTATGAAAAACAATGGTAGAGGACTCAAGGCTACCTTAAGGCCATTCTTTAGCAGCAAATTTATGGAGTTCATTTTTTCCTTTGACTTCAATCCATACATGCTTCCTTTTGATTGTAACACTATAGAGTAATCATCATACATATAGACAAAAGCCCTGATTTGATTGACACTTCTTTACGTAGAATGCCCCATTGCCCGCGAGCGTCCATAGCCCTGATGGGTTTGCCTAGTGGTATCACAGGTCAGTACCCGCTGCCAACATGTGTCCATAGCCTTGATGAGTTAACCTCTTAAACCTATTTTACACTAAAATCTCTAGTCCCATGTTTCCTATCATTTTAGGTTTAGATTATGGACATTAATTTTGCAATTGGTAAATGGGGGAGAGGCTTTAGAAATCCCCTTAAAGGCATAGGATGATACCTTTCAGAGTGACTTTGATTACCTGCATAATGTCTTGGACGCAATAAGGTACTTATAGTTACTCAAAGGACATAGCATGAATGAGCCATTTTAAATGTGAGATGGATGGGGCTAACTAAAGAATAACCAAAAGATACATAAAGTCCTACTAATCATAATTTTCATGTATGCTTTCGCTTTTCAAGTAGTGTTCCACCATGAGAAAGGACTTCATCAACTCTTCTACAAGTCTTAATAAAGATGCTTAGATATCATGCTTTGGTGTTTTTGTTATGATATTCAAGTTTTTTTCATTGGTATCATTGTATGGATCTCTTAACTTTGTTAAAATCCCCTTAGTATGTTTTGGTAACTGTATTTTAACAAATTGTTTTGTATTAATAATCAGAAATCTATTTGAATAATAAAAATGAAATTCCAGAGCAAAACAGGTATATCAATTATGAATGGTTTGGAAATATCATTTAATTCAAATTTTATGAAAAGGATTGCTTATTCAATCATATTTGTGAAATAGCGGTCTTAAAACATATAAGTAATGATAAATCATGAATGCATAATTTTTAACAACTTAAGGAAGAAGGAAATATATCATCAAATACTCCCCTAAGTGTTCCATTCTATTGACAAATATGTCTTTTCCACTTTTGAGTACCAGTATTCTTCCAATATTTAAGCATCCCAAACAAACAAGATCCTTGAATATGGCTTTGTCTTGCAAAACATAAAAAAATTGGGTATTGATTGACTGAAATATGGTACCAACCAATAGGTATGCAGTATTGAACAATGTTGCAATGTAATCATTTCCAACTAAAGATTAAGGAGATTACCTTCACACAAAATTCCAAACATGATGTTCATAGCTTACTTTATTGAAAACAATAACTAGAAACAAGTCTAACTAAAAAATAATAATAAGTGGGAAATAAAAGTAATAGTTGAACCATGTTGTTCCTTAAAATAAGACTAAGTGGCAATCTTCATTAAAACAATATGTAACTGGAAAAGACCTCAACAGAAATCTATTATAGGAACATAGATCTCCCATTTTCAACTAGTTGCTTTTTAGTTGTTAACATCCCCACTTATACAAAACAAATGAGAAATATGTTGCACTATATTTTATAATTGAACTAACTACTATATGCAACATTTATTTATTTATTTGTTTATTATCCTCTCTACTTGAGATAAAGAAACTTCTCTCCTTAAGTATAGGAGTATTTCCAATGTAACCATGTGTGTAACTGGTATAGAAATGCATTCATACTCAAGTTTAGAACATAGTGTTTAATGTATACTTGAGTCCAAAGAACCATCAATTTTGGTGATGATGTCAAGAAGTAATGAAGAATAAAGCAGTGGTATGGTCTTATAGTTGCTTGAAACGAACTTTCAATGAAATCAAAATGCTCTTGGTTTACCTCTTTATTTGGCTCATTTGGCATATCCTCCTTTATTTTGCCATGCAGATCTTCTATTATGAGGTGATTATCCTCTTGTGTGCTTAAAGGGTTCATAGATAGGAGTGTCAAAAATACTTCAATCTTAGGTTCTAATGGTTTCTCTGTATTGGATACACTCCATGATTTTTCTGTTTCCTCAACAAGTTTGCAAGAGTAAAGTTCTTCGTGTGTATGTGATTCACAGAGTTGTTGTTCTTCTATTGCTTCTAGGAAGGTAGATAATTTTTTGGTTATTGTTAAGATTTGTTCTTCCTGAGAAGCAGAGATCTCAGTCATCGCTGGGATTTGAGAGAGTTCTTCCAAACTCTTGATCATCCTTGAATATTGATTTGTTGGCCCCTAATCCTTGTCCTACACATGGATTAGTGTATAAAATTCTTATTAAAAATCCTAAAGAAGTAAGAAGGAAACACACTTAAAACAAATGAAAACAAACCAATCATGTACTCAAATCGCCACCATGCTGCTAAGACCCTGTTGTCACCAATTTACCCATTCACACAAGTTAGGTGTCTCTTATTTTCATGAATCAATCTAAAGGAAAACACACTTGCAAAGAAAAATAAGGAAAAAACAAGGTTTTGGAGCAACCCCACCAAAGTGGACGCGCAGGTTCTTACATCTCGTCTTACCATTTTATCTTCGCCCCCAAGCTGTCACTATACTAAAATCATGGAGAAAACTTGTGAAACAACTATGACTTATTCCCTTTAGCACCTCCTCGACAACGATGCCAAAAATGTTGGTGGAGTTATATGTATTCTAATTCCAACATTTAATTATCGAATCTGGTATCGCAAGACTTATAGATGTAAGCACAAGAAATGCAGGATTAGAGCATATTCTAACATATGCTAACAACTAACACTATAAATAACTAATCACTAAATATTATCACTCGTCACTAAACTGTGGGACTCTAATGCTTATTAGGTTCTGAACCACAATATTTCATTACCAACAGACAATGTTCATGTGGTTTTATTTATGTAGCTTATTAGGTCTTAAGACTTCAGTGGTTCTAATCCTATAGTGTTGCATACAAAATCTCATTAAACATCTTGTAGTAAAGCAAATAGCGGAAAAGTAAATGCCAACAACTATAAGCAAAAACATGAGAGGAAAGTAAAGAAGACAAGGCAATAAATTACAAGAAATGCATTAATAAAATATCAAAAACAAATGTTAAGCAGGCTTAGAGCCATAATGATATATTGTATGTTCTTATTTGTTGTAGGACTCTTTTACCAAGTGACTTCAAAGCTCTTAATCAATTAAATGATCCTAAACAACAAACCACAAATTATTCGGTATTGAGATGTAGAATCTAGTTTCTGGTACAGAATTAAGTACCGAAAATCTGGAAATTGAAATTATGAACATTGGTACCGAATTGACTATCAAAATTCAGGAAATTAAACTTCTGGGTACCAAAACGTGTTAATAAACCAGTTAAGTTTGCTTGACTCTTAAACCTGAGAAAAATTAATTTTAATTTAAGCATAACATGTTCTATTAACATATCTGAAAATAGAAAAGGTGAATTTTCGCAAATACTAGATGAAACATGAATCTAATGAAAAACTAAATGAAATATTAAACAAAATTTGTATCAAGAAAACTAAATATTTTTGAATACTACTCTACAAATAGAAAAACCAGGATGTTACCTGATTCGAGGGGCCCTTCCTGACCTAGAAAGGTGCCTAGAGACTTAGATTAGAATAATGCGCATAGCTTCAACAATTAAATCTTCATTACAAGAATCTCAATTTCAGCTTGCAAACGGAAGTTCAAATCTATTACAAAAGATCAACTCAAAATAATGATAAAATTCCTCTCTGCGTCGTCTCCTCCTTCATTGTCATGTATATCTATTTCTTTTATAACATCATAAAGTAGAGGAAGAAATGGTCAAAGCGGATCATATCAACTTCCATGAAAATCTAACGCCATACTAAAGTAAAATAACAAATATTATTTTAAATAAATTTGTTATGATTTAAGATCACATTGGATCTTTCATTGAAGATGGGAACGATTCCACTTGGCATTAGTTTGAATTTATTCCAAGTTTAGACGTAACTACAAATCTTGGACGTAATTTCCTATATCTATTCGTGCGCAGGTGTAGAATTAGGTACCGAACTACTAGACTGGACTGAACTGGTACCAAACTAAGTACCGAACTTCCAAACTGGACTGAACTAGTACCACACTGATACAGAGATAGAAATTTTCGTAGTTGAACATGATCCTTGGCCACATAACCACATTAGTAACCCATCATTGATAAAACCATATTAAAGACATGTTTAATCATTAAAACGATAAGAAATATGTCATAATTAACCACAGGGTAGAAGAGGTTCATTTAGCAGAAGTTGATGGTATAATGGCTATGAAAAGTATCATAAATGCAGGAATATGACTTATGAATATAGACTTTATATATTGAATAATATGGCATATTCAGAGCCCAACAATGTGCAACTTGCATACTTCGTATATTGGGAATACAAACTCATAATTAGGAAAATGAGGGCTTGTTGCAAAGTAACATAAAACATGTGGAGCTTTCCTAGTGAGTTGTTATCACTCCAAGAAACTCTCCTAGGTTGTAGATCGGAGATGCCTGGTAACATATAATCTTCAATATTGTTCTCTGAACTATTGGAATAAATGATGGTTTGGGTCAAGTTAGATAACCATTTCAACTCTGTTTTCACTCAATGCATGCATGAACGCTCTCACCAATACAAGGCTTTAGACCACTAATGCTCAATAAGTTATAAATTCAATGGATAGATGGAGAATACTGACTATACCAACATATTGCATATATAAAAATACATCAATAGCTAGCTACAGGCAGCAAAAGAGAATATTGACTGTACTGGCAGATGCATATATGACCACATATGGATGGCTAGTTACAAGCAGCAAAAGAGCTTGCAAATCTAATATATCAAAGTAGAGATAATATGACAGTTATCTGGCCTTAGACACATAGAAAACATGAACAAACTGTTCAAGTGCAAGCATAGAACAACAAAGAGAATGGACACTGAACATATAATGGCAAAAGAAGCTTATATTACTAGAATGAAGATGAGAAGCTTGAATGAACAGAGGAGGAAGAATCTCCAAGAGTTGAACCCCTATTACATCTTAGTTTCAGCTATTTATAACCTCTTTACAATTCTCCTGAGCTCTAAGAGGCTCGAAGTCTTGATCTGCCTGATATGCATTGTTAACTAATTTGATGCCCTTTAGGCAAGCATGGGATCGTAGTTTTCTACTTTTGACAACAGAGTAACCGCTTTCAGATATTTTGGTAGCTTGTTGTGCTATCTAGGAGATTCTCCTGTGCCAGAGATGCTCCATAACGTTTGTTGATGTGGCTGTGCTGGGTTATTGATGCGTTGTGCTTCTTTTCGACATCTATGTTGGTTTGGGGAGGAGTTGTGCGTGTTGTGGCCCTTTCAATGTTTTAACAATGCATGCTTCTGTTATAGCAGAACAACACTACCCTATAGATGACCTCTGTTGATGTTATAAACAGAAAACATAACCATCACTGAGAAATCCCGCCCTTCTCTATCCTTTTCAGACTTCAAAGGTCTTCAAAAATGGTTTATTCTTCTCTCGGGTCTGCCCTTGTCACCCTCGCAATTCGCAAAAGCCTATCCTGTGTGTTTTCTTTGTATTTGGTGCTCCATGAAAAACACTGAAAAACACGTAAAATCGGCTTTAGCGGACCTGAAACAGTATATATTTTAACTCTGAAACCCATCGGGTCCGGCCTTGTCACTATCACAATTCGCATTTGGCCCATTCCCTTTGTATTTCGTTGAACTAACGAAAATACATAAAAACATTAAAATATGGCTTTCCCCGGACCTGAAATATTATATAATATCATTCCCGAACCCTTTCGGGTCCGGGCTTTATCGCTATCGGTGCTGTTATGTATTCCTTTGTATTTCATTTAAACAACGAAATATATTGAAAATGTATTGAAAATGGCCAACCTGCGGACTTGAAGTTTTATGCAATCTTATCTATATAACCGTCGGGTCTGGTTATCGAGTCGCACCCGTATATATGTAAATAGGCCCCACCCATGGTATATTGCCGATGCGACATAGCAATGCGATAAATCGCAATCGCTAAATGCTCAACTCTCGGGCCTTTATATAACATAACATATGTTCTCCACCGCCGCGACCGCTGATGCGACCCGCTGATCTGATCATTAGCGATCGTTGATCGGCGGTGTCATGCGCCCGCCTTTAGACTATCCCCTCTGCGATAGCGCCAATTGCGATTAGTCGCTTAGATCTAGGTCGTTGATTGGCCAAATCTAACGGTTGTTGTGCCTCAACTGTTAAATCCTTCGTTTGTGGATTTTCATGGGTTTTTAAGCATTTTAGCCTCCCGATAGTGTATTTTCGCCCTTCCAAGGGCTCTCCTCTTGTGCGGATTTTGATCATTGGATGATCTTTGAGCAAAAATTGAAGATTTCAAGCCCATTAATGGACTCATTGGCATGTTTTTAAGCAAATTTAGAGACTCTAAGAGCCTATATGGATCCATTTGTGGGCCTTTTTCCATCAAGGCTAACACTGGCTCCTTCTGGGGATGAAATCCTCCCTGTGAGGTTTCAAGGATCACAGATCAATGCCTTTCCTGAAAAAACAAATTCAAATCTTTCATCTAGTGTTACATTGGGCATGGAGTCTATTTTGTAATGAAATAAAAACTGGAAAAACATATTTACAATGACAAGGCTTTAAAGCCTTAAACGAAATAAAGTTTCAAGAACCGCCCATTTATTGGGCTACCAAAAGTATCTCCTCCTTCTAGACTGTGCAGAATGAAAGTATTGTTCTGCTGGACTTGAGCAATGACAAACGGACCCATCCATAAGGAGTCAAACTTGCCATGATTACCTTTCTTTTCCTTAAATGCATCCCATTTAAGAACCCAATCACCAACTCAGAAATTGTCCACTTTTTCCTTCCTCTCAAAAGTTTCTTTGATTTTCTTCTGATGAGATTTTGACTTCTCAACCAGCTGCTCTCTGATTTGCTATAGTTCAACCAGGTTATTCATTCTATTTACCATATCATTCTCTTCATCTTGTTCTTCTTTCAAGAACTTAGCCACAGGGAGAATGAGTTGGATGGGGAAAACAACATCAGTGCCATAAACCAGTTTGAATGGAGAATTCCCTGTGGAATTTTTTATGGTAACTCTGTCAGCCCATAGTACAAACTTCAATTTGGAATCCCAGCTATTTTGTTTTCCTCTAATAGTTTTTTGATAACCCTTACCAGACTCTTGTTAGATGATTCTGCTAGGCCATTGCCTTGAGGATAATATGAGGTAGAATGCACCACTTGAATGCCCATGGATTCAGTCATGTCCACCAATTCTTTTGCCTTGAAAGTTGTTGCATTATCAGTGACTAGTTTGGTTGGGCAACCAAATCTAGTGAAAATATTCTCATTCAAGAACTTTATGACAACTTGATGATTGGCATTCTTAGTGGGTATAGCCTCAATCCACTTGGTGAAATAATCAGTGGCTACTAAGATCCATTTGTGTTGGCCACTGGAATGTGGGTTGATCTCACCTATAAAGTCCAAGCCCCACTGCTGAAAGGGACCATTTACATGTATTGGTTTCAAGGGCAAAGATTTTAGTTGTTGTCTTCCTGCAAACCTCTGACACTTGTCACAAGCTTTTATAAAAGAAAACACATCAGAGAACAGAGTATGCCAATAATATCCAACCCTCAGGATTTTGTGAGTTGTGGTTTTCCAATAATGATGCCCTCCACAGATGCTAGAATGGAACTGGTGTATGACTTCCATAGATTGTTCTTTATCTAGACACCTCAAGAGGATTCCTGATGGGTCTTTCCAATAAAGTAGATTTTTATCAATATAGAATTTGGCTGATTTGAGTTTAATGGCGCGAGCTTGAGGGACTTCTAGCTTTTGCAAAAAATGAACTATGTTATAATACCATTCACATGTGGCTAGATTTTCAGCCAAAGACTGATTCTGCTTTTGCTCTTCTGCTACTCCCTCTGTCTGCTCATCATCTAAATTCAGACTCATGGAATTTATATCTAACAAGCTGCAATTTTCTTCAGCCATAAGTTTAGCCAAGCCCTGGCCTTTGACAAGCTTAGTGGGCTTCACCTCTATGTTAAACTCTATGAATTTTGCAATCCATTTAGCTCTCTTCCCATCAATATCTGGCTGAGTTAAGACATCTTTTACTAAAGCTGAAGGTACATATGCAACTACTTTGGAATGCAGAATATAAATTTTGAATGCCTTTAAAGACTTTATGAGAGCATAAGCTTGTTTTTCAATAAGGTCATACCTTAGTTCAGCATCCCTTAAAGTTTTGCTGAAAAAGGCCACGGGGTGCTCTATGCCTTCATCATTTTTTTGCAACAGAACTGTTGCAAGTGTATCATAAGAGGCAAAAGAGAAGATACAAAACTCTTTAGTGTAATCTAGGCTGATTAGAGTGGGAGCTTCCATGATAGCTTGCTTGATGGCTTCAAAAGAGCTTCTTGAAGCATCTATCCATTTTATTTCTGATCCTTTCTTCAGCATGGAAGTGATCTGCTTTACAAGCTCTGCAAAGTTTGGAATGAACCTACTTACGAAGTTAATCTTACCCAAGAAGGATTGAATGTCCCTTTTTGACCTTGGGATGGACAATGTTCGAATGGCTTGAACCCTTGTTGGATCAATCTTCACACCTTCATGAGAAACAATATGTCCCAGAAGTTTGCCTTCTTCTAGAGCAAATTGTGACTTCTTTGGGTTCATTGAAATTCCAAACTGTCTGCACTTGAGGAAGACCTTCTTCAAATTTGGAGACTCTAAGAGCCTATATGGATCCATTTGTGGGCCTTTTGCCAGCAAGGCTAACATGAGCAATGAAAGGGGTCATTGTTGAATTTTTTTGCAAATTGTGCTTACATTTGATGAAATCTAACCCAATCAACTTGGACATGTAATTTGTTGATATGGGAGGGTTTCATAACTCAAAATTAAACTAGAGATGATATCCCCAAAAGGTAAAATATGGGGATCTTTAAATAAGCCAAACATGACCAAGTTATATCCACTTGTGTGTCAACAAGATCCTATTGGGCATTGTGGCCTTAATATTTTGCTTATCAATTTAATTTTATGTTGTATAGTTGAAAGAGAGGGTGCATGCCTAGTATTAAGATTTTGTTGTTGTTGTAGACCAACTCGATTCCTTTTTTTTCCCTTATCAAGATTTTAATCATACGTAAATTTCAAAAAAATTGAAAGTGATTATATTTGTATATCATGGTTAAAATTTTAGCATGATTCTAATATCAATTTTGTTGGTAGGGAATTCAAGATAGCATTTTGGATTTTGTGATTGGAGTTACTATTAGGTCCCTATAATACTAGTGTATTCCCCCATTATTATTGTCATTGTAACCCTTATTATTGTTGTTGTGCCCATGTTGTCCCCATATTTTTATTATTGCACCCCACAGAAGCCCACTATTGTTATTGTTGTGCCCTCGCATTATTATTGTTATGTTAGCTTTGGTTATATTATGACCCCTTAGACTCCTATATCTAGAAAGGAGGGTTTGTCATTTGAATCATCCAAGAATTGTTCATTTGTGTAATGTAAAGGAGGTTTCCCCATCAAAGAGTCTGATTTTGAAGTCGTTGATCTATCTTTTCTATCTTTTTGTGAGCTGGTTGCATAACATTTGGTATAAGAGGTTTGGATTATAGGGTTTCGCTACTTCAAACAAGCCATCGTGGCATTTTCGCTATAAATTTTTTTCTACGAAGCTTCCGTAGCTGAAAAAACTCATTTGAGATTAAATTGTGGTGAACGTCGTGACCAAATTTTACACCTTTTTTCACTATAGTGTCAGATATACAAGCTATGAGGAAGTTAAGGGTTTTGCAGGCTTCATAATTCCACCTCAAACAAGCGACCTTGGGAAAATCATCCATAACTTTCTCTCTGAGAAGAGGATTTGAATTTCATAAAAAGTGATAGAAAGAGGATGGACTTTAGTTGTTGGGTATTGTTTTCAGGGTCAAAGGTTGGAATAGTGACATGTGGAACTTAGTACAAGTTCTCTCTGCTGAACTAGTTTATAATCAGGTCATTGTGGGAGATTGGGCATAACTCTTTCTTGGAGAATCCAAACGTGATAAGATTTATGGGGCTAGAAAGAAGACGCAGAGGGATACCATAGAATGAAATTTTATACCTTGGAGATCCTAAATTACAGAGATGCATCAGATTCAATATCGAGATCCTACAAAGTGAAATAAATAAATAAATAAATAAATAATATATATATATATATATATATATATATATATATATATCTGTGTGTGTGTGTGTGTGTAGTTTTTTAAAATTTGCATAAGTTTTGTTTAAGAAAGTAGTTTGAAGTGATTCAAAGGGAATTGTGAAGCATAATTATCATTAATTGATGAACCAAAGAAATAAAATGGAAACACCTAGTAAGCAACCCAAAATATCTACTATGACACATGAAGAAGAGGAATAAATGCAACATGATATATCAAAATTACGAGATCAAGTGCAACAAGTTTCGCTCTCACAAAATGTAACTGAAGCTAAGATGGATGGTTTAAATAATGGAATGGAAGCTAAGATGTATGGAATGGACACTAAGATAGATGGCATGGAAGCAAAGCTTAAAGACAACATGGAAGATTTGAAGATAGATTTGACAAAGTTGCTACAAGAAATGCTTCTTAATGACGAAAGGGTAGTAAAGGAAACTCATGATGAGAACAAAAGAAATGTTAATAATAATTTCATAGAATCTAACTTTGGATTGAAGACCCACCATGTTCCAAAGATTGATATGAGGAATTCTGATGACAAGGATCTCGTAACACGAATACTATAGATGGAGAAATATTTCGATCTCCATAATGTGCAAAACACACAAAAGGTACGCATTGAAACTTTATATTTGAAACCCAATAATTTTATATGGTATCGATGGCTTTTCTCTCGTAAAAAAATTGTCACTTGGTCAATTTTTACAGAGGAAATGATAGCACATTATGAGGATACGAAGAACAACATCTTCTTTATTCAATTGATGAATCTCAAACAAAAGGTTTCAATAGTGGAGCACATTGAGGACTTCCAAAAATTGAATATAAGGGTAATTTATATTCCATAGGAGCATAGGATTGAAGCATTTATAGGGACTTTAAAAGATAACATCCAACATGAGGTTCGCCTTTGGGAACCTGATTCATTAGAGAAGGCATTCAGGTTGGCAAGAAAAATTGAAAGCAAAATTATGGCCACAAGGAAGCCTACCACTCATAACTATAAAGATGGAAGTGTTGATGCCCATAGCCTGCCACAACCTACAAGGTTGACACCAAAACAATTAGAAGAAAAAAGAGCAAAAGGGCTTTTTTCTAGTTGTGATAGCAAATACACTAAAGGTCACAAGTGTGCTGAGAAGAAATTATTTTACATAGATTGTGAAGAGGAGGAAGAAAAGGAACAAAAAACGTCAAAAGAAGAGGATATACACCAGGAACCAACCCTAGAGAAAGAATAAATGAATCTGACCGTATCTTGAAATGCATTGGCAGGAATTGCGACTCAAACTCTCAAGATAGAAGGACATATCAAGAAGAAAAAAGTAATAGTGTTGATTAATTCGGGTAGTACCCATAATTTTATTAATTGTAAGATAGCCAAGGAATTGAATTGCTTCCTATATCCAGCACCAGAGTGTCAAGTGATGGTTGCAAATGGAGGAACCATAAATTGCTTTGGAAAGTGCCATAATATCAAGCTATCCATGGAAGAATCTGTATTGAATAGTCCAATGCTTTCCATTCCAATGAGTGGTGCTAATGTTGTGCTAGGAGTCCAATGGCTACAATCTTTGGGTGCAATAACTTTTCTTGAATTTTTTTGGGGAAAGAAAGGAAGTGGAATTAAGGGGTATCGTAGGGAAACCGGGAAAGATAATCAGCTCTAACAACATGACAAAGCTTCTAAAGAAAGAACAACGGGGTGTAAATGCACAATTATGTTCACTAGATGTTCCCACATCGAAATCATCTATTTCTCCAAATCTCCAAAAGGTATTGGATAATGATTCCAAGTTATTTGAGACTCCCAAAGGCCTCCCACCTATTCGTGATCATGATCATGCTATTCATTTGATTCCAGGAAGTGTTCCTCCAAACATCAGGCCTTACAGATATACATATGCCCAAAAGAGTGAAATTGAACATATGGTTGCAGAAATGCTAGAGGTTGGTATAATTCAACCCAGTCAAAGTTCTTTCTCTGCTCCAGTAGTATTGGTGCACAAGAAGGATGGATCATTGTGCATGTGTCCAGATTAGAGGAACTCAACAAGCTCACTATTAAAGATAAATTTCCCATTCCTGTCATTGATGAATTATTGGATGAATTACATGGAGAAATTTACTTCACCAAGTTGGATCTTCATTCAGGATATCATCAAATCAGAATGAAGACTAAAGACATTCCGAAAACAACATTTAGAACTCATGAGGGTCATTATGAATTCTTGGTCATTCCTTTTGGCCTTACCAATGCACCTTTTACATTTCAAGGTTTGATGAATTCCATTTTCAAACCCTTCCTTAGAAAATTTGTGTTAGTATTTTTTGATGATATACTAATCTACAACAAGTCTTAGAAGGATCATGTTCAACATGTTGACAGGGTGCTCAAACTATTGGAGGAGAAACAATTATATGCAAAAACTTCAAAATGTTTATTTGGAGTACAAGAGGTGGAATATCTGAGTCATATTGTATTTCATGAAGGTGTTAAGGTAGACCCTAGTAAAATTAAATCCATTAAGGAATGGAAAATTCCCACATCCATAAAGCATCTGTGAGGATTTCTCAGGTTGATAGGGCATTATCACAAGTTTGTTAAGAATTATGGGAGAATAACAACACCTCTAACAACAATACTGAAGAAAGATGCATTTTATTGGACTCCAGAAGCAACAAAGGCCTTTGGACATCTTAAAGAGGCAATGTGCCAAGCACCAATATTAGCTATGCCAAACTTCACAAAAAACTTTATTGTGGAATGTGATGCCTCGGGAAATGGAATGGGTGCTTTTTTAATGCGAGAAGGAAGACCCATTGCTTTTGAAAGTCGTCCAATCAAAGGAAAGTATTTACACGAAGCTATTTATGAGAAGGAAATGTTGGCAATACTACATGCACTTAAGAAATGACAACCTTACCTAATGGGAAGACACTTCAAGGTAAAAATAGATCGTGATAGTCTTAAATACTTTTTAGAACAAAGATTATCTTCAGAAGAGTAGCGAAAATGGGTCACTAAGGTGTTGGGTTATGACTTTGAAATCATCTACAAAAAAGGGAAGCAAAATGTTGTTGCAGATGCACTATCAAGAAAGGATGAGGATGTGGAATTATTGCTTTGTGCCATTTCTATTATCCAACCAGATTGGATAAATGAAGCAAGGGATGAATGGAAGAATGTCGAAGAAGTGTGGGCACTCATTCAAAAGCTGCAGCAAGATCCCAATACATCTGACACATTTATCTTGAAAAATGATTTGTTATGGTACAAATATCTCTTATACCTCTGTAAGAATTCCCAACTCAAACAAAAGATTCTTCTAGAATTGCACACCTCTCCGTTAGGAGGGCACTCGGGATTTTTAAAAACATACCACAGGGTTAAAAAGGAATTTTTTGGGATGGCCTTAAATATGATATTCAAAAATTTGTGGCAGAATGTTTGGTTTGCCAACAAAATAAAGTTGAGACAATTAATACCCCGAGTCTGTTACAACCTTTATCCATTCCAATTCAATTTTGGGAGGAGGTTTCAATGGATTTTATCATAGGTTTACCCAAGTCCGAAGGAAAGAGTGTCATCATGGTGGTAGTTGATAGACTTACCAAGTATGCACCCTTTTGTGCATTATCTCATCAATTTAAAGTGAGTATAATTGCTACTGCATTTAAGGAAACAATACAAAATCTACATGGAAACCTAAAGATTAGTGACAGAGATCCCATTTTCATTGGAAATTTCTGGACGAAATTATTTTCTTGTCTGGGTACTCAATTAGCTCATAGCTCATCTTATCATCCTCAATCTAATGGGCAAACTGAGATAGTGAACAAATGTTTGGAAGGATATCTTCGTTGCTTTGTATATGATAAACAAACACAATGGGTCAAGTGGTTGCCTCTGGCTTAATGGTGGTATAACACTTCCTTCCATATTTCAACAAAAATGACCCCATTAATGGTACTTTATGGATATCATCCACCATCCATCACATCATCTTTAAGAGAAAATTCTAAGGTCCAAGCAATGGAAGATCACATCAAGTATCAACAACAAGTTCTTCGACTCTTAAAGGATAACCTCACTTTGGCACAAAATAGAATGAAACAACAAGCAGATCAACATCGCAACAAAAGAAGTTTTGATGTAGGTGACTGGGTATTTCTACAACTAAAACCATACAAACAAATGTCCCTCAAGCAAGCTAAGAAGGATAATAAACTATCACCAAAGTATTATGGTTTGTACAAGGTATTGCAAAATATTGGTACTACGACATAAAAATTGGAGCTTCCTGCATCTTACCGAGTGCACCCAGTTTTCCATGTTTCATGCTTAAAGAAGGTTATAGGCGACAAGCTCCCAGTTCAAACAATATTTCCAAAACTTGACGAGGAAGGAAAAATCATATTGGAACTTGAAGCAATCGCTAAACAATAATCGACAACTACGAAATAGATCAATTTAAGAGTATCTCATCAAGTGGAAGAACTTCCCCGCTGAAGATTCGACGTGGGAGGATGAGAATTTTATGCAAAAGCATCCAAAACTACTCAAGCATTGAGGACAACACTTTTTTGAAGGAGAGGGGCATGTTAGGTCCCTATAATGCTAGTGTATTCCCCCCATTGTTATTGTCATTGTAGCCCTTATTATTATTGTTGTGCCCATGTTGTCCCCATATTGTTATTATTGTGCCCCACAGAAGTCCACTATTGTTATTGTTGTGCCCTCACATTATTATTGTTATGTTGGATTTGATTATGTTGTGATCCCTTAGACTCCTATATAGAAAGGAGGTTTTGTCATTTGAATCATCCAAGAATTATTCATTTGTGTAATGTAAAGGAGGTTCCCCCCTTGAAGAGGCTGATTTTGAAATCGTTGATCTATCTTTTCTATATTTTTGTGAGTTGGTTGTGTAACAGTTACTAGCTGGTTAATCGTAGAAGGTGACTTCAAAATATTGGATGGCTTGTAACCCTTTGATCTAATGTTAGATTGGAAGTTGCTCGATAGAATTTAGCATTAGTTCACTTTGAAAATATATAATGGTTAATCATGATTTGATTTCATGGTGGAGGCTTATTTTGGAGTGAGACTATCATGGAGGTTAAAAATGTTTTCTACCTTAAATATATATTGGATGTTATGTGTTTAGATTAATGGCATTGGTTGATTAGAGTCAAATGTTCATGACACTTAGTTTTATTTTCTCAATCTAAAAAATCAAATGGCTTGTATGATGCTCAATCAAATGGTGTGTAACAATTTTCCAAAAGTACACAAGGGCTAAAAGTGACGTTCTCTCTTGATATGCACAATATCTCAACATGTGACTTGTGTACATATAATTATCAAAAATCATGATTAAACAAAAAATGGAAATAATAAACGACTGATTTTACATTTAATACACATCACATCTCAATTAATTTGACACATTTAAAGCCCATGGTGGTAGCTCAATTGGCGATTGTCATTTTATGAAGTTTTATGTAAAATGTGAGATTCAAGGTTCAAATCCATCATGGGGTCCACATTATTATGGACGAGAAGCTGCAATACTTTCTATCCTGGAATGGTGGGATTGGCTCAAATAGCTTGGCTGAGGAGAAGCATAGTCCTGAACTGAGTTGCCCGATCTTGTTGTGAGATAAGTAGCTCTCGCTATTACAGTGAACAAGGAATCTCAAATTTACATTTTTGGAATTGTTTAACTATTAACTAGCTATGTGAAATTAATCCTTACTAGTTTGTCCTCCTACTAGTTTAAAGTATTGCAGCCCTCGCCTCGACCAAGCTATTTGAGCCAATCCCACCATTCCAGGATAGAAAGTATTGCAGCTTCTTGTCCATAATAATGTGGACCCCATATCCACAAATATTATTCTACTCGGCCCTAATCGAAAAAAGCACAGGGAGCAGCAAAAGAAGTATCATCAACCTCTTTATTGCAATCCTTTTTCATCTTGGCCTTTTTCACAAGCATCATATCATGAAAGGCCATTATGCGATGCAGGGATGACTTTAGAGGCTCTTTGGAATCTTGGAAGATCTTGGCATTCCTCCATTTCCATAAGCACCACAAGGCAATAATAAACAGAGATCGCCAAGAGTGCTTTTGCTCGCTCCACCATTGAAAAGCAACCTGAACTGAAACAAAGACAACGTGAGGAAAACCATAAAACAGAGATAGTTCGTACCAGATCTGAAGAGAGGAGTTGCATTGGAAGAACATATGGAGATTAGATTCCTCCGCAACTTCGCACATAGAACATCTGCTCGGGCCATGCCAGCTTCTCTTCCTCAAATTTTCCCAAGACAGATTCCTGTTGTTGAATACCAGCCACGAGAACAGAATCATTTTGAGAGGGCATCCCGATTTCCATAAGCACGGGGGATATAAAGAACTGGAGCTTGGAGCCTTTGAAGAGATCATATCTGCATAGATGTCTTTAACACGAGCAGGCGACTTTGCATTTGGAACGATCCATATAAGATGGTCGACAGTCCCAGAGCGATGGAGACCCAAACTACATAAGGCTTCTTTTACTGATTTCCACACCGGAAGCAGCGGGCCTGGCAGATGAAGATCGAGGCCATCTTTCCATAAAGGGATGGGACCACTCCATGATGAAATTAATTTATCCCATGTAAAGCAACCATTCTTGTGAAGAAACAATAATAGGTTTTCAGGGAAAAACACACATTCCCGGCCACCCACAATGGAGTCGATACCGATTAAGATACAGGAGCCAGAGTAGAGATTCCATCTCAAGTTCTCCAAGAAGTATTGCTGAACTTTTCTGAGACTGAGCCATATAGTAGAACCTTGTCTGACTCCGATAGATCCCCTTCTGTACCAAAATTCCAGATCTTTATCTTGCAGATATTTCTTTCTGATAGTAAGACTCCACAAGCCATCACCAAAAATGCCTCTCCATAGCGATTTGCATAAGAGCGCTCTTCCAAAAGATCGCATATCAAGCAAACCCCAACCACCTAGCTTCTTAGGCACAGAGATTTTGTCCAGCTTCGACAAATGGATTTTTCTCTGATTGGAGTTTCCGCCCCATAAAAAATTTGCCAACAGTCTGTTCATTTTATTAATGATGCTTGCTGGAAGGAAGAAGATATGAGCCCAATAGACCGCTAATTGCGCTAAGACTGCCTGAGTAAGAACGAATCTACCTGCCAGAGAGAGAGTCTTAAATTCCCAACCTGAGATCTTTTTATAGAATCTTTCCAACAACCATTGCCAATCCGCTTTAGAGTAGCCCTTAGCCTTTAGTTGGAATCCCAAGTATTTCAACCTGTCTTTAAGCGATCTCGAAACAATACCAAGCAACTCAGCAATCCATATCACCATTTCCATATTTGTATCATTATGGAAAAGGGTAGATTTTCCTTTGTTGATAAATAACCCAGTAGCTCTCTGGAATCTATTAAGAATTTCATTGAGGCAAATCCAGGAGGCTCTACACAGCATGGCGAAGATGAGCACGTCATCAACAAAAAGGTTGTGAGATAAATAGATGTCCCTGCATATCCTAACCGGCCTGCATCTCTTTTCGGCTACTGCTTTATTAATCTGAAGGCTGAGAGAGTTCATCGCCAGGATAAATAAAAGAGGGGAGAGGGGACACCCCTGCCGAAGACCTCTTTCCGCTGGGAAGAAAGGAGAAGGCATTCCATTAATAATGACCGAGTAGCGGACGTTCTCTACGCATGACATAACCCAATTGATAGATTGAGATTTTAGACCAATCTTTGCCAGTAAACATCTCAAGAATCCCCAATCCAAGCAGTCATAGGCTTTCTGCAAGTCTATTTTTAGAATGGCCGCATCCGTCTTTCTTGA
Organism: Pinus tabuliformis; assembly: GCA_031772625.1. Taxonomy (NCBI): domain Eukaryota; kingdom Viridiplantae; phylum Streptophyta; class Pinopsida; order Pinales; family Pinaceae; genus Pinus; species Pinus tabuliformis. The sequence goes on from CM062807.1 coordinate 483,819,758, forward strand.
TATCATTGAAAACAGACTTTCCTGAGTAATAGCAACTGCATCCAAAATGTTGCGCCCTTTTAAGAAAGCATGTTGGTCCTTGGAAAGGAAAGAGGCCAGTGTGGATTTCATTCTCTCCACAATAATTTTGGAAATAATTTTGAACAAGATATTGCATAATGATATCGGCCTGAAATCTTGGAAAGAGTCCGCCTCTGCCTTTTTTGGGATTAGAGCAATCTGAGTGGAAGAAATGATGTGGTGGATACTACCGGACATACGAGATGCCTCTACCATCCTCAACAGGTCTTTTTTGAAGATGTCATAAAAATGAGAGAAAAACTCTATGGGCCAGCCATCCGGCCCTGGGCTTTTATCTTTTTTAAAAGCTTTGATAACACTGAGAAGTTCCTCTTCTGTGATTGGCTGGAAGAAGCTTGCATTCTTTGCATCATCAAACATTATTGGAGCCAAATCGATACCCCAAAGGGTATCCTGAAAATCACAGACTTCCTCTATATAGACCTCCAACTCTAATTTCCTAAGCCAACTAAGTCAATTTAACTTAGTTAACTATTACAAGTCGCTATGAGAATATATTTTTGATTTAATTCTTAATTTAATTCAAAGACAAAAGTTGCTATGAGAATAGAATTTCGATTTTAATTCTTAATTTAATTCAAAGACAAAAGTTGCTATGAGAATAGAATTTCAATTTAATTCTTAATTTATTTCAAAGACAAAAGTTGTTATGAGGATAGAATTTTGATTTAATTCCTAATTTAATTCAAAGACAAATTAAATTAAGATTGCTTGATGCTATTTTAACAAAAATGAAATTGACAAATTATTTCGACAAATTATAAATATTTATCTTGAAAATGAATTTGACAAATTATTACCATAAATTATAAATATTCCCCACTCATAACTACGTAATCCATCCATAGGCCCACTGATTGCATGCACCATCTGTACAACTCGGAAAATTATACAACTTATAGTACAATGTGCATGAACTCTAATCACAATCGGGTCTTCCTCTGACATGCATGAGTTATTTATGAGTGAATTTTCAATTAACTAGTGGAGCAATGAAGCTACATTGGTGCATGTCCCCACTACTAGACCTCGTACTAGTTCCTCCAACAATTAGAACTAGTTTAATGAACTATAACTAAGTTAGATGAGTTAATTAATTACAACTCAAAAGAACTCAACTTGGACCCCTAAAATTTAGGGATCACTCTACATGACTCTAGATAGACTTCCAACTCGAATTTCCTAAGTCAATTTAACTTAGTTAACTATTACAAGTTGCTATAAGAATATAATTTCAATTTAATTCGAAAACAAAAATTGATATGAGAATATAATTTCTATTTAATTCCTAATTTAATTAAAAACAAATTAAATTAAGATTTCTTGATGTTATTTTTAACAAAAATGAAATTAACAAATTATTTCAACAAATTATAAACATTTATCTTGAAAATGAAATTGACAAATTATTCCATTAAATTATAAATATTTATTTAAATTATGAAGTTGATAGATAATATCACTTAAACATAAAAATATAAAAAATCTTAAATAAAATATAAAACCACCTTTTATTGAAAATTAAATCTAAGCTCATTGGTAGAAAAGTCCAATCAATTTACCATTAAGCCACATCTCAACAAACATTCCCTACAATGATGTTGATAATATACAAGGTGCCTTGAAAAACAACACCACTTAACAATCTAATCCAAGGCCAACATCTCACAAATTTACCACTAAACCATAATACAATTAATTACCTATAAATTACTTAGCATAAAATGTTTTTTTTTTTTTTTTTTCATTATTATAATCCAATATAGGTAGATAATCCAGGCAAAGAAAACCCTTGGTGTTACAACTAACTATGTTTGCGATCCCTGGGTTCAAAATCCCACTAAAACAACATGTGTTCCAAACCCTGTGCAATAACGGACTTGAAAAAGTCCACACCATACGGCATGGCCTCGAAATCATGATTTGACATCTATAGGGACCTTCTCCTAGTCACATTGGTGGTCCTATGGTGCACCAAATAATTCGCTAAACTTGTTAACGGACTATTCAAACCGGATCAAAACCTTTTCAATTTCCACTTTTAAAACTTTTTCAAAAAGTATATTTTTAAGTGGGGCTTAAGTGTAGCTCCATACATATCAATTATACATTAAACCAAATCTATTTTATTTCCCGAACGGTCCCATGGGCATGTGGGCACATTGGCACGAGTAACAATTAACCCATTTTCTTAAAATTCACGGAACAAAAAAATCCATAATAAAATTAGGTTTGACCTAATGGACGTAAAAGAAAATTCAATTACCGCGTATATTCTTAGGGGGAGAAAAGGGTAGAAGAAGGGTCTCTGGATAGTAAGCTAAGTGCGGCGCAGCCCGTAGCTGCCATTCCCCCCTTTTGCTTATTATCTATCGGAGTCGAAGTAGGTGGTGTTGAGTCGATCTCTATATATCGAGGTTCGATCCACTCTCCCTGCGACGAATTCGTCCTTAGTACATTCAAAAAAATCGAAAAAATCTGCCAAAAAGACCAAAAAAAACACAGAAGTGTGGTGGGTTTGCTCTGTTGAATCTCCCTGCCCTGATTTTGAACTTCACCTGCGTTTTTAGGGTGGGTTTGGATTTTTATTTCGATTTTGATTTGGGATTTCGTTCTTCTTTTTCTCAATTATTTGGAGTAGTTGAAGGAGGCCGTGCTTTCTGTTTTTCCAATATCAGAAAGCAGAGAAAAGTTCTGTAAAAGAGAAAAAAAAAGTTGAGAGAGAATGGCACAGATACAAGTCCAGCCCCAAAACCCTGGTGTTTCACAGCAGCAGCAGGTTGTTGGGAATGGCAGCAACAATCTGCCCAATCCATTCGTAACGGCGTCTCTGTATGTGGGCGATCTGGAGCCCAGTGTTACGGACGGCCAGATTTATGAGCTATTCCAGCAGATTGGTCCCGTTCTCTCTGTTCGCATCTGCAGAGATGTAAGCACCAAGAGTTCTCTTGGATACGCTTATGTCAATTACGGCAATAATGAAAATGGTATGTCTACATTCCTTTGTTTTTTGTCTTTGTTTTAAATATATGTGTTTTTTTCCTTTCTACTTTTAAATATCTGCATGTATTATTAAATATTTGGAATTCCGTTTGTCCATAATGTTTTCGCCGTTGATTGATTCCTGGGGAGCTGTGAACCTCGATGCATCACAAATCCACATGAACATATGCATTGAGAGATTTGAACTTCGTATCTATCCAAGCAACGCTAAATGCCTTTACCAGTTCACCACGGCCTAAATTTCCACTTTAACTTAGGGTTTGTGTGATTTGAACCTTGCACCTCCCTAGCAAAACTAATGCCTTTGCCAATTCACCATCGCGTAATCCCCACTTTTAACTTAGGGTTTGTGTGATTTGAACATTGCACCTCCCCAGAAAAACCAATGTCTTTGCCAATTCACCATGGCGTAATCCCCACTTTAACATAGGAGATTTGAACCTTTAACATAGGAGATTTGAACCTTGCACCTCGCAGCAAGATCAGTGCTTTTACCAATTCACCATGGGCTAATCCCTTCAATCTGGCCATAGGCTAGATTATGTGTTAATCCCCTCCATCTGATTCATAAGCTAGGTTATGCGTTTTTGCTGAGTATAGGTTCCTTTCTTTTTTTTTTGGTTAATAAGATGGGTTTTTTTTTCCAATTCACCATGGACTAGGTTATATTTTTATCCCCTCCATCTGATCCATAGACTAGGTTATGCGTTTTTGCTGAGTATAGGTTCATTTTTTATTGTTGTTTAATAAGTTGGGGTTTTGGGGCCCTTTTTTGTGACGTCTTCCTCCATACGTCCACACTACAATCCACGAACTCTACAATAAAACACTTCTGTATTGTTCAAACAATTCTTCGATGTTTCTATTTGGCTTTTGCATCCCATTTTATAGGGATTCCTTAAATTTTTTTCCAATTCTTTTCATGCAGGGATTTCTTGTTTCAGAACCATTGGCAGTAGTATTAGATTTAAGTTTCAACCTATAAGCTAAGAAATTTATATGGGCAAACTTAGTGTATAGATGCTCTTAGATTCAAGTTTCAACCTGTAAACGTATAAATTTATATGGGCAAACTTAGTGTATAGATGCTCTTTTTCCCATACTGAAAGGAGTTTGCGTTTCTATCTTGCGGGGAATTGTTTTTGAAAGAGCAATATGTACAGAGCCCGTGAGCCATTTATTATAAATGGTGCAGTTGTGGGCCTTTTCTCCAGTGAATAGGATCTATAAGCTTGACTTTTTGAATATAATTTTGAATCCTCAGTAACTTGGGTGTTTGTTAGTGGGAAAATTTCATCCATAGGACTGTTGTGAGGGATCTTTATTCATTGGTGCAATATATTGTATCGTGGTACTTGTTAATTCAGGCCTTGAATATGTAGTTCCTAATATTTGTGTGATAGGTGTAGTTCATGCCTTGAATAAGTAGTTGTTAATCTTTTTACATCTCATTTTATGGGGATTGCTTAAATTTTTTTTCCAAGTTTTTTAAGGCAGGGATTTCTTGTTTCAGAACCATTGACAATAGTAATAGATTCAACCTATAAGCTAAAAAAATTATATGGGCAAACTTAGTGTATAGATGCTATTTTTCCCATACAGAAAGGAGTTCCCATTTGCTATCTTGCGGGGAATTGTTTTTGAAAGAGCAATATGGACAGAGCCCGTGAGCCATTTATTATAATGGTGCAGTTGTGGGCCTTGCCTCTAGTGAATATGATCTATATTGTATCATGGTTCTTGTTAATTCAGGCCTTGAATATGTAGTTCCGAATATTTGTGTGACTGGTGTAGTTCATGCCTTGAATATGTAGTTGCTAATCTTTGGTAAAGTAGCTTAAACATCATGATTGCAATATTTCACCGTCTAAGTCCTTGCATGAAACAGACATACGGAACCCAATAACGTGGAGTGCATGAAATTGCGAGAAAGTTGTGTCTAATTGTGTCAATAGGCTTCACATACCTTTAGTTAATGATTTTTCTTGATTATATGCAAAACCTTCACTGTGGGGATTTGTGCAAAGGATAATTGCATTACAGTTGGGACAAATAATGCTTTCCAAACATAAAATCAACAGGGGCCTCATGATGTGTTATTTGTGTGATTGGTGCGTATAACTTGAAGTTTCATAGTTAAAGATGCATCGATTGGATCTTTGCTTTGATGCTTCTTAATTTTTCACTTCTGGACCTATAATAGAGTTTGCATACATGTGAATGGCCTAAATGTGATTTTTAATTTTCTCTTGTAAATTAATGCGAATCTGGATATGTGCTTTGCAGCTAGCAGGGCTTTAGATCAGTTGAATTTTACACCTCTTAATGGAAAGCCTATTCGGGTAATGTATTCACATCGTGACCCCAGCATCCGCAAGAGTGGATCAGCAAACATATTTATTAAGGTATCAAACATTTTTCTGCCTTCTTTTTTCATGTACTTGTATAACACTGAAACTATTTGATAAATGTATTCATGTCATTTATTACTGTGAATTCATTGTAAGATCTTCAAGCTATTTGAATGTCCATTGTGCCTGATTTTTGCTTTCGGTTACTTTTTACAGAATCTTGACAAAACAATAGACAATAAGGCTCTCTATGATACTTTCTCTATGTTTGGACCTATTCTCTCTTGTAAGGTCGCAATAGATGGATCAGGACAATCTAAAGGATATGGATTTGTGCAATTTGAGCAAGATGAAGCAGCACAACATGCAATAGAAAAATTGAATGGTATGTTGATAAATGACAAACAGGTTTATGTTGGACCATTCATGAGAAAGCAGGAGCGAGAGCAAGCAAATGGAAAAGCCAAGTTTAATAATGTTTTTGTTAAGAATTTATCGGAGTCTGTAAATGAGGAGGATTTGAGGATTTATTTTGGTGAGTATGGAAAAATTACTAGTGTTGTAGTGATGAGGGATGCAGAGGGAAAGTCAAAGTGTTTTGGATTTGTCAATTTTGAGAACGCAGATGATGCGGCAAATTGTGTTGAAAGCTTAAATGGCAAGAAAATTGATGGCAAGGAATGGTATGTCGGAAAAGCACAGAAGAAGTCTGAGAGGGAGTCTGAATTGAGGGGGCGATTTGAAAAGCTGTTGAAGGAGAGGCTTGAAAAGTTCCAAGGAGCAAATCTTTACTTAAAAAATTTGGATGATAGCATTGATGATGAAAGGTTAAGAGAACTGTTCTCTGCTTATGGTACAATCACTTCCTGCAAGGTATAACTGCATTTGTACCTAGTCTAGGTGTATCTATAAGGGATTTTTCTATTCCATTGGTTAGTTTCCTGACATACCCTTTGGCATCACTTTCAGGTAATGAGGGATTTTCATGGACACAGTAAAGGTTCAGGATTTGTTGCCTTCTCATCTCCTGATGAAGCATCCCGAGCTGTAAGTCATAACTATTCGTGACAGTCATTTACAAAGGTTTATCCCGTATTTGTGATGGATCTTTAATTAGTTTCTGTGTGCAGCTCGCAGAAATGAATGGGAAACTTATTATCAGCAAGCCTCTTTATGTTGCTCTGGCTCAGCGCAAAGAGGAGAGAAGGGCAAGACTACAGGTAATTATTTTTAACATACTAGTCTACATGGCGCATGCTAATTTGGATGTCAAATACCTCTTCCTTGCATAATTTAAGATCATTTTCTTTTTTGATTTCGAGTATGCCATAGTAATAGCGTTTTTTTAATTCTTTTACTCAGGCTCAGTTCTCCCAATTGCGGAATCCAGTTGGAATAACTCCAGCCGTTCCTGCCCGTGTTCCTATTTACCCTCCAGGAGGTCCTGGACTAAACCAACAGATATTTTATGGCCAAGGACCACCTGCACTTATCCCTCCTCAAGTAAGTATTAAACTGTGTACTTTCCTATATACTTGTACACTGCCCAATTCATAGTGACAGGGAAAGGAAATGTACTCTTTGATGTACAAATAGGAAATGAAAGAAGATTTGCTTTATGTTGGTAGTTATGTAAGTGGTTTCACCTATATAAAACCTAGGACCATGAATCTGCTTGGTTTATTTGGAAATCAATTGCATCACATTGCATGTTTTGGCTTCCAATATAACACTTAGTATTCTTGGAATCTTTCCGGAGATATTTCGAAGGTTGTCCATGATGATTTGTGTTTCCAATGATGGTTTGGAATCTGTTGGGAGATAAAGGCCTCAGTTGGTTATCTTGTATTAAATTCAACTTTCAAACTTTATTTAGTTTGTGAATTTATTTCTGATTTTGTTTTCACAGGCTGCTGGATTTGGTTATCAGCAACAACTAATCCCAGGTATAAGGCCAGGAGGTGGACCTATGCCCAATCTCTATTTTCCTCTCATGCAGCCTCAACAAGGTCAGCGTCCAGGTGGCAGGAGAGGTGGTTTAGCACCCATACAACAGCAACCACAGCAGCAGCTACCACTTATACAGCAGCAGGTAAGTGCATTATCTGTAACTTTATATGAATATTGTCATTTCTTCTGTTGGTCTAGAAGAAGAGTATTATGGGAATGGTGTTCTCTTCAGTCTGTCATGGCTGACATTATTTGGGGTGTTATGTTGTAAATACATGTTATTGCCAAGGCCAACTGAGCCATCTATGTATATTTTGTGTCAAAGAATTTATCATCCTGCCTTTGATTTTTACTAGATGCTACCTCGTGGTAATCGCCTATATCGTTACCCACCTGGAAGGAATGTTAATGAAATTCCCTTATCTGGAGTTGCGGGCGGGATACATCCTTTACCATCATTAGATATGGGCAACCTTTCTTTACGTGCAGCAGCTGAGACAACAATTTCACAGCCTATACCTATTGGAGCTTTGGCTTCAGCTCTTCCAAATGCAAGTCCGGAACAACAAAGAACGGTATTGAGTGTGCACTGACTAGAGAGCTTTATTTCTGATCAATATGTGGAATTTTAATTTTCATCATGTTTGGAAAATTGTCACAGAGCCTACACTTAATCAACTTACGTTTAATGTAGTTGATTTTTGTTTATATATACATTTTGTATATTATAATTCCTTAAACATGGATATTGTTTGGCAGATGCTTGGAGAAAGCTTGTATCCTTTGGTGGATCAGTTGGAACATGATCATGCAGCCAAAATTATTGGTATGCTTTTGGAAATGGACCAAATTGAGGTTCTTCATTTGTTGGAGTCTCCTGAAGCCTTGATGGCTAAAGTTGCAGAAGCGATGGAGGTTCTACGGAATGTGGCACAAGCTCCACAAACTCCCGCTGATCAGCTTGCAGCGTTATCTTTGAATGAGACTCTTGTGTCGTAATGTCATGTTGGTTGTACCATATTTATTTTTGGATTGGACTCGTATTGATGTACTTGTTAGTTACATTACTAGTTAGATTACTATTTAGAACGGATAAGAATAGTTCAGAGCGTTAAGAGCTTGTTTTGGCTTGTCTTAGATTTTAAGGTAAAACAGTGTTATGAAAATTATATTTCCGTACTCAGGGAAAGTACCTATCTGTTGGTTATGACTATACTTTTGAAAAGTTTTGACTTGGGATTCAAGGTGCTTTTTTTTAATTGCCTTATGTTTTACTTGCTTTTACTAAATGTAACTCATATTATTATGACATTAAAATCTCTGTTTTTTTTACTTTTCTCTTGGTTTATATGCACTTATTTTTAATGACGTGGTTGATTTTTTTAGGGCGATGACTGGTATTTTCATTTTCTAAGCATGCAGCCATTTGTTATGTCTAGTTTGTAAAGCTTGCATCTTCATTTTCTATTGCAGTCATTTGTTATGACTCGTTATTATTTTCTAAGGTTGTAACCATTTGTTATTACTCTTTCTTAAAACTTGATATGAGATCCATGGTGCAATTACTATGATGGTATCTGAAAATACTATTTTTAGAAGTGAGTTTTGTATTGGTGTACTTTTTGTAATTATGATGATTTGGGTCTTTTAATTATGATTACTATTTTCCCATAAACTTGACATGAGATCCATGGTGCAATTTTCTGTTTTTTTTTTCACTGTGCCTGTATTAGACAGTAAGGATTAGTAGATCGTATTTAAAAATACGAATTTTAGAAGTGAATTTCATCTTTAGGTACTCAGTTTTTGTAATTATGATGATTTGGGTCTTTTAATTATGACTTGTCAATGATCACTATTTTCCCATTCCCTTGTTAATCTCTTATCTATATATTCCATGTCTAATAAAATTCATTCTTTATGTAAAGCTGCCTTGTTCTCGAAATGATATGATATTTTTTTTTCTTCTTATAGCATTCATTTTCTTTTGGATGTTAAATGATTGGAAGATGCTCAATCTGGAGGACTATTTTCAGAAGCCCAAGATGTTTTCTTTATTTAACCTCAAGGGAGTACTTTCAAAAGCTGAAGATGTCTTATTTATTTATCTTTTGCTTTGGAATTCATTTTAAATGACAAATTCTGGATTTATACTCCTAATCATGGTGAAGTTTCGTTTTATTTACCTCTCTTGCCTATGGTAGTAAATAGCATCTCTAACTAGGGATCAAACATAAAGATCCCAACTCTGTTGAAAGAAACACGAGTAACAAAAATGGATATCATCACTGATCAAAATCTTTCAGTTGGTATGCCTTCATGATTGGAGAATGCCACGAGGGACATGATACGTTGGCTTGGGATGATTCTGCGCATAGCATAGGAGGATTGCATAATGAAATGAATGAAACTTAGCTAGCGTGGAGAATGCCTGGAGGGACATGATGCTTTGGCTAGGAATGATTCATGGCATAGTAGTATAGGATGAAGGCATAATGAAATCAATGAAACTTAGCTAGCTGATATGTTTAGGGACATGATGCTTTGGCTAAGAATGATTCATGGCACAGTAGTATAGGATGAAGGCATAATGAAATCAATGAAACTTAGCTAGCTGATATGTTTAGGGTGTAGTTAACATGCAAAGTGAACAGCCTTTTCTTTCAGAAATAAAGATAAAGATAGACATTTGCCCCATTGCATTTGAATGTACAAGGCAAGCTTGTAACGATCAAAATAAAGCTAGACGTTGCCCCATTACATTTGAATGTACTAGGCAAGTTTGTAATAATCAAAATTACTTGCTTTGTTGCTTGGAAAATTGTATATACATTTGAAAATGAGGAAGGATTTGGAACGGAAGAGTCACTATGAATGCTCTCGCGTAAACTCATCCCTTGCAATATCAGACCTGCCTATGAAAAATATTTGCATGCTTGAAAATTGTGCCAAACTTCTTTATTGAGGAAGGATTAGGAATTAAAGTCACTATGAGTGCCCTCTTGTAAACCAATCTCTTGCGATATCAGACCTGCCTATGAAAAATATTTGCATGGTTGATAATTGTGCCAAACTTTATTGATAAAGGATCAAGAGCTAAAGATTCACTATGAATGCTCTCATGTAAATTGATCTCTTGCAATGTTTGAATGCTCTCTTGTAAATTGATCTCTTGTAAACCGATCTCTTGCAATATCAGACCTATGAAATTTTTTTGCATGGTTGATAATTGCGCCAAACTTCTTTATTGAGAAAGGATTAAGATATGAAGATCCACTATGAATGCTCTTGTAAATTGATCTCTTGCAATGTTGGAGACCTAACTATTTTTCTGACTATGAAAAATACTTGTATGGTTGAAAATTGTGCCAAACTTATTTATGGAGCCTTACCATGTTGGTGACATATCAAAAATGTTTGTAGTGTCAATGTTAGTCATAAACTACATGTGTATAATACACACTTGGGTGTTGAGGTGCCTCCACTATTTTCCTTTGTAGTTTCAAGAAGCAAATATTTTATTTAGGATGAAAATTCAAGTATTGTATTATGGTTGAATTATTGTAACACATAAGTCAATGCACGGCACGAATAATTTTAATTTTTTGTGTTTACATTAAGAGAGAGAGAGTGTATGTTTTGGGCGTGAGAAGGAGAGACAAGGGGAGATAGAGATATAGATGGGGGAGAGGCAAGAGGAGGGAGGCAAAGACAACGAGGGAGGAAGAGATATAGATGGAGGAGGCAAAGATGAGTTTACACTGAAATCAATGCACACTATTAATCTAATTACTTTGAAATTAATGTATATCTACATCTAGTTGCATTAAATCAAAAATCAACATCTACGCTAAAATCAATGCATCTAGTGCAAACAATCAAATAGGATTAGAAATCAATATTTATATTGAAATCAATGCATCTAGTGCAAACAATCAAATAGTATTAGAAATCAACATTTATATTGAAATCAATGCATCTAGTGCAAGTAATTAAATAGGATTAGAAATCAATAACTACACTGAAACTAATGCATCTAATGCAAACAATCAAATATGAGTAGAAATCAACATCTACGCTAAAATCAATGCATCTAGTGTAAGGTATTAAATAGGGTTAGAAATAGACATCTACATTGAAATCAATGCATTTAAAACAAACAATCAAATATGATTAGAAATCAATATCTACACCGAAACAAATGCATCTTGATTGTTTGCACAATCAAATAGGAGTAGAAATCAACATCGACACTTGAATTAATGCATCTAGTGTAAGGTATTAAATAGGATTATAAGTTGATTATAGTGTCAGTGTCTCTTTTTCCTTCCCCCTCTCCAACTTCCATTCTGTGTCTATCTCTCGCCCCCTCTCCTCTCTCTTCCCCTCCCTCTCTCCCTGTTTCTCTCTATTTGCCTCCCCTTCCCCTACTCTATATTTCTCTTCTTCTTTTTTTCCCCTTGCCATCTATATATATACCTCCCTCCATCTCTCCTTATTTATCTTTCTCTCAGCCCCCTAAACACATGTCATACTCTCTCTCTCTCGCCCCATATCTACCTCTCTCCCTCTTCCTTTACCTCTCTATCTCTTCCCCTTTTCTCCCTCTCTCCCCCATCCATCTCTCTTCCTCCGTCCCTCTCTTTGCCTCTCTCTTTTACCCTCTCCCCCTCCCCATCTATATCTCTATATCCCCTTGTCTCTCCTTTTTAGTGCCAAAATATACACACTCTCTGTCCATATCTATTTATGTTCCTCTCCTCCCCCCGCCCCCCTTCTCTCTCTTACTCATTGACTCTCCATCTCTCCCTTGCCACTACCTCTCCATCTTTCTCTCTGTCTTTCTTCCCCTTCGAACTCCATCTCTCTCTCCCCTCTCCTCTCTCTCCTCTTCTCTTCCACCTCCTTCCATCTCTCCTTCTCTCTCCCCCTCTCTCTCCCCCCTTCATATCTATCTCTCCCTATCTCTATCTTCCCCTTCTTTTCCTATCTTTATCCTCTCATTTTCTCTCTCTTCCCTCATCTCCTCTCTCCCTCATTCCATTTTCATCTCTCCCTTGTCACTCCCTCTCTCTCTCTCTCAATGTCTTTGTTCTTCACTCCCTCTCTTTCCCCTTCCAAATCCATCTCTCTCCCTCCCGCTCTCTCCTCCCTCCTCTCTTTCTTCCTTCCTCTTTCTCATTGTCTCTCCCACCTCTATGTCTCTCCCCCACTCTATTCTCCCATCCATCTCTCTCTTTCTTATGATGCCATTGTGTTGTATTTAAGAAAGTATCTAAATTTAAAAACAAAAAAAACATAATTGGTTGTAAAATATTAAACCTATATTTTGGATCAATCATGTTAAATAAAATACAATAATAAAAAATGAATCATGTACTATCTTTCCTCTATCATTGTTAATCACTTTGCTTTCTCACTTTTCTGGGATCTTTGGTTAAGATGCATCTATCTTGGTTTTTTATAATATTATTTATATTATATAAAATTTGCATATGTATATATAAAAGTATTTTCATTTTTTAATTTATTAAAATCCCCATCTAATCTGTTTGGGAATATTGTTAGTAGTGGTGAGGATGGAGGGTTTAAATATACCTCAAAAGTAATTATAACTTTTTTGCTCTTAGATTAAATTAAAAAATGTTATAATTTTAAATTAAAATAAAGTAGTTGTAAAATATTTTGATTTTGAAATAAGTTATGGTTTTTGGGCATGTGGTATTGATAAGCCATGATATTGTATAAATAAAAGCCTAGATCCATAACATAATAATCAAAAGTCTAGATATCCCATGGTATTGATAAATCATGGTAGTAGCCCATGGTATTATAATTTTCTTCCCTTCTCTCCCTTTCTATCTTTCTCTTGTGGGTATTGGCCCATGGTAAATATTAATAATATCCATGGTAAATATTAATGATTAAAAATCTTATCATATTGTAAATATTAAGGTTTTATCCCCTTATTAATTAAATTTCTAGATGGAACACATCTATATTACTTATTACAAATAAATTGATTACAATTGAGTCCACATTACAAATGTTTACTTACATTATATTTCTTACATTGCATTTACACATGTCCCCTATATTGAGTGAGGGGAAATATTACATAAAATATAATAATACAATATTATATGTTACCCAATATTTATAATCACCCCCACCTAATAAATAGTGGCTAGGGGTGGGGGGAAATACTAATTAAAATTTAATATTATTAAAATTTACCTAATATTTAAGGGCACACTCGACTTTAAATTTTACATTCCTAATTTTATAGTTGAGTTTGTTTACTTTTAAATTACAAATATAAAGAAAAATTACAATAAGAAGTGGACCAGTTGAGGGGGAATATTGAGTAAAATGTAATATTATAGTATTATATTTTATCCAATATAGCTTAATAAAAAGTGGATGGAGGTAGGGAAAAATATTAGATCAAATGTAATAATTATATTTCAAATGTCCAGTTCCAACATATCCATAATTTTTTTTACCTTTACAAGAAAGTTTTACCTTTATAGGCTACATGGATTCTGTATCATCATTTTCTACAACTAATTATGTATCTAAATATAACATCAAACTAACATGAATGTAGGCTAGTTTAATCCCCCTTTAAATAGAAGAATTCCATGAGTCAATACCATGAATTTTTAAAATTATCGGTCAATTTTTTTATTTTTTCAATTTTTAAGCAAGTTACAATGTTTACATTACATTAAGTTATACATCTCTACCATATTTTAATTTTATTTTGACATAATCAAAATGTTAACATTATATTACTCTACATCACACATTTCTATCATACTATAGACATTAGATCTCAATTCAATAAATCAATTACATCTATCCGTCATACTAAAAAGATTTTCGTTTTTTTTTTTTTAATTACACAACATTTATAAGTTACCACAACATCTCTTGCATGCATATATATATAAATATATAACATTACGTGACAATATTTCCCACATGTATTACACTATAGAAACATCCCCTTTGATGTATTGCACTATAGTAATAACTTAACTTATCTTAATTAGAGCATGGCTTTTCACAACAGTGATTAATATGCCTTTTTTTGATAGAAAGAATGTTTATACTTTATAGAGCTTTTATAGAGATTTTAAATCATGGGTTGTATAAGGCGCTTGGTGATTTTTAAAGATAAAGTGCAAGAGAGCGGTAACAATCATTGATCTTGGTCCTCTACTTCAATCCATCAAAATCTCAAGGTTGTCTTTTACATTGTAATGATCATCAATTTCTTCGCCATGTAATTATTAAGGTTGCAAATAATAATATTTTACGTCTACGACATCTACAACACTTCAGTTGTTTTTTAATATACAATTCTGCAACTTTCTGAACCTTTCAACCCTTTTGATTGCAGTATTGTAGCTTTCGAAACGTTTGACAAATATTAACTGCTTTAGTGCAGTTGATGTAGCGAATTCACCGCTTAGCCCGCTGTGTCTGATTTCTTTTGAAAGATCTAATTGGTATCAGCTGTTTAATTCTTCGCATTGAGCCTCATATCTCAGGCATGGTATCCGAGTTGTGACGATTAACATATCCAGTTTATCTACCATTTATGTTCCTTTGATTGAAAGTCCTGGTAAAACTGGCATGGTTGCAGCATATGTTTTGTTTGGAACGTATGACTCTTGTCATTGTTGATTTATATGTTGTCATGTCGCTTCTTACTCGAGGTACCAAAATCGTGCAGTCTTTTCCTCTTCGAGCTGTTGTGACAGATCCATCATATTGGAAGAAATCATATACCATGCAGTCTTTTCCTCTTCGGCCTGTTGTGACATATCCACCATATTGGAAGAAATCATATTCAGTTATGCAATAAGGTAGTTGATTGTACAATCTAACAAAACCATAGAGGCTTTTCCTCTTCTGGCTTTGACATATCCCATCATAATGGAAGAAACCATGTGCAGCTATGCAAGAAGATAGTTGACTGCACAATCCAATGAAATAATTAAATAACTAGATCTCCATTGTCTTTCAGCCTCAACAGTGCTTCTGCTTACCAGTTTGTTTTTTTTTTAAGTTTATTGATTCAATCTATGCATTGACTATATTTTGTCAACCATATAATATGATCTATTTTACTTCATTGGAAAGCTCAATAGGAAATGATTCTTTTATAATGCTTAATGATAAGAAAAGGATAATGTTTTATACCCAAGTCGTGAAACATCACAATGTTATTTAAAAGTTCATTGGACAATGCTTGAGCTGGTTGAAGGTCATTGTTTTATAATAATATTTCGGCTGTAATCTTTTATACTTTAAAGATTACCATTTCAAAGAGTTTTATGTTTATGTCAAAAGTCATAAAATATTGAAATTAGAGTACATTGTAAAAGAAGACCTATATATGGAAGTTTAAATTAGAGTACATTGTAAAAGAGAGACCTATATATATGGAAGGGGAGAGTTAAAATAATTAAAAATATTTGTGTTCGGAAAAAAGGCATGGATAACTAAAAAAACATTCTTTCTTAGAGTACATTATGTTTTGGTGTAAAGCACATATATGAGGACTTTCTACAAGAAATAAACATAGAAATGATTAGCACCACAAGTGATAAAAGACTATTTGGCAAATTTGTTACATTTGAGTGTTCTAAGGTTTGAAGGGGACCAAAGGTTTGCACTTGGCATACTTTATTTGCAACTACTAAGAGAATGTAGAAGGGCAAGCGAAAGTGAAACATTAAGCAATTAAATACATGTGTTCTTTGGGAAAATAGACCCTTTTATTAGAATTCAATTATAATACAAAACATCTTATAAAATATATGTTGATAATGTAGTTAGTTGACTACACAATCCAATGAAATAATGAAATAATTAAATCTCTATTGTCTTTCAGCCTCAATGGTGCTTCTTCTTATGAGTTTGTTTCTTTTTAAGTTTATTGATTCAATCTACACATTGACTATATTTTGTCAATTATATAGTCAATTTTTTAATCATTAAACATTTTTTATGAAAACATTTTACTTGCAATATTTAATAGTGTAAAGGATTCCATATTCATTTATAGTTATGATAGTGTTTTATGAAAATGTTTTATTTGCAATGTTTAATAGTGTAAGAGATTTTATATTCATTTATAGTTATGAAAGGAAAACACTTTACTTGCCATGTTTAATAGTGTAAGTGATTCCATATTCATTTATAGTTATGAAAGGATGAGTGATTATTAGGGGAATTTTAGTTTTTAGGGTGGTTTATATTTTAAAAATTAAATTAAAAATGGAGGATGAATAACAACTATTTGGTGAGGTGTGAGACTTGAATTTTGTGGTTTTCATTCTCATTATTGATGATATGTTGTTTTTTTTACTAATTTTCTTTTGGTTGTAGTTTCCCTTGATTGTTAGACTTACTTGTAAACTCATTGGATTACATTGGTGGTGTTTGTTATCTAGTGGTCCAAAACTATATCTTTTTTGTCGTTGTTGTTGTAAATGTCGAATGTGATAGATAAGTTGTGGTGGACATGTTGAATAGAAATTTACATTCATGGAAGTTCAACTATGTACAATCACAACTATAAAATAGATTTATCTCGTTCTCCATTTAATAGACCAAAATACAATCAAATTGCAAAACTAAACACTAATTGACACATGGGCTTCATCCCATAGATATTTTGAACTTGAATGTGGATTTACATCATAGACAAGTGCAATGGATGATTGTAGAACTTTTATTTTGAAATGTATTATTATTTACATATGTAGGGGTGAAATGGATTATTTGTAGAAACATATTGAATGGTGGTTGGAAAAATGTTTTCAATACAAAAATATTTGTATCAACCAAAACTTGATTTGGAAGTGCACAACTAACTCTTTAGTTTTAAAGGCTTCTTTTCAAAATGCTATACAATCATCAACATGCAACTGAATCATTGTAAATATTTTGGTTTTTTGAAATAAATACTAGACACCATCCATAAATATCAACATATATTTTATAATATGTTTTGTACTATAATTGAATTCTAATAAAAGGGTTTATTTCCATAAGGAACACATGTATTTAATTGCTTAATGTTTCACTTTCTCTTTCCCTTCTACATTCTCCTAGTAGCTTCAAGTAAGTGCGCCAAGTGCAAACCTTTGGTCCTCTTCACAAGCTTAGAACACTCAAATGTAACAAATTTTCCAAATAGTCTTTTATCACTTGTGATGCTAATCATTTCTATGTTTTACTTCTTGTAGAAAGTCCTCGTATATGTGCTTTCCACCAAGACATAATGTACTCTAGGAAGTAATGTTTTTTCTTTAGTTCCATTTATTTGTCTCCTTGTCGATGCCTCTTTTTTTCAAACACAAATGTTCTTAATTGTTTTCACTCTCCCCTTCCATACATAGGTCTCTCTTTTACAATGTGATCTAATTTCAAATGTCAACCCATCTCACAAAACATTGCCTCGAATTGATGCTTGCACTATTATTGAACATCAAACCATGCTTGGAAATCATTGACGTTGAGCCTATTCACTCTATTGAAAGTGAAACATTGCACTATTGTACTTCTCTCTTCAATGGCACACACACACGACAAATACTGTCATTTGCACAATTTAATGCACTTGTTGCTTCTGGGACACTTGTAGAGGGTTCAATTAGACACTAGGAGAAATGGACATGTGTGGCTATTAACCAATGCATCATTTTAATTAACCTAAATGTTCCTAAAACACATAAGATAACATAATGCTTTGAGAAACAGGGATTACATGATGACTCCCCATCTTTGACTACAAGATATGCAAGTGTTCCTAGCTATGCAAACCAAAAAGAATAATTGTAGAGGTTGCCAATATGATCTAAACAAATAACAAAAATTGGCATTGCCCCAATGTAACATTGACTTTCCCAATCGTGGTTACAAGTATTTGCTTAAATTTGACCCCCATAACCAGAAATGGGTCACTAGGAGGAGTTCTCGCCTTGGAGGATGCAACCATTGAGCCAATGGGAATTTGTGCTAAAGACCTTGTGTTTGCTTTCTTCTAAACTTGTCTCCATCAAAGGAATACTCTTTGAACTTGAATGCAAGCAACACATTTTCACACTTCTTGTGAAGTTTGAAGCATTAAAGACATAAAACACTTTAATATAATCACCATGGCATTAGAGCATTTATATTTCCAAGTTCCTAGCAAGATCCTAATTTGAAGAATAACTTAAGCATATATGTTGCATTCTCATTGACAAAATGAGCTTCATTGGTCCAACACTTTTCAACCACATCGATGAACACCTTTGAGAAGAATTTTCTATACATATAAACAACTCTTTTGGTTCATGTTCAATTATTCTTGTTGGAGGCCTTGGCTAGTTGCTCCCTGTTAATAACATACCACTATAGGTGGTTACATCCCATGGAACTTTCCTCTGACATAGCCTTGATACAATCATTTCTCTACAAAATATTTTTTACCAACAAGGGGACAACCCTTCACAACTCTCCTTTAGCAACATCCTTCTCAACATTAAAAATGTAGAATCTTCCATGGAAGATTGCAGCCTTCTCATGTAAAGGACATACTCTTTCCCTTTCCAAAATAAGCTCGATACTTTCCATGCTCCAATGCAACCAACAAACCAACCAACAAACATAATCAATAAATGCTCAAGTCCTTAAACCTTCCAATAACATTGCGAAATGTGGAGTGAAGCAACAATACTTCTGCCTCTACATTTTAAGATGAGTAATTAGATCCAAAAGTTTCACTTTCCATTGGCCTAAAAGTGATGTTAATATCTAACTTATGGGTCGGTGCAAGCCTTTTTAATGGATCACTTGGTCAAATTATTAACACATTCTACAAAAAAAGCCTTCATTAGAGAAGTTGAGGTCTAAAATGGGTCTCCTAAAGAATACTATAAAATAATAATGGAAATAATAAAATAATATTAGATTGCATCATTATGAAATTTGAGGGAAAAAAGAAAAAAACTACATTTTCAACTTGTATCTTCAACTTATCTCTCTACAATTTTACTCAAATTTTGAGTGGGAGCACTCGTTGGATGCGGAATTTAATTCCTCATCCAAGGAGTATCCATGTTACCTGCTTTTGATGGTCACTGCTACATGAAAAATGAGATATACATGATAAAATGTGATTACGATCACGTTTTTTCATGTTTTTTTTTTTTTTTTTTTTTTTTTTTTTTTTTTCCACTGGAAAAATCGTAATCTTTCATTATGATTGAAAAATTGCATGTTGTAGATTCCTCTCGGCATATGCTGTAAACAATTTTCAAAATAGGTGCACAAAAAGATGCATAGATCCTTCAACACCACACAGGGTGTTTGGATTTCAAGAAATAAGCATAAATAGAAAAAATATTAATGCATAGGTGGGGAAAAGTCAGACTTTTCACCCTTTTTTCTTCTTGAGCTTTCTCCAAACCCCCTTTGACTCTGTGGGAGTTATAAGTGATAGTGCATTTTCAGCCACAGGTTGTGGGTTATCCTTATCAGAGTCTGACGTGTCTGATATGTGTTGGCATTTATTTATGCCCATATCCATTTTTGATTTTATTGCTAGTGCTGTGTCTATATGTTTCTATTGATTTGTGTCTTCTGCATCTGGTTCTTTATTCATCTGATTGGTCTCATTTGGGTTAGCATAATCCATCTCTTCTTCCTCCTCATCATCCGGGGAGGTGGAGGAAATTGCCATCCCTTTGCTTGTTTTTCCGTTTTCTTCTTTCTGCGTTTGTCTTTTTTCACTGTTGGGCACATGCTTTGTAGATGTCCTGTTTGTCAGCAAATTCGGCATCTGAAAGCAGTGTTTTCATAATCTAGAACCTCTGTCCAGCTCCTTTGTCCATGCTTCAGCTGAATTTGATCTGGCAGGGCTTTGCTGAGGTCTACTTCCACACATATTCGTGCAAAAGTATATATTCTTGCCTCCACTCGCTGGGTGTCCATTTTAATGTAACACTCAATAGTATTTCCAATTCCAGCTAGTACTTGATGATTCCAAAGATGCATTAGGAGGTTGTGTAGCCGCACCCAAACTGGCATCTTGGAGACAACCATTGTGTTTGCATCAAAATCTAGGAACCATGGTGTGATGAAGAGTCCGGTGGATCCCCAGAACCAAGGTCCATCCTGCATTACTATGTCTCTGTCTATTGCTGACAGAAATTTCACTATGAAAAAACCCTTGGAGCAAAGATGTATTTCACAGTGTGTGGTCCAGTTCGTGAAGATCCAAAGAAATAGATCAGCCGGTTTGGGCCAAAAGTAGTTAAATCTACATATTATTGCTTGTATTTCATATATAGTGCAGTGCTCATCTATTTTTGGTGTATCTATGTTGTATTCTGGGGTGTGGTCCAGCTGTTCCACTATGTATGGCCTTGCGTCCATACCTGTTTGGTTCGGTGCTGCTCCTTCTGTGTTTTTCCCTTGTAGGATGTTTTTGAAGGAAATGCTGCCTGGTTTTTTCCCGATTGAACTAGTACCACTTCCTCCCGCCCTATCTGGATTTCTGTTACTGCTGGTTGCACCCCCTCTTAACCTCAGATTGAGGATAATTGTTGACAGAGGTGCAATTTTGTATTCCCAAAGGTATTTTGTGTCTTGTAACACTCTGCCCCCTTGTATCAGGTTTTGTGTTCTGATGGGGTAACCCAACTGTTGCATTATAATTTTCTGCATTTGCTCGACAGTGTCTATCTCTTTGACCCAAATTATTTTCGATTTTCCTTCGGGTTTTTTACAAATACTTGGAAACTGTGATCTCTTACCAGGGTTCCAGATCTTGTTTTTGGCAGATCTATCCCTGTGACTCTGCTCTGCACCTTTTTCTCACTTCGAAACAACTTATTCGGTGAGCGAGCTTCCAGATCTGACCATAAATAGGGTCGTTCTGCAATAAGAAGGTCTGGATCTACGAGCCCAAGACTCGATCTGTGCTCATTGCCGTGGATCTGTGGATATGTTGCCCAATCAGGGCTCAATGGTGGTTGTTTGAACCGATGGATGTCAAGATCGACAACATAATAATACAGATCTACGTTCTGATATGCAAAAAACTGGAATATTTCTTCATACCTTTGGTAGAGTCGGCGATTTTTCGTCCTGAGAGCTCCGTTGTTGCTAGAGACAGCGCCTTCACAAAGCGTGATCTCGGAGGCATTTACTGCCATAGAGCAGGCTGTCAAGTGCCCGATCCGTAAGCATTTCATAAGCGTATCCAGCCCGTTTATGCCGATCAAGGGTTTACCAGCTGTCTTCGCCGCCTGAGGAAGCACCGTATTCAACAGATCTGGCCAAAAACGCAGCTCCGTTCTTCTTATAAACCCTGACTGCTGCAGATAACATAAAAGCCCTGCTCTCGGCACACCGAAGATAACCAATGCAGGTCGTGCGTGTTCTGGCTTCTTGCTTGTGGAGTCTCTGGTGGTTTGGCCGACGCAGGTCAGACTAAGAGCCATTGCGACCGCAGAGATCGAAACCCTCGCTCCTCCTACTTAACCCCAATTTTTTCATGTATATATATATATATATATATATATAATATATATATATATATATATATATATATATATATATATATATATATATATATATAAATATATATATATATATATATATATATATTCATTTAATTAATTTTTACTTTTTTTTTTTTTTTTTTTTTTCCATGCAGTAGGGTATATCGAAAGCATGCAGCATGGGTACTCAGATGAGGAATTAAATTCTGCATCAAATGAGTGCTCTCGCTTGAAATTTGAGTAAAACCATAGGGAGATAAGTTGAAAATACGAGTTGACGTCATCATCTTGAATCCTATTGGTTCTTGTAACATTGATTTTGGTTGTACATTTTTGTTTTGAGACCCGTTTTTTACATCAAAATTTCTTTAACGAAACCTCCTTAGTTACCGACATTTGTGGTTGCCAACTTTAACAAATATATTGGCTTTCCATGAGATCCAAACAATCATACTTTTGTTATAATCCATCCTATACAAAAGGGATAGTCATACTCGAATCCCACTTAAAATGGCTTGGATGTTAATAATACATAAATCTCAAGGCATGACATTACCAAAAGTTGCAATTGGCATTAGTATAGTTGAACAACATGATCTAAGCTTCATAAGATTTAAACAATATTGCATTTCACCAACATTTAGCTTCGAAAAGTAGAAAAGAACGAAAGATAATTCTCATATAATATGCAAGAAAGAAGTT
The DNA here is from genome assembly GCA_031772625.1 of Pinus tabuliformis. Taxonomy (NCBI): domain Eukaryota; kingdom Viridiplantae; phylum Streptophyta; class Pinopsida; order Pinales; family Pinaceae; genus Pinus; species Pinus tabuliformis. The sequence continues at coordinate 483,842,418 of CM062807.1, forward strand.
GAGGCATTGCTTTAGTCCAAAATTTTTCCACCATTTCTCTTATAACAAGTTTAGATTTCATATTTTTAGCATACCTTTGATGCACCTCTCATCGCTACATCACTTATGTAACTTCTCACCATTACTAATTCTTTTTTCATTTATTTTATTTTATATATGCTTTAATTAATGTTTTGGCTTACTTACCTAATCATTTTTCCATGTGCAATGCCTATGTTTTTTTTTTTAACTCACTTTTCCATATCCCTAACACACATATCTCTAATACCTATGTCAAACTAATACCTGTGTCAAACTAATACCTGTGTCAAACTAATATTCCACTTTTAATATATTATTATTATTATTATTATAATATAACATAACATATCATATGATATGATACACAACAACATTTATTTAATATTATATGATGATCACATTGTTACACTCAATCATAACAATGTTTTTAGTCATAAATTGTATCAATGTTTTGAATATAATGTAATAATGTTTAATTATCATATATTCTAATATCATATCTTTCATGTCTTAATGTTTTAAACAATGTTTCAAATATATAAAAATACATAAATTGTTTTCATTCCATATGATATTATGGTAAGTTGTTTATTATAGGAGAAGGATTTGTTTATAATGTCCAGTAATTTATTTATTTTATGTATTATATTACAATGCTTCAAAGAATACATACGACACATTTAAATGATTTTTTTTTTTTTTCATTTTTTTTTTCCTGTTTTCTTATTTTCCTTCTTGTGTAGTTATGGACAACATACATCTTTCAAGTTTCTTTTAGCCACCAATGAAATCAATGCATAGCTATAATATATTGCTTACATACAAACTAAAGTCAAGATTAGAACCAAATTTCCAACCCACTTTTTTTTATGACACATTGCACTTCTTATCTGCGATGAAATCATTCATCTGACATATTTAACATGCTTTTGATGAAGACTCAAAAGAGAATAGCTTCAGAGGTAGAGCAACCATGCATTTCATGTTGATCTTAATTGATGTTATGATGTCATTAGTATGGATGCATTGTAGAATAGCCATTTTTATGTATTCCATATATTAGATTTACTCCAATAATTTGTTTTTGTAAATTGTAATTTTTGTAATGAAATATGGATATTGTTCAAATTAACATTTCATTTGTTATTTTTACTTGCCTACTTTAGCTTGTTTTCCCTTACCACCATACATGTTTATAAATGTTTGATTTGAAATACAATGTTGTATTTTTATATCTGCTTATAATAATAGATTTCTCAAATTATTGTGGTATATTGTAATAATTTAAATTTTCCTACCCTTGCACTTCTTACCTGAGATGAAATCATTCATCTGACATATTTAACATGCTTTTGATAGGGAGACAAGTTGAAGACTCAGAAGAGAATAGCTTCAAAGGTAGAGCAACCATGCATTTCATGTTGATCTTAATTAATGTTGTGATGTCATGAGTTTGGATGCACTTTAGAATAGCCATTTTTATGTCTTCCATATATTAGATTTACTCCAATAATTTGTTTTTGTAAACTGTAATTTCTGTAATAAAATATGGATATTGTTCAAATTAACATTTCATTTGTTATTTTTACTTGCCTACTTTAGCTTGTTTTCCCTTACCACCATACATGTTTATCAATGTTTGATTTGAAATACAACATTGTATTTTTATATCTACTTATAATAATATAGTTCTCAACTTATTGTGGTATATTGTAATAATTTAATTTTTCCTACCCTTGAACTACATTACAATTTCGGCTTCACATCATTCTACTTTCACATCATTCTTCTTGCCACTTCAAGAGAAATTGCTAGTCTATTCCATGTTTAGACCTCATCTCCAATTGATGGCCTTATAGTAATTTCATTATGTGATTCTTTACGTCTTGGTTGGATAGCACAACCCCAAGGTTGTATTAAATCCATAACGAATGAGTAGAGAGGAATTGAATATATGTATTTTTTGGAGTAATTTGGTTGAGTTCCATCACATTTTCTTATTATTCAAGTTCATTACATATTCAATTCTTTCTTTTTGTATTATGTTAGAGTATTTGTAAATGTTTCAATATAAATATATGTGAAATTAGCTTATATATGAAGTGAAAAGTAAATAAATAAGATAATTTTAGTGAAAAGTAATAACCGACTTTAATAAAACATCAATTATATGGGAAAATACTATAAATAGTGAGGCATTTTCCCTTTTGTAATCACTAAATTGGTTTTTCTTTTATTAATATGGGTATTTGACAATATGTATTATATATTATTAAATTACAATGTAGTATCAAAGCTTAGGGGTTGAGCTCTCCTAACTCTTGGTCTTAGCTATTGCAAAGGTTGGGAGATTATTGCATCACATGGAGACTATGAATAACATTTGTGCTCCTAAAGGCCATATAAGAAGTTTGGCAGGCATATTTTAATCAATATGGATTCAAAACCAAATATAGGCTTAAGTTAACAAAAAATTGTTGTCAAGTAAGGGGTTATGGAAATATACTAAGGGCGCTATTCCCAAACCCACCAATGAGAATGTAAATTTAAAATTTAATTGTAAGAAGGACGAGGCTATAGGGGTGATGATCACCTACATCCAAAGGAAGCTTCATTTCGACACGATTAGGATGGATTATTCACGTGAAGTTTGGAAGAAGTTTAACTATCTATATAATAAAACCAATAAAAAATGAGTTATTGCTTGAGTAGAAACTTGCCACATTTGACTTGCTATCATTTGAAAAGATTGAGGATTTTTCAGTGAGCTACAAACGAAAATATTGTGTTAAGTACTTTGTGTAAAAGAAAGGACAAATGATGGAATTGATACATTACTAATTGGAAATAATACAACATAGGAACACTACCTTATGGATACTTGACACAAGATACTAAGCAAGATAAAGCTAGGGCATTGAAAATTTTATTTTAGGCACGAACATTAAAAGATATTGGGCACACAAGAAACTCTATTTGAACTAGAGGATACATGTCAATGCAGTATCTATGCAATATGAGTTTTGAGTAGGTATATGTCAATAGTAGCGAAGTAACAAAGGAAAATTGTAACGAGGGTATTTAGGTATCTACATGGCGCTTCAAATTATGTAATATGATAACAAGAATTACCTCAACTTCAAATATTCAAATTGGGATAGAGATATCAAACAAAAAATAGCTATAAATGGTTATGCTTTTAACTAATTTAGTGGAGCAATCAGTGGGAAAAGTAAGAGACAAATTGTAGGTGCACCATTAATTATACACACTGAGTACATGGAAATCACTCATGGAAGTAAGGAATATATATGGTTGCAAAGATTATGTTAAGATATTGGTTTTATTAAAAAATAAGAAATAATAGGTTGTCACAACTCAAGTGCATTTTTTGACAAAGAATTTTGTTTATCATTCCAAGAAAAATCATATTGATGTGCAACACCATTTTGTTAAAAAAAGTATTGTTGGAGATGGTTGATAAATTTAAGAATATATAAGTATATTGACAAAGTCTATTAGAATGAGAAGTTCTATTGGTGCATGAAAATAATGGGTATTGTTGCCCCTAGTAGTTGATTATATGAAAGTCATCCCCTTGCCCCATGTTTGCAAAGAATACAAATGGGAGAATGTTGATCATGTGTCATACTCTTTTCAAGAAGAATTACTCTCATCCTAGAGAAAAGGCGTATGGGGAAATGTTCACCCCACAATTGAGGGGACACAAAGTCCTCAAAAGGAAAATTTGGATATATTATTAGTTCATTTTGTGGTTTTTTGGACCATGGTAAACTAATTCTAGTTAAGGAATTCATGTTGTAGTCTAATTTGGGTTAATGGATTATGGTTTTGGATGCTATGGAATAACTAAGAATTTTATTGTGAAACCCATGAAGTTAACACAACAAGATAAAGAGTCAGATTGACTCTCAGATAGGCAAATTTTTCTAGTTAATTGTTTTCAGGGTAAATATTTTTGTATTGTGTGCATGCCACTATCGTTTCACAAGATTACGTTAGTATTGATTTTCTTGCACAAGTTTACCTAATTATTAATATAAAGTCAATAAATTTGACTTTGTCCAATAGATGTTGAAATTTGGGCATTATCATAAAATCTATTTATAAGCCCAAATATAGGGGAAACAAATATGTGATAAATTTGACATCTATAGTAGATTTTCTTTTCATACTTTTGATGATTGCAACAACATTTTTCTGTCTACTTTTAACAACCATTTTTTTCTACAAAATTTGAATTCTATACATAATTTATCAAAATTCTTTTCAGGTAAATGATTTGTCAACAATTCTTGAATTCATGTGTTGACTTATTTGCATATATTATTATATTATATTAAGAATTTTTTTGGTAAGAATAAACAATTTATATTACTATTAAAAATACATACATAGATAATTATCACCAGCTATTGGTCTGCCACTTAGGAAATCATACCAGTAGCACAAATTCAAAATTTTGCAGTTTTACATCCTATAAACTACCATAATGTATTTCAAAATGAAAATATAACAAAAAAATAGTAAACTGTGAGATAATAGACGTGACAATGGCTACAATATCATAGATGGTTTCCTTGAAGGATCTAGCTGACTTGATCATCATTTTGTTGGAGAGTCCACTGAGTTCAATGGTTGTGGCTCATTGTCATAGTTTGAGGAGGAGAAATCAAAGTTTGCTAATTTGTTGGCTAGAGTTGAGACTTTATTGCTGAGCCCATCCACTTTGTCTATGATTTTAACCATGCATATTATCATTTATTGTTGAGTGTCTACTATGTCAATAAACACTCTACCTGTTAGAGTTTTAATATGCTAGTAAATATCGATAATTTGTATGTAGGGGGAGGAGTGTGGTCTAGTGGAGATGCCCACATTAAGAATCCACTCTTTGGTATTTTGGTCCATTGTCTATTAGGGATAAAATTTCTAATTTTTCTAACTTCATATTCCACTTTAGAGATCATTCTCTGGAGACTGTTTTACGAATGATATCTCTATATTTTGTCATGGCAATGACAACTGCAGTTTGAGGTTGGTTCTAGCCAATAGAGGTGGGAGAAAGTTCATAGGTTGTGGAGGAGCTCAACCAACCTCTTCTGCATCCATGTTAAATAGAGGATAGTCAACATCTAACCATAGTTCAGGGTGCCCATAGAGAGGGGAAATAGAGGCGAGAAATATAGGAAGGAAGGAACCAAAATCATAGAGGAGAAAAAGTGAAGAGGTAGGAGAGGGACATAAGGAATGCTATGGGGATGGGTAGAGGGAAAGGGGGATGGCCATAAAAGGATCACCAAACAAATAAAAAACTTTAACTCACCAGGTAGGGAGAGACAAAAGAATTGAGGAGGTACTCATTTAAGGAAAATACTCAAAAGAAATGGTAAGTCTGTAAAAGCCTAGAAGTGCCCATGGGGAATATTTGTATGGAATGTAATAAGAAACAAACAGAGCATCAAATTTCCCTTCTTTAACCTCCTTCCATCACCCTATGTCATGATACCTTATCAATCACCCATTAGTTTCCATGATTTCCACTAGGATGCCTTTGCAAGTTGAATGCGAGATAGATAGTCCTCCAAAATCCCACATAGAAAAAGCCATCACAACAGTGTCCTTCCATGAACAAAAAAAATTCCCCTTTAGATGCAGTTGTACCTTAACCCATGTAAAACACCATTTGGTAGATTCTCTACCATGCCAATTAAATTCATGGCACTCAGATCAAGTCGCGTAGGTTGCTCCCCATGATAACACCCACTGTGGGGAGTATATTGTATTAATATTACTTCAAAAGACTATTATTTTTTTGTCATAGTTAACTATGTCTTCAAAAGAGGAAACTTTGCGGAGCAATGTTAGGTTGAAGGAGAGATATGGTGATGTTAAATATTATTACTCTAAAAAAAATTGCAAGGGATTAGAAAGGATCATAATTCTAAGGGAATCAACTAAAAAACATTTTTGAGAGTTTGGACATTTTGAAGGGTGAAAGTGATATCATTTGTTGGTAAGTTATTTATTATATGTTTCTATTTCATCATAACCTTTCTATCATATCTATATAATATATATATATATATATATATATATATATATATATATATATATATATATATTATTGGTTGTAGCTACAAAAATGATTCTTAGTCGTGGATTGCCTAAGGATGTGCCAAAATTAAATTATTATAGAAATATAGGTTAGCAAGCTGATGGATATAGAGTCGATGGAGGTGATGTTAATCCTATTAAAGAAAATTATTTTGATATGATTGCGAATGACATGATAGAAATATTAATCCATAATACCTTTACTTTAATGGATGATAACATTAATGATATTTATAATGTACCTCTAATTGATAAGGCATGAAAATTGATATATGAAGGCTTAAGGACAAATATTATTTTTTCTATTTTGTTATCTATTAAGTTGAAGGTATTGAATGGTTCGTCAAAAACCTGTACCAAATAGATCCTAAAGTATGATATATAATTCTACATAGATGACTAGTATTATATTTTTCAATGTTAATTGTATAAATGATGCATTAGTAATGAATATTCTTTATAACAAATTATTTTTGAATGTTGTATATCATTAGTGGATTTTCTTCTACCACCATTTGCACACACTAATGGCCTTCCATTATGAGAGATATAGGAATTGAGTAAGAAATCATTGATGCATGTATTGTTGATCTTAGCATTCATATTATATATTATGGACAACATGCAACAATGTTGGAATCACCTCAATATGGAAATAATGGAATCACCTCAATATGGAAATAATGGAGATTGAATCAATCAAGTCACAAATAATGTGCCCCATAAGGTTCTTTTCCATATTCACATAATTCCACATTTCTAATGATTGTTTAGATACAAAAATATAGCAAAATTTATGCATTAACAAACATAAAAGAGAAGTGAAGATGGTGTTATGTGGATGCCTACAAATGCTATTGCATTTAGTGACATTGAGGAAATATGACCAATTTTAGACGAGTAACACTGTAATATTAGGTTTTCATATTGTGTCAATAAATTTTGAACACTCTTGTTTGTTTGCTAAGTGTGACCTATTTTTATGATAAATAATAACCTTCCACCTTCGATGTTAATAAAGGGGGAGAACACAATGTTGGCAATGCTTTTTCTAGGTATTTGTTTATAATAATGTTTTCAACATAATGTTTCATTTGGGTTCTTTGTTACATAATTATTATATGTAGAAGCTAATAAATGGGTGTATTTTCAAATAATTAGTTAGGTACCAAGTTAAAGATGTTGATGCATATATCGAACTTCCTATTGACCAACTTCTGAAATTATGGGCTAACATCACTACTTGTAACATCTTCACACTGTTGGGGCACAAATAATTTCAATTCCATGGACGATTTATGATGCCCCGGGGCTAACACTTTTCCGTGGTTGTAAAGTATTGGAATTTAAAAATTTCTTTAAATAATTGTTTGGTATAATAGTATTGACATTATTCCACATCTTATATGTCTTCGAATAGAGGGTCATTTTGCATGTCCAGTTTGCGGTCCCATAACTATAACTCTAAATTTGAAAATGTTAGGAAGGGGGGGTTTAATGAGTAGAGGCACTTCCCTAATCACCATAGGTATCAAACTACCAAAAACATATTTTTAATGGGAAGGAAGAGACTAGAATAAAACCATGAAGAATGACCCCTTATTTAAAGAATTTGGAATATGATAAAAATCGTCAAATTAAGCAATTAGTCTTTGTCATATGTAACATTATAATTTTTTTCATTATATTCAATTTTTTTACTTTATCTATATTTATTGTTCTTTCATAAAGGCCATTAATGCATTGATGGGGTTCCATAAGAAATGAAAAGATACTCCAGTGAATTCATAGGTTTCCTTATCATGAGCACCTAAAAGTAGCTCATTTGTTTAATATAGTGCATATTGGGACTAATGTTCTATAGTTATTATGGAGAATATTAGATGGAAAGAATAACCAAGACAAATCATGAAAGTTTGTAGTGATATTTGGGAAGCTAATCATGAAATGTGAAATTTGTTTCATGCTTCTAGAGATTGACAACTGGAAAATATTTTATGGATACTTACATAGTAGGAAATCAAGGTTGTAAAATAATTCATTTAGAAGATTAAGTTTTCCACTAGTTTTTCATCAAACATAAAGAATTTATTAACAAAGAAGGTGAATTTGGAAGGGTGAAAATTCATGGTTAACATATGTTTATTGCACCAGGAGGTGCTTTCTAGCCGAGTATGGCAACAATGTTGTAATGTCAACGTAAACATTTTGACTAGGTCAGAAATAAAATAAAATAGGCGCAAATATCTCGATAATTAAAATTGTATAAAACAAATTATTACTTATAATTTTAACTATAAAATTATAAAGTTAAATTAAACTATAAAATCACTGTGGTTTACAATCCCATGGTATTTGTCCATGGTACTGGTTATGATGAAGCCTATATAAATGCTTGAAGAAATCTATTATGGAATGCAAGTGTACCCAGTTAGATCCATCTTAACTCCAAACTTGATCCCTCTCGACGCTTGGTAGATCTAGATTTAAGATGGATTTAGGTTGGTTACATAATCAAGTTATGAACCCATTGGTATATCTTCTTCTTCTTATTCTTTTTCAATTTTAATTTTGAAAAAAATTATGACTCCTTACGTGTAAGTGTGTTTTACCTCTATCTATTCAAAACAATTTTGATAAAAATATGAAACAAGTTATATATCATAATGATTTATTTTTTTATTAAAAATATGGGGAGATCAACTCGAAGGGATCACATCTCGCCGGCCATACTATCAGAGCCTAACCTCGAGGGCATCAAGGAGAATCAAATTTATGACCTCCCAATCGGTGAGGTACTTAGCAATGGGAACTCAACCAATTGAGATAACCCTGAGGTCTTATGATCTTGACAACTATATGAGGTAAGTAATGATTATATCTGAAACATAAGTTATACAACTTTTCATAGATTTACTTGCAATATATATTTATTATTTTCTTCAAACTTGCAATGTGCTTACATAATGTTTAAGGGTTTTCATCTAAAGAAATCCATAAAGAAGATATAAGTATAAAAAATGAGGAATTAATTGGCTACCATGTAAAATACAAAATCATCTATTTCTATTTTTCAAAGCATAAGAACACTACCTTATTCACCAAGTTAAGGAGATTGAAATATGTGGACCTATACACATAAGCTCAATGTGGATGGGGGAGAGGAATTTAAAGATATTGAAGGATTTTGTTAGACAAAGTCCATGTCCTAAGTGTTTTATGGTGGAAGGATATATGGTATATCAATCCTTTGTATATATAAGTAAGTGTATTTCTAAAGCAATATCATCAATGTGGGCCTTACATTTGGGA